>PVJH01000793.1:0-148081 GCA_004026705.1 Nesogale talazaci | reverse complement strand
CTGGGGGAACATCTGCCCACCTTCCACAGTACTCTCAAAAGGCTGAAAATGCCCTGTCCATCTTCCCCAGCCACTCACGTGGCTGAAGGAACTTCAATGCACTTGATGTGCTTCATATGGCCTAAGACAGCTATGGCAGCCCTCTCCAGCGCCCCATGCTGCTGTGGGAACCTCTGCCCAATCTATGTGGCAATACCAATAGCTTGAGCAATTCCACCAACCATCCAAAGTGCTGTACACCCAATTGGTACACCCACCCACTCTCTATGGCACTCCTGTTGCAGCAGACAGCACCACGTGTGCTTTTAGATGTTCTGAGCTGCTGTGGGCCACATCACTGTGCTTCCTCCTGTGTGATCATCCTCCATTGTAGCACCATCCTTTTGGGACCACAACTGCCTGACTAGTGGGCAATCCAAATAGCAAAAAACTAGTTGGTTGAGGAAAGAGTGGAACTACAAGAAGATAAAGCAGTTGCCAGACTCCCAGTGCAGTTTACTGCAGGCAGTTCAAAAAAGCATTCCTAAGAGTCTCCCAGTTATCTTCAACTCTCTGAAAAATGGTGCAATTTCCTCTAAAATGACATGTACACAGCAACAAGCTCCAACAACTCAATTAAAAAAAAAAGGAGGAATAAAGGTAATGTCAGAAGAAATCCAGAACCTAACAACATGCATAGAAGAAGGAGATGTTGTTCTGCCACAGAAAAAAATAATCAGAATGCTGCATGGAGTCATACAGGGTATGAAGAAAGCAATACCAAAAAAAAAGACGAAGTGATGCAGGTGAAAAATGCCACACAAAAAAAGGATATAAAAGACCTAAGGCATGAAGTATTTCTTTAAGGCAGTATCAGATTCACAGACTTTATAAACAGATTTATGGGGTCAAAGAATCATAGCAGTGAACTAGAAGATAAACAGTTGACTTCAACAAATGGAAAAGGCAGTCCAGTAAGATCATCAGAGAAGCTGAAGAAAACCTGACACTCATTGCCACTCTTCCATGCATCAGACATATTAGGATAATTTAACTACCGAAACAAGACACAGCACAGAAGTCAACAGCAAAAACAGTGAGGAAATACTTAGAGGAAGATGTCCCCAGTTTAATGAATGAAACTAGACAACCTTTCAGGAGACCGAAAGAACACCAGCTAGACAGAATCCAAAGTAAAAGTCACCAAGACAGATGATAGTTAAACTATCCAACTATGAGGAAAAGGAGAGAATCATAAGAACTGCCAGATAACAACAACCAGGCACTTCTAAAAGCACCCAAGTAAGAATATGTTCAGATCTATCAGTAGACATTGAAGAAGAGGTGAGAGTGGAGTGAGTAACATGTTCCAAAAATTGAAGGAAAAATAACACAAACTCAAGAATACTTTATCCAACCAAATTATCTATTAAAATAAATGGAGAAGAGTCTTCCCAGAAAAGTTAAACCTCAAAAAATATGTTACAAGAAACCCAGCCCTATAGAATATCTTGCTGACACAGTATTGGCAGAACAACACTCACTGAGCACAAATAAGAAACCATCACTTAGAACAACTCCACCCAGAGGGAAACAAAAAGAAAGCAGCCCCGACGACAGCATTGGCTCAATAGTGGAAAGAAGGCAACAATGAATGACACACCTACACACACACACAACACTGATAAGAAAGGGAGGAAAACTCCCAAGGCAAAAGGAGACATGACAAGACATCAAGACAACATGACATCAAGGAGACCACAGATGATAATAACTCTGGATATTGATGAACTGAACTTAGGCATTAAAAGCCAGAGGCTAGCAGGTTGGTTTAGAAAACACAACCAGTTGATCTGCTGCCTACAGGAGACTCATCTCAAGATATGAGGGAAAAGGAGGTTGAAGAAAAAATATTTCATGCAAATGTAAAACGAAAAAAAAAAGAGAGAAAGAAAGCGGGGGTTGTAATCTTAATCTAGAACAAATTAGGTCTCAAAATGCAAGCCATAACAAGAGATAAGGAGGGTCGAAGAAACGATATAAGGCTCAAGAAAACAGTAGCTTAATCAACAGTGAGCATAATAAATATATACATGCCCAGTGATAGACTCACAAAATGCATCAGGCTCAAAAATTATAGGTGGTAACTTTAATAAAACACTCGCCAAAAAAGATAGCTCACAGGGAAAAACGTTTAAGAAGGAGACAATCAATAGCTCTTAATATTATAATCAGAAGACTTGATCTGACGGGTATTCTCAGAACTCTTCGCCCAAATGCAAAAAAAAAAAAAATCAAAACTTTTTTCAAGGCCACATGGCCTGTACTCCAGATTGGCCACATGCTGGGACAGAAGTCAAATCTGTGTAAATTCAAGTACATCGAGATAAGACAGATTTCTCTGACCACTATGCCATGAGTCTAGAAATCAGCAAAAAGACTATTAAGGAAATAAGAGCAAACAACTGCAAGATGAATAACTCTCTATTGCAAATGAGTGTGTACTGGCCCATATCAGAAATGATATTAGGAAGACTATACAAGCAAATTCGAATGAGAATATTACATACAAAACTTTTGGGACAAAGCAAAGGCAGTTGATAGCATGCACACATGATAAAGGAAGAGAATTAATATTGATATGCTGACACAAAACTTATAGCAATTAGAGTAGTATCACAGGGTAACCCTATTATTATCAAAATACAAGAAATAAAAATCAGAGCTTTGGGGCTGAGCCCCGGTGGCATAAGTGGTTGAGTGCGGGACTGCAGCCTGCAGGCTTGGCAGTTCAAATCCAGTGGCGGCTCTCAGGAGCAGTACTGGGTAGCGCCCTTGACCACCAGAGGCAGTGATGCCCCCCCAAAAAATCAGAGTTCAGATTCATGAGAAGGAAAACAAGAAAATTATAAAAAAATTAATACAGCTAAACGTTGGTTCTTTGAAAGGATTAACAATATTGAGAGACAACTGGCAAACCTAAGCAAAGAAACAAAGGAACAAATTTCAATAGCAAGGATGGGAGATGAAACAGGGGACATAACAATGGACCCTAAAAAAAATCAAAAGGATAACCATACAGTATCTAGTAATTACACAGCCAATGAGGTAGTCAATGAAGAAGAGACAAAAACAATCCCACTGAAAAAGGAACCAGACAAGGACACTTCTTGTCCCCACTTCTATTTAAGGTGTAATGGAAGTCCTAACTAACAACATAAGGCAAAGAGAAGACATCATGGGCAATCGCCTGGGCAAAGAAGTGGTGAAATTATCATTGTTCACAGATGATATGATAACATATATGGAAAATCCCAAAAGCCCCCAAAGGGGAGTGCTAGAAGTAATACAGGGATATAGCAGAGTGACAGAATGCAAGATCAACAAACAGATCTACCACACTTCTATATTCAGCAGACAAGACCACAGAAGAGGTGATCAAAAAATAATAATAATGCCCTTTACAATAGCCAAGCACAAATTGAAGTATCTAGAGATATACTGTATATATTCTAATAAAAGCCAAGGCATCGAATTTTACGCCCAAAATTGGGGGACTTTTTCAGCATAAAAAAATGTGCTGATACAGCCACGTGGGAAGAACTGGTGGAAATTACGCTAAGCATTGTAAGCCAAGCACAAAGGGACAAATACAACATGAGTCCACTGTGGTATGCTCAAAAATATGTGCAAATTGGAATAGGGAAATAGCTACTGTATACAAACATTTCATCAAGAAGTGGTTCAAAATTGCAAGGGATGGGAAACAACTCAAATTTCCATCAATGGACGAATGGATTAACAAACTATGATACAGGCATAAAATGGAGTACTACATATCCCTAAAAAGCAATTATGAATGCATAAAGCACATACCCACATAGGAACACTTGGAGGAAATTATGCCAAGTCAAGTAAGCCAAGCACAAAAAGACAAGTATAACATGAGTCCCCTGAGGTAAAACTAAAAATACAAAAGAAGCATAGGGGAAAATCTACTACATACATACATTCCTGGGATGAGGTCCAGGTATTATGGCAGGGGCCAGACTCAATCCAGTGATACATATGGGAGCCAATACAAAAGAATGCACAAAGGAAGAAGAAGAAGAAGACTACACGGGTAATGGAGGAACAGGGGACTAACCACCCAAGGAAAGAGTATTGTTTGGATCTCCACCAGAAATGGAGAAAGGGACCAGATTTCAACACAGTGCGCCAAGACGTGAATGCAACCAGCAGCCAGTATGTAGCAGTGACCCAAGGGAAGGAGAAAAACTGGAACACATCCTGGCCCACAGAGCCCTGATGATATTTCTGCTTAGAGCAGCCAGGGTACAGAGAGAACCATAGGGCCAGCCCCACCACAAAACACAGACACAATATCCCTCATTGATTCAGTGCTATGGGGACAACACTGGAGACAGAGTTCAGAAATGGTGTCTGATCTGACCCCATCACACAAGTGTGAAACACTAAAAGTTGCAATAGAGTAGCAAGGTGAGCAAAGCAATAATGTCCCCAGGGAATATCCAAAATAGACTTTGGGACCAGGGTACAGCACCCCATCAAAGTCTCTTAGGAAACGCTGTTAAAGGTCACTAAGTAGATGTGGAGGTGTTTATGGGCTTTTCTTTTTTTGACATTGTTTTGTTTTGTTTTTTGCTGTTGTTTTCGTTTTGTTATACTTTATCTTGTTTTTTGTACTCGTTATTGTCTCTGTATATCTATCTAGATACAATAGGAGGGATAAACAATCAGGAGAAGAAAACAATGAGACCTACAGTTTTGGGAGGGGCAAGGGGAGACAGCAGAAGGGGAAGCAGGGGAAAGGAAGTGAGGTGTCCACAAACCTAGGGACAGGGAAAAACAAGTGAGCTAAAACTCATGGTGAAAAGGGCATAGGATGCCTGGTTAGGTTTAATCAAGAACAATGGAACCGAAAGAAATTATTGAATCCTAAATGATGATCAGACATGATAGTGAAACAAGGTTGAGGTTGTCAATGGTTTTTTTTTGTCTTGCTTGGATCCACAAGCAGTATTCATGGAAGCAGCAGTTAAGATATCAAAAGATGAGTTGCATTAGTTAAATTTTCTGCACAAGACCTCTTTAGAGGACTGAAAACAAAGTGGTTACTTGGAGAACCACCATGCCGTGAGGATCCAGCCATATGATTCAAAGCTGGCCATTGAATAAAGAAGACCAAGGATGAATTAATGCATTTGACTTGTGGTAATGGAGAAGAGCAATGAAAGAACCATGGCCTGCTAAAATGACAATGCCACCTGTCTTGGAAGATGCATGGCCAGAGTGCTCTTTAGGAGCAAAGATGGCAAAACTTCCTCTTACATACTTTGGATATGTTGTCAGGAGAGACGCATCCCTGGAGAAGGGCATCATGCCTGGTAAAGTGGTAGGGCATTGAAGAAGAGGAATGCCCTCAAGGAGATGGTCTGACAATGGGACTGCAACAATGACCTCCAGCATAAGAACCTTATGAAGAGGACGCAGGACCCAGGGAGTGTTTCCTTCCATTGTGCATAAAGACACTATGAGTCATTGCAGAGTTGATGGCATCTAACAACAATAGCATATACCTCTCCAAGTTCATCGTGCGCCACTATAATTTCTTGCACACACAGCTTGGCTTGTAATACTTCATGGTTCTAAGGGCATCACCTCAATCTCTCTAAATACACCTTTGTATTCCCTTCTCATTCACATCTCGAGCTTTCACGTTCTTCAGCAAGTCTTATCATGCCCCTGTTCCAACATGTACTCCTTCCTAACCTGAACATATGTGTACCACACTTAAATTTTAGACTAATCATTTTCTTACCCAATTAACCTCCCCGCCCCCTCCGTCCTGTGAATTCTTTAGTAGAAGGGATAGTGCCTTTCATATCTATCTCCAGCATTCACAGCAAACTACCCATGGCCTTTGAATTGAATCCTTTTCATAGTCATTTTATAGGACAGAGGAAAAGTTCTTCACAGGCTTTTCCAATACTACAAATATTCATAGAAATAGATTTCCATAAGTTTAGTTAATAAAAAATGTGAATAAATAATGTCAGAGTGGAGAATTTTATAATTATCTTTATTTTATATTTTTAGAAATGATTTTATTGTACAACACTCATCACAATCCATGTATTCATCCATTGTGTCGAGCACATTTGTACATTTGTTGTCATCATCATTCTCAAAACATTTGCTTTCTACTTGAGCCCTTGCTATCAGCTCATCATTTTTTTCCTTCCCTCCCCTGTCTTTCCTCCCTTATGAGCCCTCAATAATTTTAAATTATTATTATTTTCCCATGCCTTATACTGTCTGATGTCTCCCTTCACCCACTTTTTGGTTGTCTCTCTGCCAGCGAGGGGGTTCTGTGTAGATCATTGTGATCTAAAAACTCCTAAAACATAAATATATGCAAAAGCAACAAGGCATTACTAAACTCTTTTTGCTTCCTACAAGTACAAAAAAGCATAAAGCTAGTCCGAGCAAGGAGAGAATAGTAGTTGATGACTATAAATCTGCAAGGAAATTGAGTGAGGGTCCAACAAGAGGAGCAATGAAAGATAGAATCGACGTGTGAGCTCTGCTTTAGACCTCAGATCTCCATGTCTGGCTGATCATGGACTTAGCTGGGGATCTGGAGAAGCTACAGACCCCCTGTGTTATTCTGGGTTGACTAAAGAAACAAATTCATGAGACACTCATATGTGTATAGCAAAGAGTTTTATATACAAGAAGAGTTGAATATTGAGAATCATCCCAGTCCAATTCATATCATGTCGAAAAGTCTAATATTAGCCCATATGTCCAATACCAATCTATAAAGTCCTCTTCAGACTCAGTTAACACCTGCAATAATACTGAATGAGGACAGTCACTTGTCAGTTGGTGTAAGTCTTGTGAATCCGTGGTGGTTGAAGCATCTCAGAGCTGGCTGTGTTTTCCACATGGCTCCTCCAATTCCCAGCACATGGGGTCTGTCGGCGCAGTGCCATGATGTGTCTTGTCAGTAGAGCATCTCTCAGGTGGTAAACAAATAGAGTTCTACCACCAAGGAGAAATCCAAGAATTCCCAGAATCCTCAGGGGAAGGGCATGCGCAGACACAGGCCTCCCTGCCTATGACCCAATTGACAGACAAGACTTCGCCCCTTCAGTCTTAATCCCCTCAAGTCCAAAATTGACACCAGATTATGTAACTCCCACATCCCCTAAGGTATATTTTCAACCTAAAGAATCAGAATCTCTAAGGGGGAGAAGCTCAGTGATCTGTATGAGAAAAAGATTTCCAGCTGATTCTAAAGAATAGTCAGATTTGAAGAGCCCTGGCTCTCATTCATTCAACAGTTTACTCCTCCACTCACGCCTTGCTTATTCACACATTCATTTTTTTAGGATCACTGAGGAAAAAGTTAACTGAAAAAATGTATAAGCCACCTTATGCTCTTGTTGATGTTGCTTTTCTCCTGAGCCTGCCCCTGACGTAAGCACTTCCTGATGTTCCTGAGGTTTTGTTGTTCTCATCTTCTATTCACCATTTCTTCATTTCTAGGTGCAGAGCTGTTTCCCAGTCATAAATCTCCCAGTCATAAATCTCTCTTTCTGTCTCAAGGGTCACACTCTCTAAAGCTCTGCTGAAGGCCACTGCACTTTTTGCAAGTGTCCAAACAGTACTAAGCCCTCCAAGGTTACCTTCCTCTCTGACCTTCATTCCTTCCTTCGCCCCAGGCTGACATGAAGGCTCTACATCCAGCAGGGTCTGAGGGAGAAGGAGGGTTATTACTCTTGGCAGAGGAAGCCTTAAATTATAGCAAATGAATGAACACTTTGCAGGCTAGTCCAGAAAGAGTGCCAGCCCTTCCTTTAATCATTTAGGGAGAAAATGAACAGGATGAGTCAT
Organism: Nesogale talazaci; assembly: GCA_004026705.1. Lineage (NCBI taxonomy): Eukaryota > Metazoa > Chordata > Mammalia > Afrosoricida > Tenrecidae > Nesogale > Nesogale talazaci. Next base: position 140,179 of record PVJH01000793.1, on the reverse strand, counting down.
ACAATTCGCAGAAGGTGCGAACTGAAGGGAGGAAATCTAAAGCCAGGAGAAAATTCAAAAGCGATTTCACCACCCTCAAGTCAATTCCAACTCAAAGACACCCTAATGGACAGGGTTGAAGTGCTCCCTGTGGGTTTCTGAGACTGTATCTCTTTACCAAGAGCTCTGGTGACATGGTGGTTACATGTTGGGCTGTGATTCCAAAGTTCAGCAGTTCAAAACTACCAGGAATTACTCAGGACAAAAATGACACTTAACTCTTGTGATCAGTTACAGCCTCAGAAGCTCATGGATGCAGTCCTGCCCTGTCCTGTAGGATATAGAGGGGCCGGCATCAACTCGGTGTCAGTGAGTTTGTCTTCACTCTTTACCAGAGTAAAGCAGAAAGCCTCCCAATTCCTCCTCCAGAGCACCAGTGGTTCAAACAGAAGGCCTTGCAGCTAATAGCTGAAGGCATAACCCACTACACTATCAAGGCGCGTGGCAATGTTATTCACAAAGCTTGTGTCAAGCATGGTTTCCCAACATTTTCCCTTCCTAGGGGTTTCCTCTTTCCTACCACGAAATGGGGAGTTGAGCCACACTTGTACATTCCAGAACAATTCTTACCTAGCTGAGCTTCCAAAATCTTATTCTGTAGTTTAAAACTGGTGAAGAGAAGAGAGGGAAGCATCAAAAGCAAGGAATCAGTGTCTGCACAAGAAGATACACTAGTGAACAACTCCCTCCCAGTTTTCTTATTCTAGGAAGATCCTTTTAAAATGAGAGCTGTATGAGTATGCAAAATTAACATGTTAAGTTGCTAGCTATAAGGTTTGTGGTTCAAGTATACCCAAAGGCATGGTGATTTCCTTCCCAAAGTTTCAGCCATTTAAAACCATGTGGCACGCAGTTCTGGTCTGACACACATAAGTGGCTGTGAGTCTGAATCCGCTCAAGAGCAATGGGTTACTGGTGCAGCATAAGAGTTATTTTAAAGTGGGGAATAGTATCATCTATCTGCTTGAAGAACAATTGAATGTCATCTTAGGATTCTCCCCAATAGCAAGCTTAGTGTTTAATCCAAAGGATTCAGTCCATTTTCAGAAGTACAATAGATCTACAGAAGTAGAGCAACTAGTCCACCCTCACATAATCAGTACAAAAAAAAATCCCCATGTAAAAAGTATCAAAATGCATCAATTCGGTGGAGGCTGGGACATGCATTCCTGCTATATGATACCTCTTTGTCAAACAAAAAACATAAAAGGAACCCAAACTCGCTCTTAGCTCCTCATGCTTGGAGATTTCTCTCGAATGTATCTTTTCAAGGTAAGTTAGCTTGGCGGCTAACTGTCTGAGGTGGACAGTAGACCTGTAAAATCTATGGTAAAGAGCTCATTGGATTCTGTGGGCATCAAAGAACTCCCACAAAACAATGCTTTACATGAAAAGGAGTCAGAATTATGTGGGATCCATTCATCAGGTCTAGTCCTATGACTCTATTGCCCATCACCTCACATCCTAACAAAGGGCCTTGTAGAAAAGACAAAGATTCAAAATAATCTTACATTGTGGTGAGCATTTCAGTGTTAGATCTTGGTGCAAAGAAAATACGAATATTTGATAACATCAAAGCATGCTCAGAATTGCTTTGTTTAAGATAAAACACACATTTCTACATTTAACCACTTGGCTCTGATAAGTACTTCTGTTTCTTTTTTTTTAATTATATGTATTTTATCATTTTTAAAAAATCACTTTATTTGGGGACTCATACAACTCATCACAATCCACTCATACATCCATTGTCTCAAACACTTTTGTACATTTGTTTCCTTCCTCATTCTCAAAACACTTGTTTTCTACTTGAGCCCCTGGTATCTGCTCCTCATTTCCCCCTCAGTACTTCTTTGTAGCCATTTCTCAGTTGAATCATCTTATGAAGTTAGCAACCAAGCTATGGGTTTATACTCTCTTTTTCAGTGATTCCTGGGCAGTGTGAATGGTTAATATCAACTACTAAACTAAAAGTTGGTGACTCACACTGACTCAGTGGTCCCATGAAAGAAAGAACCGGTGACCTGCTTCCTTCAAGATCATAGGCAAGAAAATTGTACAAAGCAGTTTTACTCTGTAGTGCATGGGTCTCCTTCAGTTGGAATGAAGCTCAGAATGGATAAATTACTTTGTACTCCAGTAAGTGGCAAAACCTTTTGGGAGAAAGTATTTGGATATCTTTTGTTGTTCAATTCACAGAGTCATTGGCATTTGAGTCTTGAAGAATAATCACATAGCTAATCATATTACAGAATATTTTGCCTATCATCGTGTTGGTCATAATTTGCATGTCTACCTTTCAGTTTTTTCTCCAATAAAGAGATTTTCAAAGCAAAAAATTCAGTAACCAAACCACTTTGTAGATGACATTTTATTGAAGACAATTCCATGATCATTTTTGCTCTGTATTCATAATCATCACTTTCGAGACTTTGAAACCTGGTCTGGATACTATGTCATGATGGACTTTATCGTGTTGCTGCCCTATTACTTTCTTCCTTTCTTCTCCCATTCCCAGCACACGAATGGAATTTTTACCCTGACTTGTCCCACTTATTTTCATTTTTGATGTCCCACTTATTTTCATTTGCCACTTGCTTTTGGTTTATCCAATCTTGAGAACCATTGCTGCCCAGGTCACCAGGTTTATCCCAATGCCACATAAAATAACCCATACCCTAAAACTGTAAAAATGTTGCCCGTATCACACAGAGAGCTATTTTGTGTTTATTTAAATAACCTAGATATGTAGAGTTCCTGGATATCACAATAAAGCTCCGGAGTACCCAGGGAGCATTTGCCATCTTGAATCTGTTCAGAGGCACCTCAGAAGGTCATCTGAATAATCTACTTTTGAAAGATTAACTGTTGAAACCCTATGGGTCAAGGTTCTGCATGTCTGAATCTGTCCTATAACAAGTTAGTTCTATCTGCTATGTATCATGTAGCAGACAAGATGGATGTCGCCATCATTCATTCAGATCCTGGATGGGGCTCCTAGGGTTGTTTTGGAACATTAATTGAATTCAGAGGAACTGTACACACTGTCAAGGAACTAAAGTTCCCTTCTCTTGGTAAGTGTTTCTAAGTGACTGCTGTCTATGTGTGAACAACTGGTTAGCGTTGGAAGCTGCTTTCTAAACTACCACCGAATGGAGAATAAGAAAAGATGCACAACTCAAAGCAGTTGGATTTCAGTAATGGTGTAGCTGTCAATCACCTGTTTAGTAGGTGGGGCCTTGAGGCTCCATGTCTTTTATTTTTCCGGAAAAACTACTCTTAGGATTGCAGCTAAAGCTATACCGTGTCTCTCTGCCCCTTGCTATGGACTTCCCCATGAGGCTCGAGATCAGTTCTCCACCTCTTTTGCCCCGTCACAAAGCAGCAGCACCAGGAGCACACGCTCAGCCGGTCTGGCATGAGCACCCACTTCCAGTCTAGACGGCAGCCTAAGCAAGGGGCTAATGCTAGGTTTCACCAGACCGAGCCTCGCATTGGTCATGGCTCTGCCCACGGTGGTGCCTTTGATCTGGATCCTAGCAAACCACAGTCATCGACAGAGGTAGAATGGATTTCTGCTTCTGAAAAGCTTAGATGGAAATTCCCTGGAATCACAGCTCCCACCTCAGTACCCCCATGATCCTTGAGGTTTACCTCCAACATGTCTCCCTAAAGCCAATTGTCAAGCTAGCCTTAGCTTTATCATGCTCAAGGCAGAGTGACTCATGTGCCCTCCTGTGTTGGATATCCTGGGACTGAGCAGCCCCGTGTGGGAAAGGACTTGGTCATCTTGACTTAGCCAGGAATCCTAATCATAGATTCCAGGCTCAGCATTCTTTGTTTAATTTCTTTTGAGAACAGGCTGGGCTGAGATCTGATTCTCAAAGAGGGGCAATCATTTCCAACTGGGCAGATTGTTAAGAAACATTTGCAATTTAAAGTAACAGTAAAGTAACAACCAATAGATGTTGGCTTTTTGTGGTCAACAGAAAGGAATGTGCCGGGCATGCAGGCCACTGTCATCTCCAGAGTCTTTTCTAAAAACAGGACTTGTCTTGTGATCTTGCAGCACCATGTTCTTTTTGCATTCTGTGTGAAGACACAAACTGGAAACAGGTTTACTTTGATTCACAGTTTTCAGATGCAGGTGCGGGTCAGATGTCGCTACAAAGTAGCCAAACTCAAGGAAATCATGGCATTTTGAAGGTGATGATTAACACTTTCATTTTATAAGTGAGAACATGGACATTCAGCAAAGGTCAATCTCAGTGGAAGCCCAAGTGAGTTTATCCCCAAGCCAGTGTCATGTGCAATGATAAGAGGTCAGTCGGGAAGGGATGTCTTAAGACCAGGCAGGTCAGAGTAGTTCATCAGCTTCTCCAGTCTAGGCCTCTGAGAAAACAGTATCTATCCAGGTCAATAGACTCAGGTCAGTTTTTCAATGGTCTCCCTTTAGCTGTTCAATGTGAATCCTGCATACCCAGAAATAAGAGTAACCATAGCATATGGATAATCCATGCCAGTGTGTGGTGGGCTGTATATTCTGCAATGGTGGAAGATATGCCACTGTTAACTCAAATACCAACAGAGACACTCATGGTGGACAGAGTCTATGGACTTTCAGACTAATATTAGGAAGAAAGATCTATTTCTGAAAACTATCCCATGGAATCCCTGTGCATCACAAGAGAAGATTGTCCAAACTAGCGCTGAAAGACAAACTCTAAAGAGGGAAGGCACTCAGAAATGCATTGGCCACAACAGGTGTGTGAGTGTGCCAACAATTAAGAAGGTGCAAGCAATGAGGCTGTGCAGGAGTTGAAGTCAAGGTTGTGCATAAGGCTGCCATGGGTTGAAGTCAACTGAACAGCAATGAACAACAGCATGGTGTTTACATCTATCTTAACTTGGGGCTAAAAAGAGAAGAGACACACTCCTTCTGGAAGCAGATTTCAAGTTTTCCAAGATTTTAATGACAAATATGTACTCATGCACACAGATTTTTGTTTCTGCCTCAACAGTTTTATTGGCATATAATTTACAGGCCATGCACTTTAATAGCTCAGCCATTCAATCATATCAAGGGGAGTTGTAGTCACCCTCACATCAATCTTAGAACATCGCTCCCACCCCCACCATGGTTAAATCACCTTTACAATGAGCTGTGCAACCCACATCTTTCCAAATCGAAAGAGCAGTTATGCTTTATAGTATGGAAGAGCTTCTTAGTATGATTGAACTATTGAATGATAGGATATGTAGACTATGTGCCAATAAAACTAATAAAACTATTTAAAAAAGAAAGACATCATCATTTTAAATTTTGAGTACTTTTTTTCTTGCCCAAAAGAGAGAGAGAGAGAGAAACTTGCTTAGGGATTAAAATATTTGCTGGAGAAAGTATTCTGGTGGATGCTGGCAGCTGGCTTTCTGTGGAGGGGAAAAGGTGATCTGCCATCCTCATAACAGACCTGCTGAGAACTGGGCATGGTGAAGCAGAGCGAGGCCGAAGCTGACAGGTGCCTGGCTCTGGTTCCCACCTGCCAGGCAATCATCCGTTTTCCTCTGCTAGCTCTCCTGGACAACCAGTTGGCAGCCAGCTGTTTAGCCAGCTGTTTTATGCACTTGTCTCTGAAATCAGCAAGTCTCTCTATTCAGTTCAACTTAGGCCTCCCCAAGGAGAAGCAAGTTGCAGAACTGATTAAAGTCTTCAGGCCTCAGAATGGGAGCTTTTGGTGAGGCAACTATGTAGCTGGAATTTATCAGAACTTTCAGCAAATGGACAGAGGTGAACTTGTCCTTTATTGCTTTTTAAAAGAAGGAGAAAGAGAAGGAGAAGGCCATACCTAGAACAGAGAAACTTTTTGCTCGGGGGGTAATCTTTTTGTTTGGGGGCTTGTTGTAATAGTGGTAAGGTGCTTTAGAAAACAAGAGCAAGAGAGGTCACAGAGGGTTTTATCAACAACACAGAGGGTTGATAGGTATGTACGTGGGTTGAAAGGGAAGATGGAGATCCATAAAAGTGAAAGTGGATATCAGGGATGGGAATTAGAATAGACTATTGAGGTATGCATGGGAGATGACAATGAGTAACTTGAAATGTTGAATGCAGAGTCGCTGGTCTGAAAGGTAAAACCACCACCTAATTCACAATTTTAAAAATTACCAAAATCTGGTTTCATGACTTGTAGACTGCAATCAGTAATCCTCAAGTAGACATGTAGATGCATGTCTGAAATGATGCATGTTTTTGTATTTTCCTTTTCACTACAATTAAAGAGGGGAACATTTTACGTTTAGCAATACAATGCTCATGTGTGTCCCTTCTCCTGCTTCTGTCATACGATTACTAAAGTAACATGGTGAGGACTTGGCTAGTATCAGACTCCAGTGGGTGCACTGTCCTCAAGCTGACCTCCACTTTGCCATTCATCAAGATCCATGATCCTCTATTCTGTCATTTGCTCACTGTTTCTATTTTCTGGGGTAGTTTTCCTCTCACTGTTGCCCATGTTTATTGTCTGGAGCTCCTGGTTACTGAAGCCTTTTCCCAATTCCCTCCACACTCTTCAGTACCATCTATTTGCACAAACACATGCACACAGTATACTCCGCTATTGTTATATTGAGTATATCAGTGGTTCTCAACCTTCCTAATGCTGTGGCCCTTGAGTATAGTTCCTTCTGAAGTGGTGGCTCCCAATCATAAAGTCATTTTTATTGCCACTTCATAACTGTAATTTTGCTATAGTTATGAATTGGTGACCCTTGTGAAAGGGTTCTTTGACACACACACCCCAAAGGGGTCTGGTTGCACAGGTTGAGATCCACTGCTCAGGAGTTTAAAGAGTTACAGATTTGGAAATCCACAGGGGCATTTCTATCCAGTTCTATGGGGGTCCATATCAACTCAATGGCAGTGAATTTGGACGGGTGTGTTCTTTTCTTTGTTTTGTTTTGTTTTGTTTTAATTACTCCAGAATGGGGAAGGAGAGATGATGCTTGGCCTGGATCCTAGACCTGAAGTTTCCACCACCCACACTGGCCAATGTGGTGAGGAAACCAAGACCCAAAGTGGAATGTCTGTCACTGTGAGTCAGTTCCTCTTCTTTCTGAAAACGCAGCTCAGAGATTTCCAGTGTCAAAGTTGGCTGCTAGTCTGATGGCCGATGTTATGATTTTCAAGTGTGCTTTACACAGAAGAACCACTTCTGAATACCACTTATTCAAGACTCTGGAAGTTCAGCTTTTAAGAATCACAGAAAATAGATGGACTTAACCTTACAAAGTGCTGCTAACTTTTCTTGATTTCTTGAAAGTTTATTAATTCCCAAGTATCATTTTAGGTTCAGTAAAGCTTTCTGTAAGCAAACATTAACTCAGAAGGCATAATGGAATTGCTCTGTCTAAAGAGTGAGTGGATCATTTTTTTTTTGTTTTTTGTTTTGTTTTTGTTTGGTGGGGAGGGCATCACTGCCCTCTGGTGGGGATTGGAGGCCCAGCTTTGCTCCTGGAGAGCTGCAGCTGGATTTGAACCACCAACTCAGTGGGCCGCAGTCCTGAGCACAACTACTACTCCACCGGGGCTCAGCCCGCAAGTGGATCATTCTATGCTTTGACCTTTGATGCATGAAGTACTGTTTAGGAAGCTGCTTCATTCTAGTGGGGCACTTCTTTCATATCTTACTCTCGAAATGACTTGCTTCCTTTAATAAAGTTACAGCTGTTATGATTTCTGTAAAAAATGTATTGAGTATATTTATTTCCTCTCCAAGCTTCTCAAATAATTAAGCTATTTTGAACCACCATCAGTGGTGGCCAATGCCTGGTGGTGATCCCATGGGCACAGAGCAGAACTCCATATGGTTTTCCAGACCGTGATGCTGCCAAGTCTTTTTTCTGAGGCACCTCTGAGAGGCTCAGACAAATCTTTCAGTTAGTATTCAGATCTTTACCCATTTGCACCAGGGACAACGAGTCATCTGTTACTCAGAACAAAATCCACAGTGCTAATCAATTTTCTTATGTTTTTATCCAATGCTTTCTTTCCATCTATCAACTTTCTCTTAGTACCACTTTTTCACTTCCCTCGATTCTTTCCATCCAGCTGGGTCTCATTTCCGCATCACTCCTTTCGTAGCGCCCACTGAAAACTTCAACTTAGTATTTCAGGGTGAAATAGACCAGTCATGAAGTGACTTACCCAAGATCACACAATGACTGAGTGACCACACTTTTGGAGATCAGTGTGGCCACTCTTTCACCTCTTCTCACTCTTTCACCCGTTCTTCAGTCCTCACTCCCATACGCAGCTGCATAAGTTAGAACATACAGCCTCTCTGGGTATTCTGACTTGATCAATGAAAATCATGGGTGATATCAAATGCCACCCTTATTTCTATGAAGGATTGGAAGGGGTAAGATAATTGCCCCTCACCAAAAGGATGCAAGTATGCATTCCATTTGAGACGAACTTCTTTTGAAAATTCAACAATATTTGGGTAACTTTCTACTAAACTGTTACTTCTTGGACAAATTTCAATCTCCACCCCTGGCCTAAAACCAGGCATGCAGAAGCAGCTAGCTGCTCTCAGGAAGGCTTTCCAAAGATCTTGGAAGTTTCAAGAAAGCTTTTGGGGCACGTCTGACCTCTCCAAAATCAGAAAATACCAGACCATTCACAGGCAAGTTTGCTCTTGCACAATTTCCACCAACAAAAGTGGTTCTTGTTGCAGAAAGTCCCCACTCCTTTCTTGGTCTTCCTTGCCTGACATTCATTCCCCTTCCTCAAACCCAGGCTTCTGCAGAGTCATAATGTTGAATAGTTCAGATAAGGTTCAAATGAGCTGTTGAACTCTGGCGTGCTGGAAGTGAACCTAGCATTTTGTTCTGTGCTCATCCCCAGTAATGAGCATAGGAGGCTGTCTGTGTCGAGTCCATGTGGGACACCAAGTGAAAATTGACATAATGGAAAGCATTAATCAACAAACAATTACACAGAATGCTACAGAATGACTACTTATGAACCCTTGCATGATTCTGATCAGGTCTGTCCATGGTAATAAGAGGAGGCATGCAGTGTATCATAGATTTTAAAGAAATAAATATTGTCTTTTTTTCAGGTTTTTTGGGGGGGAAATTACACTTTTGAAAGTGGGGCTGAGGAAAACAAGAGCAATGCTTAGAAAGCCAATAGAGTTCAAATTAAAGCTCATTCTAGTCATTTTTAATGTTTTCCAACTGGATGATGCACCACGGATTAGTCTTTAAATTGCTTTCCTGTAAGGAAGCCTTCATTACCCTTGAGTTGCTTGCAAGTCTCAGGAGTTTGGGGTTGGTTTTGAAATATTTATTTTTTTCTCATGAACTTGGGGAAGTAGGGGAAGCAATTAGATCTTGCGATTTTTAAGGCTACACTGAGGATCAGGTAAGAAAATACCATAAATTTTATTCTATGCTTTCATGCCAATTGACAGAAATGTGCAGTCCATATGAATTCATATTATAACAAGGGTGGAATGTTGGAAAAACCAATAAAGATTTTGTGGTCTGACCTATAATGAATGTAGTTTGATTTAGAGTCTGTTTTTCACAACATGGCAAAATGAATCATAAAATAATGGGCCCTGAAACTCCTGCATTTTTTAACAATAGCCTGGGGACAGTTTACGGTGTAATGAATTGTAATTAACCCACCTTCAAAATCTTTTATGAGTATTTTGCCAATTAGCTCCGCATGCTTGCTAATGACTCATGGCTAGTGCATGTCTTTACAAAACTGGATTTAACAGCACGCATCTCCCTGTTAACTCAGCACAAGGGTGCTGCATGGTGAGGATGACACAGGGAGATTGGAACACTCCACCACATCCCTCCTTCACCAGTCCATAGAACTCAGCCATTAGGTTCCATGCCCAAGATAACCATCGTGGCTTGTGGTGTCAGCGGGTTTGGGTTTCTGATGGATTGTGAGGAATGTTTCGCTCCCTGCAGTCACATCTGTTGTTACTTAGCACGAACATATATAACGCTGCTAATTGTGGAGCCATCTTTGTTTTCTTTGCTTAGCACTCTGGTTAGCATTATTTTATCTTTGTGGTTCATGGCTTTTTGCCATCGACAACAAAAGTCCACGCTAGAGAAAATAAAACAACTACCAAGCTGTCTCCTCACATCGCTTTGAAATTAGAGGGACCATGTTCTCCCAGACTTGCATCCCAGGATCCTACCCCTGACTTTGTTATGTTAAGAGCTGGGTTTTCTTGAAAACACTAGTATTTCCATTGCTTTGTGAATTGGCTGAAGATTGAGGGGAACTGCACCAAGGAACCTGGAGATGCACTCCCCAGAAAGGTTCAAGGCAAGAAAGATCAAATCTTCTGGACTCTTCATTCTTTCAAGGCCAGGCCAACAGCTTCAAATGCAAAGCTAGGAAAATTCATTAGAGACATGACTCCAACATTGCCTCAACCATGCATAAAGAATGTTTATAGTCTATCATGTAACAAGTTTTCTCTGACAGAGTGAAGAAATAGAGGTTAAGTGTGAGAATTGTAACATAATCATGTTGCACTTGGGGGAATCTAAACTACATTGAAATTATTTTAGCATGCTGATAGCAAAAATGAACAGTGTATTCATTTTTTTTATGATTTTGAGAAGAGCAGAGATCTCTTGGTCAAAAGAAAAAGAAACTTTAAACTCCTAGCGCTCTTGCTTTAGCAGCATGCAGGCAAGTGATCAGAGAAGGAGTCTGTGGGTAAGAGCTTTCAAGACAAAGCTATGTGAACTATGTAGGATACTTATCTATGAGCCCAATAATAATAAAAAAATTTCAACTTCTCAACATTGAGAGATTTGAAAGAGTTAAAGAGAGTAGAGGCAAATACTGTTATACACAAAATCTTCCAACAGTGGTAATCTATAACTAGAGGATGTTTGAATAGACATGTAGGCTAAACAGATATTTACAAGAATAACATTTTTGTTCTTGTTTTGTTCTCTGAGGCTAAACATCATTTATCACAGTTGGGGGGGGGGGGTATAAAGGTAGTTGATTTCAAAACAACCTGGGACACATAAATAGAATCAGTAGGAGAAATATGTCATCAATGATCTTCCATCCAACATTCAGAGGCCATACCAAAGTTAAGAATGGTCCAGTTTGTATTTAAATGGTTTCCTCTGGTTTGTGTCAGCATAATGAAATATTTTTCAAAATTCAATTAATTGCCATCAAGTTGAGTTGGACTACAATTCGTCATATAAGACAGAGTAGAACTTCTCTCTAGTGGTTTTCCAAGATTATACTTTTTTTTTAATCAGCAAATTAAAGATTTAAAAATATTTATTTATAAGACATTGCTGAAACACAGTTTAATCATTTAAGCTTCTTATCGCTTACTTTATCTAAATTTATCTATTACAGGTTCTTCTTTGACCCACAGCAACACCATAGAAACTGCTTTCCAACTTTCCTGAAATTGGAAAGCTCAATAGGAGCAGAACAGCTGGTGGATTTGAAATTCTGACCTTGTGCTTAAACAGCCCGATTCATAATCCAGTATTTCACCTAGAGTCTTTGCTTGAGCCTTTGTCAAATGATAGTGTTAAACTTAATCATTTATATATCTGTGAACTGGTTCAGGCTGAGTAAAAAAGTAAAAAGAAACAAAACAAAACAATTTGCCTTTAATTTTTCTCTTTTTCCTTCCTTTCTTTAATTGGGAGATCTTGCATCTCTTATCACAATCCATACATTCCTCAAATGCGTCAAACACATTTGTGCACAGATTGTCATCATCACTTTCAAAGCATTTTCTCTTCAAGCATTTGAGAAGGACTGTAATTTGTTATGGAAATAGAAAGCCTGATCTTTCTCCCATGAACCTGCTGGTGGGTTTGAAATACCAACCTTGTGCTTAATAACCCAATGCATAACCACGATGCCACCAGGACTCCTCCTAACAAATGATGAATAAATTTGCAATTATGAGAACTCAAATCTCTTAAGAGCACAATGTTAACAAAGTCTTTAGATGACTTAAGCCATCAGAGTTTCTGATCCATCTGAATAATGCGATCGATTTAAAATATTTTGACTTTATGAAGCTTCATTTCAATGTAATTTTCCCTGGGAGGAAATGAAGGAGATGCCGATCAACACGATTTATATTATAGGTCTCATTTGTTTAGTCCTCCCAGAAACATGTAAGAGAGATGCAGTGGGCAAAAGGAGAAAAGGGATATTGATGAAATTCAAGTCTTGTTGCTGTGGTGTAAAAGGAACATATTAAATCAGTTTCAAAAAGAAACTGCTCTTTATGATGCTGAAGTACTTTAAAACTAATTAAGCTAAATAAAGCTTCCAATTGAAGATAAAAATAGTATCCATAATAAAGTTTAAGAGTCAACCAACTCTTTCTAAGCATGCAAAAATGTTCTTATCTGCTTGGAAATTGTGTTCATTGTCATTTAGTGTTACCATAGATGCTACTATAGGGCTTACAAAAGGATTTTTTTCTTTCAAATTATAGAAGTTTATTTTAATCCATCTATTTTTAGTAATAAGAAAGCCTGGTAGTATGATGATTAAGCACTTGGCTGCTTACCAAATGGTCAACCTTTGGAATGCACCAGTCACTCCCTTTACAGAGAAAACTATAAGCAGTCTCCTCTCACAAGTACAGCCAGAGCTATGCATCGGAATTGACTTGATGATAAAGTTGCTTTTAGTATTTGAGTAATACAGGAGGTTGTATTTCTGTTCGTTTACATAAGGTTCACATTAATGCATATTTTAAAGGTGCATTCCTTGATATTATGTACTTCCACTTTATGTGAATTTGTTCTGAGCCACACTATATAATCACACTATATAAATAACCATATAATCATAAACCAATGCTTATGAACCAAATTGAGCTTAGTAGCATGCAAGGTATATTGTAAGTCGAAAGATACAGACTTTGACATAGCCTTCAAGGAGCTTTTAGAAAAAAAAAAAGTAGTTCATGCATTTGACTTGCCAACAGAAAAGAAACTTAAAGACAGTTCAGCAAAGGTCAATGAGGTCTCCCCATCATTTACAGGTCAAGCAGGGGTGTCATTAGAGGGAAGAGATAAGATGGAGCATATAATTTGGATGGTGATGAGAGAGTAGATATGAAACTTCTGTATGAGCAGTGCTTGCGTTGGAGCAAATTTTTCCTTTCTACTGAAATATTTCATAGATAATGATTTAGCATATGTTGTATGTACATACTCGAAACCTAAAAGATGAGAGCAAGCATTTATTTGATAGAATAAAGGATTTATTACTTTGATAGAAACTGTAAGACTAGCACAAAGTAGCATCAGGTAAAACTTTAAAGCAAAAATAATGTGATATGACATACGTCTTAACAATATTATAAGTTTAATGATCAAATAACAGGGCAAATAGACATTTAACAAATGTCAGAGTAGGAAAAACAGAAAATAGAGACAAGTGATTTTTGTCATGGCATGTCTTGGTGAGATGAAGAAAGGAACGTTGGCTGAGCCAACGTAAGCGCGGGTTTGGAGGTTCAAATTCAGCGGCCGCTAGCAGGAGCAGCTCTGGGTAGCTCATATGACCACCAGCGGGCAGTGATGCCCACCCCCCCCCCCCCCCCCCCCCCCCCCCCCCCCCCCCCCCCCCCCCCCCCCCCCCCCCCCCCCCCCCCCCCCCCCCCCCCCGCCAGGAGGGGTGGAGAAAGGAACTTTGATGAGGTGGAATTTTCCAGATAAGGAAGAAGACTTGCATGACAAAAGTGAAGGTTAAGTGCTTTCAAGATAAAATAATGATTATTTTCACTCTAATTTCAAACTTCCTGCTGGACATTTGTTACAGCAGAGGAAGACAATTGGCCATTACTGGGTGTTTTCAAGCTTTTTAGACAATGACAATTAGTATCTATATGTGAACATGGTACTTACCTCTCCAGGGACCATCCCTATTGCCTGTCTACCACATACCTGGCATAACACCAGCCATGAGGTATAGAAACAGCTGATTGCAGTGACATTGCCAGGAGTTCATTGGGTTATCTCTGAAACAGAACCTACCTTATGGCCATTTCTCCAAGGGTTGAGACATAATCATTCTTTCTTTCACTCTGTATGGCTTAATGCACAGAAAATCATACACAATGTTGCCATTGTTAGACAGCCTGAAAGAAGGCACAAACATATATGAGGAAAAAAGCCAACAGGATTAATAACATGATCTAGTAAACTCTTTTTTTTTAGAGATTATATCTTGTACCACTTGCAATCGAACATATCATATTGTTTCTATTTTCTAAAGAAAATCCCACAACTCCCATTTATAAGGAAATCAAAATGATTCATGTACAATTATTGCAGAAGATCTTTAAAATCTTTACATCAAAAATGTTTAAACAGAAGAAAACACTACAGCTTTCAAAAACCTTGATTTTGAACACTGCTGTACCAACCAAACTCAAATGAAGGAGGCAGAGCGGTTACCTGGAATGAGTCCGTAGTGCTCCCACAGAACAGGACGAGTTTGCTTCCCAGCAAGCACGGCCCGGGGAGAGGGGGCGGGGTGGGGGTGGGGGGTGGGGTGGAGGCAAACACTGACACTTTTCCCTCCATCCCTAGCTTACAACTATGAGGGGCTTTCAAAAACCTGGTGAAATTTTGCATGGTATTTTCATTCTACTTAGCAATGAACTTTTATGAAGCAAAAGTGAGTTGCTCAGCAAGTGTATGGTAACCTATTTTAGGTATTTACCATCAAACCAAATACATAGCAAGTGTTCAATGAATAATGATGCTATACATTCTTGCTGATGTTTGAGGGTTCTGAAGTTGATGCAACCTTCATACCTCTGTATTGTTCAGGTACTCTAGTTCTCATGAAGCAATAGGTCAAAAGTGTATACAGGAGAGTTGTGGGATAGAGAAAACAAAGAAAGGAAGACAGTGGGTCTGTTTCACCCAAGGAAGTAGGTAGGGATTCACAGGGCGAAGTATCTGGTGTTGCAAATTCTTTTGGGCCCATGGCAAAGAGGAAGAGCAGAATAGCTTAGCACAGACCATGTTCACAGAGGCATGTTCTCTATCTTGGGTTGGAGGGTGGCTACCTTCCAAATGGCCAGTAGTTGAACAACCCAGTATCCTGAGTCATTTCCCGCTCCGAGCAACCCAGAGGAGAAGTACCCCCTAGACTTCTGAGAGTGCAAATCTTTCCAGCAGCAGACAGCCTCATCTGTCTTCTAAGGACAGACTAGTGGATGGGAACGACTGACACTAGCCACCCAATAGAGAAGCCAGCAATGACTGTCAGGGGAAAACCGCATCCTGTGTTTTTGATGGAAGCAAACATTAAATGAACATAATCTGGAGGAATAAAACCAAAGCATATCTACTTTTGTCAGTTGACTCTGTTTCCTAACAATCCTCTTGGAACAGAATAGGACTGTTTCATACACTCCAGTCTCTCCTGGGTCATACTGCCACCTGTATTTAGCATTGCAGAGCCTGTTATGTCTGAACGACCTAGTTTTCAATAACCAGACCAGTATTTTAACACTTGTGGCACAACCAATGTTAAGGGTTGACCAAAAATAGAAAGAAATCTCACTACCAATAGGTCGATTCTAACTCTCAGCCACCCCTGAGGCCAGGGGAGAATTGCCTCATGTCTTAACGCAGTGGTTCTCAACTTTCCTAATGTCGCAACCCTTTGATATGGTTTCTCATGTTGTGGTGACCCCCAACCATAAAATTATTTTTTGCTACTGTTATGAATCATAATGTAAATATCTGATATGCATGATGCACCTCTTTGTTATAAATTGATCAGAATTAAAGCATAGTGATTCATCACAAAACAATATGTAGTTATAGTTTGTGAAATATTTATTTCTAATTGTAAATAAATGAAGTTTTGTCTTGTAGCACTGGTAAGTCTTCACGCCAGGTACGCTAATGTGGGCATATCTGCATGTGGGAAGACCAGCCTGGAGTGGTGTCTGGATGCCTCAGACATGGGAAATATGTGTTTTCCAATGGTCTTAGGAAACCCCTGTTAAAGGATAGTTCAACTCCCAAAGGATGGTTCAACTCAGGTTAAGAACCACTGTGTTAATACCTAAAAATATGTCAATGGGATAGTATTTGTGCTGAATTTAAAAAAAAAATTTGGATGTTTGGCCTATTTCAATCTTAAAAATATTAACTTCATAAGCCATACTGATAGATGATAAGGAATTTTAGAAATTTCAAAATAGATAATACAGCTGATAGTCATTTTATATGGAAAGAAGTAGCACTTAAAATGGATTGCATCTCTAGTACAGTAATGAAATAATGTTAGATGAAATGAGTAGGTGAGAAAAAGATCAAATGGATGGAAGTCGAAGACTATAAAGTACAATGAAAAGAGCAAACACTGACATAAAGAAAAACAATCGGGAAAAAAGTTAAATGAAATCATTAAAACTTATTTCGTGAGAGTAGTATATCCAATAAAAAGAGAGTAGTATATCTGTAAAAAGAGAACCAGCAGTCAGGGGAAAATGGATATAGATATATAGATATGGATATACATAGATATGTATCTTTTTGCAATGAAGGGTTCTTTTTTTAAAAAAATCATACTATTTAGACTTTTACAATTCTTATCACAATCCATATATACATCCATTGTGTAAAGTACATTTCTACATTTGTTGCCATCATGATTTTTATTAATTTATTTTTTAACACTGGTCATCATTATTTTCAAAATCTTTTCTTACTACTTGAGTCCTTAGAATCAGCTTCTCATTTTTCCGCTCCCCCCACCCTTCCCACCTCATGAACCCTTGATATTATGACTTTTCCATGTCTTACATTCACTAAATTTTCCCTTCACCCACTTTTCTGTTGTCCACCCCACTGGGAGAAGACTATAGGTAAACCATTGTGATCAGTTCCCACTTTCTCCTCCCACGTTACTCTAACCCTCCTGGAATCTCTACTCTAAATATTGATCCTGAGGGTTTTTCTGTGCTGGGTTCCCTGTGTTTCCAGCTCTTATCTGTACCCATGTACCTGCTCTGATGGGCTTTGGGGCTCCACTTGACACTCCCCCTCATTCACAATGATGTGATATTTTGTTCTGGGTCTTAGATGTCTGATACCTGATCCCGCTGACACATCACGATCACACTGACTGGTATGCATCTTTCATGTGGACCTTGTTGCTTATCAACTAGATGGTCACTGGTTTATCCTCAAGTCTTTAAGAACCCAGATACTATACCTTTTGATATCCAGGCACCATCAGCTTTCTTCACCATATTTACTTATATACCCACTTTGTCTTAAGCGATCGTGTTGGGAAGGTGAGCATCACAGAATACCAGGATATTAAAACAGATTGTCCTTGCTTTGAGGGAGTACTTGAGTAGAGGCCCAATGTCCATCTGTTATCTTAATACTAAATTTATAAATATAAATACATAGAACTATTTACATATTGTTACATATAAATATATTTACATCTGTTTATGCCTGTATTTGGACCACTATAAATGCCTTTTGCTTCCTAGTTCTTTCCTATTTTCACTCTTCCACTCCTTTTGTCTCATTATCATGTTCAGCCTTCATTTGGGTTTTGGTAATTCCTCTCGGTTATATTGTCCTTGATAATGCTCTACCAGGCATTCTACACCCTCCTTGCCATGGATTTTAGATCACTTGTTGTTCCCGTATCCTTGGGTTTGTTAACACCCATTTCCAAGAAAGGGTTTTTAAGGATGAGAAAGCCACCTGTCTAATCAAAATTTGTTGGAAACAGAAGACCAGAGGATATTTTGTAGAAAAACAATGAACTGAATTAGACAACAACCATGAGAAATTACCCCATAATGCACAGGAAAGGATAATGAAGTGGAAATCCTTAAAAATGCCTTGTCATTCTAAATAGCATGGATGATGAACAATAATTATTCACAAAACCTAAGATGATTTTCTATTTGAAGTCAGAGAGTTAGGTATGACAGATTATTTCTCCATTTAGAAAGAATTATGAAAATTTAAAGACATGGGAACAATTATTGCAGTGGCATAAAAGACCATCAAGCATCTGTTTTCACAACCCTGATGAACTGGATGGTGCTCAGTTAACATTACCTCCTGTTCTGAAAGGGATGACTTTAGATGGTCAAGATGGAGTGAGAAAAAAGTATAGAAAATTCAAAAGTATAAAAGAAAGTAGGTGTACTTATCAGATAAGAACTGGTGGGACCTTTGGGAATTTTGACACTTAGTCTGGAATTTATCTCATTCCCATGTTAGAATTGTCAGCCATCTCAGATAAAAAAGAAGCACTCTTATTTTGTTTTTCTTTTTTGTTTTTTTGTGAGTGGCATCACTGCCCTGGTGGGAGTAGGAAGCTCAGCCTTGCTCCTGGAGAGCTGCTGCTAGATTTGACCTGCCAAGCCTGTGGGCTACAGTTCTGCACACAACCACTACGTCACTGGGGCTTAGCCCAAGAAATGTTTTTTAAAAGACAAACTTTAGAGAGTTAGGAAAGAACAAAGTATCAAAATAGGAAACACAGGAAAGAAGTGAGAAAGTATACTGAGGAGATTGTAGTTGCAACATTGGAAAAAAATATATGAATTGTTGAATGTAAAATTGATAACCTGCTCTATAAACTTTTCTGATTTAATAAAAGATTTAAAATAAAATAAAATATTTAAGATATTTAGAAATAACATATCTAAATTTTTTTAAATTAAAAATCATTTTAATAGGGGCTTGTACATCATTTTTCCAATACATAAATAAACATACTGTGACAAGAACCCTCGCACATCCGCTGCCGTCATCATTTTCCAAACATCCGCCCTTTCCCCCAGTGCCTGGTGTCGGTTCCTTCAACCCCTCCCCTGTTCCCCTGCTCTCCCTCCCACATCAACCCTCAATACTTTATAAATTATTATTATTCTGTTGTATCTTACCCTACCCGACATCTCCCTCAACCCACTCCCCCATGCCCGTCTCCAGACGGGTCATATGTAGATCCTTGCAGTTGGTTCCGTCTCTACCCCACCTTCTCTCCACCCCTCCAGTAGTTCCAATCTAACCACAGGCCCAAGAGGGCTAATCCATCCTGATTTCCCCATATCTCCAGCCCCCCTCTCCACTAGTGTACCTTCTCCAGTCCATCCATATGTGCAAGGTAGAGTTGGGATCATGATGGTTGTGGGGTAGGGAGACCTCAGGAACTAGAGGAAACTTGTATGCATCATCACTTCCTTGATGCACTCTGACTGGTGTGTCTCCTTCCGGTGGCTCTCCTGTAAAGGGGTGGCCAGTTACCCACCAGTGAGCCTTAGGTCCCCAGCCTACCCCTCCCCTCACTTATAATGAAGTGATTCCTGTTTTTTGATGCTCGATATCTGCTCCCTTTGGCCCCTCTTGATCACATTTGCTAGTGTGCTTCTTCCCTGTGGACTTTGCTGTCTCCATGCTGAATGGTGACTCCGTTATCTTCAAGTCTTTGAGACTCTAGACATTCAATCATTTGTTAGCTGGGCACCATCTTTTCTTCTACTCTGTTTGCCTCTGTATCCATTTGTCTTCAGCAATATCGGGAGTTAACTGGTTCATTGATTTTGATTTTTGTTCTTTGATGCCTGATGCCTGATTGTTTCAGCACTTCATGATAGTACAGGTAAATGAGCTTCTTTTATGGTGGGTTCTGTTGCTCCTGAGCTAGATGGCTGCTTGTTTATGCTCAAGCCTTTAAGACCCCAGGTGCCATATTTTTTGATAGTTGGGCACCATGAGCTTTCTTCACCACTCTTGTTCATGCTCCCACATGTCCTCAGTGGGCACCTTGGGGGTGTGTGCACACATTGATATGTGTTTTTCCCCCATTTGATGTCTATTGCCTAGATCTTTCACTACCATGTGGCAAAATATCTAAAATTTAAATAAAATAACTTTTATATAGAATCAGACATCCAACCTAAATAAAAACAGTTAATAATAAATAAGACTCTAGTCAAAACACAAGTTCATTCCAAAATATTTGAATGAAACTTAAGAAAGTGTTTATACTTACTGTTTGCTTTCCAGATTGCTACATTTTTGTTGCTATTGTTTATGTTACTTTTAAAATACTTTTATTGGGACTCTTATCGCTTATCACAATCCATACATTCCTCCAATGTGTCAAGCACATTTGCACATATGCCGCCATCATCATTTTCAAAGGATTCTCTTCCTTCTTTAGCCCCTGGTATCAACTCCCCATTTCATTCCCCTTCCTCCCCTGTCCTACCTCATGATCTCTCAATAAGTTGTAGATTATTTTTTCCATATATTGCATCATCCTCCATTGCTCCACACCCACTTTTCCATTATTTGTCTCCCTGAGAGGGGGTTGACCCTTGTGATCAATTCTCCCTTCTTCCCCCATGCTCCCCTAATTCTCCTGGTATCTCTACTCTCCTTGTTAGGTGGGGGTGGGGTGAATGGGTGGTACCTCTTCTGGATTCCCTGTGTTTCATCCTCTTATCTGTAGCAGTATGCATGTTCCGGTCTAATTTCAATTTGTAATGTAGAATTAAGGTCATTATGGTGGGAGGAAGGAAGCACCAAAGAACTAGAGGAAACTTGTGTGTTCGATTGGTGCTGTACTGCACCCTGATTGGATCCTCTCTTCCCTGTGACCCCTCTGTGAAGGGATGCACAATTGTCTACAGATGAGCATTGGGTCTCCACTCCATGCCCCACCCCTACCCAACATTTACCTTGGGTATGGTCTTATCCTGGTTTTTAGATGTCTGATACAAGATCCCATTGACACCTCATGATCACACTGGCTGGTCTGCTTCTTTCATGTGTACTTTGTTTCTTCTCAGCTAGATGGCTGCTTGTTTCTCTTCAAGCCTTTGAGACCCCAGATGCTATATCTCTTGATACCTGGGCACCATCAGCTTTCTTTACCACCCATTGCACCCATTTTGTCTTCAGTGATCATGTCGGGAAGGTAAGCATCACAGAATGTTAGGTTGCTACAATAAAGTGTTCCTATGTTACGGAGTACTTGAACTAAGACCCAATATCCATTTGCAAGCTTAAGTCTTAGCATATAGTTATGAGTACATAAGCTCTATTCCCCTCTCATTGTGTGTCTAGATAGATAGATAGATGATAGATAGATAGATAGATAGATAGATAGATAGATAGATAGATAGATATACAGGTCTCTATAATTGTCCTTTGCCTCCTGGCTTTTTACTCTATTTACTTTTTACTTCCCTCTTGTCCCACCATCATGTTCAGTCTTCATTCAAGTTTTACTAAACTTTCCTCACTGCTACTTTACCCTTGATTGAGCCCCACCAGGCACTTTGTTTCCATTGATTTTATTTCACTTGTTGTTCCCTAGTCCCTGAGTTGATCCTCCCCAGCTCCCTTTCTCTCACCTTCCCCCCTCCGATATCCCCCTGGAAACATTGGTCCTATTCTTTTCATCTCCAAATTGTTTAGCTCACCTATGTTGTCTAAATGGACATGCAGATATATTAGTAAGTGCAAAAACCAGGCAAAGCCAAATAAAACAACAAAGGAAATCAAAACCAACAACAATAGCAGAAATCAAGGACAAAATAGCAATAACAAAAAGAAAACCAGTGGCAAAAACTAGAAAAGTCTATAAATAGTTCAAGGTCTGTCTGTTGGCTTTAACAAGTGTTTTTCAGTTAAGTCTGCAGGACTACCACACTCTGTATCCACAGGACACTTTTGGTATAACGCGGGGATTTTATCACTCCGTTTCTCCTGCTTCTCTGTCTCCAGCCTTTAGCACCTCGCTCCAGTGTGATGGAGCCAGACCATTCATTATTCCCGCACTCTGTCCCCCATAGTGTCTTGGTTCAGTGAGGGACACCATGCCCTATAGTAGAGTCAACCCTACTGTCCTCCCTGTGTGTTGTCAGCGCTCAGCAGAAACATCGTCCTTGGGGCTTGGTGGGACAGCATGTTCTCTCCTCCCGCTCCATCTTTATGCATTTCTCCTGTGTGGTCTAATCAAATGTACTCCTCTACCCAAGCTATAGCCCCAGGGCTGTCCTCTGAAGCTCATTCTTCTGAGACAGGGCGTCCACATAGTTGGGATTGGGGTTGGCCTTGCAAACCTCTCTATTGGTTCATGCCGATAGGTTGTATTCAGTCTTAAAACATGAGATTCAAGCCTGATCTCTCTATCCCTTGTCTGTGGAAATATAAATAATACTCTCCACTTGGCTGGATTAGTGCCTTGCCTTCCCCACGCCTCATGTCTTTTTTTTTTCTTTCTTCCCTCACCCTCACCCCACCTTTATGTAGGATTGGGTCTGATCCCAGCCATAATTGCTGGACCTCACCACAAGATATATGAATATTAGCTTTCTCCCTAAACCCCGTGGGTTTGTTGTTGTTGTTGTTGTTGTTGTTTTTTAAGCTTACCTCAGGGGACTCATGCTGTAGCTGTTCTTTTTGTGATTGCTTACTTCACTTCGCATGACTTTCTCAAGTTCTACCCATAGGGGAATGTGCTTCATGCTTTCATCGCTGCATTTTTTGGATGTGTAGTATACACTGTATGTATACAGGTACCACAGTTTTTTGATCCATTCAACTGATGGAAATTCAGGTTGTTTCCAACTCCTTGCAATTGTGATCTGTGCCTTGATGAACACTGGAGCAGAGATTCCTGGCTGAGATTCATTTCTTGCCTCTTCTGGTATAAGTCCAGTAGGGGAATTGTGGGGTCATATGGTAGTCCACTCTCCACCTGTGTTAGATATTGCAAAATCGATTTCCATAATGACTTTACATACCTACAGGCCCATGAGCAGTGGAAGAGAGTTTCTGTCTCCCCACTTGTTACTTTCTATCTTCTTGAATTGGGCTATCTTTGAGTGTGTTAGGTGGTATCCCATAGTTTTAATTTTAATGGTATTTCATGGTTTTAATTTGCACTTCTCTTTTGGCTAATGATCAGGAACATTTTCTCATATGCTTATTAGCCATTCAGATTTTTTATCCTTTGAAACTTCTGTTCAGGTTCTTTGTCTGTCTCCTAAGTGGGCAGTTAAGTTTTTTTTTTTCTTACGGAAAGCTAAAAGAGTATTGTAGATTTTAATAATAAGGTCTTTGTCTAATGTGTCATTGCTAAAGATGTTTTCCCTGTTTGTGAGCTCTCTTATTACTCTTTTGGTGAATTCTTTCTTTGTATACAAGTAATTTATCTTCAGTCTATCCCACTTGTTAATTTGTGACTCCTCTGTATTTGTAGCCTTCTCCATTTCTGATAGCCTCTCTGTTCCCTATGTCAAGGTTCTCAGATTTTTCTCAATTTCCTCACTAATGACCCTAATTGTTTGGGGCTTTACCTCATGGTCTGTGATCCACCATGAGTCTACTTTTGTGCATGGAGTGAGATAAGAGTATTGCTTCATTTTTCTACAGGTAGGTCTCTAATTTTCCCAGCACCACTTCTTGAAAAGGGCATCTCCTTCCCCTTTGTTATGTTTTGGACCTTATCGAAATTCAATGGCCTGTATGCTGATGCTTATATTTCTGGGTCTTCAGCTCTTTTCCCTTGATCTGAATATCTGTCATTATACCATCACCACACTGTTTTGACCATTGTGTATGTATAATATGTGCTACAGTCAGGTAGAGCAAGCCATCCCACTTCGTCCGCCTTCTTGAGGAGTTCTCTGCTAATTCTGAGCTTTTTCCCTCTCAATATGAAGTTTGTAATCAGTTTTTCCAATCCTTTGAAGATGGATGATGGTATTCATATGAGAATAACATTAAACTTATATAGTGCCTTGGGTAGACCTGGCATCTTTACTATATTGATTCTTCCAATCCAGGAGCATGGGATATTCTTCCATTTGTTGAGGTTACTCTTGGTTTCTTAGAATAGTGTTTTATAGTTTCCTCCATACAAATCTTTTGGTTTTTTAGTCAGGTATATCCCTTGATAATTCAATTTGTGCTTGGCTAATATAAAGAGCACTAAATTTTTAATTGCCTTTTATGTGATCTTGTCTGATGTGTATAGCAGACTGATTGAACTGCGGCCTGTTTGTTGAACTTGTAGCCTGCCACTCTGCCATATTCATCTATCACTTCCAACACTCCACTTATGGAGTTTCAGGGATTTTCAATGTATTAAATCATATCATCTGCGAATAATGATCGCTTCACTTCTTTCTTTCCTGATTGAATAACTTTCATGTCTTTTCTTTGCCTTATGTTGCTAGCTAGGATCTCCAGTATGATGTTAAATAAGAGTGGGGACAAGGGAGCATCCTTGACTGGTCCCCTTTTTCAGTGGAATTATTTTTATCTTTTCTCTATTGACTACTACATTGGCTATTGGTGTTTAATGGATAGCTTGTATTATCTTGAGGAATTTTAAGGGAGCATCCTTGACTGGTCCCCTTTTTCAGTGGAATTATTTTTATCTTTTCTCTATTGACTACTACATTGGCTATTGGTGTTTAATGGATAGCTTGTATTATCTTGAGGAATTTTTCTTCTATCTTCTTGAGTGCCTTAAATAAGAAGGAGTTGTTCAATGTTATTGAATGCTTTTTTCATATCTATTGATATTATAAGGTGGTTCTTATAATTTTTCCTGCCAATGTGGCAATTAATACTAATGGTTTTTTGTATGTTAAACCATCTCTGCATCCCTGGTATGATTCTCACTTGGTCATGGTGAATTTTTTTTTTTACATACTTTTGTTTTAATTGACGAGTATTTTGTTAAGGATTTTTGGATTGATGTTCATTAGGGATATTAGTCTATAGTTCTCAATTCTTGTGAGCTCTTTGCCCACTTTAGGTATCAGAGTTATACTACCTTCATAGAAAAACTTTAGAAGTTTTCTTTTTCTATGTTGTAGAAGAGTTTGTGTAAGATTGGTATCAGTTCCTTTCCAGATTGCTTGGTGGAACTCTCCTGCTAAGCCATCTTACCCAGGGGATTTTTTGTTGTAATCCCTTGATAAATTGTATATTTCTTCCATTGTTATAAGTCCATTGAGGTTCTTGACATCCATCAGGGATAGTCTAGGGAAGTATTGTTTTTCCAAGTATTCATCCTTGTCTTCCAAGTTATTGAACTTGTTGGGACAGAATACTTCATAGTACTGTGTAATTATCCATTTGATTTCATTCAACTTTGTTGTAATGTCTCCTGTTTTATCCCTCATCCTTGCTTTTGAAATTTGTTCCTTTCTTTCTTTGGTAATATTTGCCAGTGATTTATCAATTTTGTTAGTCAGTTCAGAGAACCAACTTTTAGGTGCATTATTTTTTTTGCATAGTTTTCCTGTTTTTCCTCTTCTGTATCTCAGCTCTGGTTTTTACTATTTATTTCCATTTGCTATTAATAGGATTGTTCACCTGACTCTGCTCTAATTGGTATAAGCGTTGTGCCAGCATAGAAACCACAAATCTTTCTTCCTTGTTCATGTGTGCATTTCATCTCTGATCTGGGCCAATACCCACTCCTTTTGCAATACTCAGTTATCTATCCTCCAATTGTTTCCCCATGATTTCTTCATCATCCTTCAGTGGATTTCCAAAAGATTCCAATTTTGACTTGGCCAACTCAAGGTGACAGCAAATTTAACTCTCATGCTGTGCAACCTTGAGCAGGTTATGAAATATTTCCACATATCCATTTCTTCATTTGTATATATGTATATATATACACACACAAATATATCACTATTTTATCCCATTATAAATACAAAAATGCCCAGAATGGCTGTGTGAATCGTCCAGAATCACACAAATGATAAGTGCTAAAGATAGAATTCAGTCCAAGAATTTCAAACCACTGAACCATTTCACAAAAGGGGGTAAACTGTCCTATACTACATAGTAGGAAAGATATAAAGACTCAAAATAGATGCAAGTGCTTGTCTTTTAAGTTACTTTTAGTCTACTGAGATAGTCTGTGACATGGACACAATTTGAGAATAAATTAAAATTTAGCTTAGTTTGTAAAATATCTAAGTCTCGGGACTAGCACATGAACAAATTACTTTTTAAATTGCTTATTATTATCTTTTACCTATTAATACACTGGGTCATAATAAATATAAGAAATGTGTTCATCATTGGTGATTTTTATGAAATGAGTAATATTACACATTACCATTGTTACTGTGCATAACTTTGTTATCACAATCTAAGGTGCTTAAAGAAACACAGCTATTGTCTTTTTTTTGTGTGTGTGTGTGTGTGCATTAGAAATCAAGGTACAGCTGAGCTGAGGTCTCTGCAGTGCAACAACCAAAGAAAGGAACTAGGACTGTTCTTCTCTGAGCCTCCCATGGACTGATTACTGGCCCAATTCAGTTCCCAATGGACTATCAGACTTAGAGCTTCGGCTTCTGAGGTGTTTATACATGGCCTCCCTTTGGTTTTTGTTACAAGAACCTTTCAATATAGAGCCATATCTAATAAAAACTTGCAAAGAAGATAATCAATTGAAAGAATTGGCTAGCAAAATAGAAGTTAAAATTTAACAGACTCACAGAAAAGATATCATATCCTTTTTTCTATATTCTACTGATTATAAGCAAATCTCAGGTCCTGTCCTACCTATACCAAAAGTGAGGGCATTACATTTGGGTACAGATATATCAATATTGGGAAATAGCTGGAAGCTAACATAAAGTGTGCCTGCCACACATAGTATATATTCACCCACTCCCCATAATTATATTTCAACATATAGTACATAACAGAATTTAAGAGCCAGAAATATGCCCACACTCCCTCACTTACCTATAGTGCCAAGGGGGTCAGCACTGGAGATGCTGAGTGGAAAGTGCACCTGGTCTGCCCAATGCACAACAGGGTGAAATGTGGAGACAGAGAAACAGTGTAGGAAGGGGAGCAAAATGACTAAGTTCCCAAGGAACCCTGAAAATAGATTTCTGACTCAGGGGATATCAGACTTGGCAACCCATCAGAACCAACTGGATAACACTCATAAGGGTCAGCAGGGAAACCAGGAACTATCTTTTTGTTTGCTTTCTTTTGTTTCTTTTACCCATGTCTAACTATATAAGATAGGCTAGTCCAACAACCAAGAGGAGAAAACAGTTAGACCAGCAATCCCAGGAGATATAGGAGAGGATGGAGCAGGGAGTTAACAAACTCAGGGATGAAGGAATAACAAGTGATCTAAAATTCATGAGGAGGAGGCCTGGTGAGGTTTGAACAAATGCAATGTATCCAAAAGGAATTACTAAGAGCTGAATGGAGAGTGAGTATGACAGTGGGATAGAAGAAAGGTAAAAGGAAATAGAGGGAAGAAGTAGAAGGCAAAATCTATTTATAAAGATACAACTATAGGCATACACATTTGTAAATATATTAATTATAATGAAGGGGATAGAAGCCAATGTACATATATTTCTATGTTAAATATTAAATAGTAGACAGACTTTGAGCCTCTACTCAAAGCCTCCTTAAACACGAGAACACTTGTTCTAATAAGCTGGCACTCATTGGTACTCACCTTCCAGACAGAATCAATGACAACAAAATGGGTGCATAAGCAAATATTGTGAAAAAATGGATGGCGGTCAGCTATCAAAAGATACAGAATCTGGAGTTTTAACAGTTTGAAGTTAAACAAGCAATCACCTATCAGGAAAGCAAATAATCCCACCTGGAAGAAACACACCAGCCTGTGTGATGATGAGGTGTCGACAGGAACAGGTAATAGGTATCGAAAGACCCAAAAGAAACAATCCTACGAGCATGAAAGAGGGGGATTGGAGTGGAAACCCAAAGCCCATCAATAGACAGTTGGACATCCCCCCGCATAAGGGTAATAAGGAAGGGGTGATTCAACCTGGGTGTGGTACAGCACTGACAGACGCACATCATTTCTCTAGCTCCTGAAGACTTCCTCTTCCCCCCACCTCCCTCCAATACCATAACCCAATTCTACCTTACAAATCTGTACTCCAGTCTAGTACACACATTGGTTCAGATAAGAGCTTTCCACACATGGAATTCAGAGCAGGAAAAAAACTCATGAATGGTAGCACTATCATGAGGGCAGAGGGATCGGGGGAGGAGGAAGAAAGAGGGAACCCATCACAAGGTTGGATATATAACACATCCCTCAGGGGGAAAAATAACAGAAATTTTGGTTAAGGGAGACAACAGACAGCATGAGACATGATATAACAGCACTAATTTATAATTGATTAATGATTCATGGGTGTTGGAGAGTGGAGGAGAGAAGAGGCAAAAAAAGAGCTGAAACCAAGGGCTCAAGCAGAAAGAAAATGTTTTGGAAATGTTGTGACAGCATATGGACAAGTGGACTTAACACAATGGAATGATGTGTAGTCGTAGAATTTGTAAGAGGCCTCCAATAAAGTAATACATAAATAAAAATTTAAAAGAAATATGTCCAACATGGGAGGCCTTTATGAACCTTCCCAAAACAAAGTGTACAATTGAATGATCTCCTTTATAAAGACCAGGTCCTCGCAGTCAATTCTACTTGAAGACATAGTTCAGGATTAGAGGAGTGACAAGAATTTCTCTCACTGAGTCAGTCAGGGTGCAGTGTAGCAATAATGAAACATACAACTTTTCTCTAGTTCTTTAATGCTTCCTCACCCCACTATCATGATCCTAATCCAATCTTAAATATCCGACTAGACTGAGGATGTGTACTGGTATAGATAGGAACTGGAAACATGAGGAATCCAGGAGAGATAAACACTTTAGGACCAGTGGTGAGAGTGGTGATACCAGGAGGGAAGGTAGTAGGAAGGGGGAACTGATCACAAGGAGCTACATATAACCCCCTCCCTGGGGAATGGTCAACAAAAAAGTGGGTGAGAAGAGACATCAATCAGTGTAAGACATGGCAAAATAATTATTTATAAATTATCTACAGCAGGAAGGGTGAAGGAGGGAGATTAAAGAAATGAAGAACTGGTAACAGGGGCTCAAGTCTAGAGTAAATGTTTTGAGAATGATAATGGCAACAAATGTACAACTGTGCTTGACACAATGGGTAGCGGTCTGAATTTTGTTAAGAGTTGTATGAGCCACCAATAAAATGATTTTTAAAAATGTCTCTTGCATTTATTTTCATTTTTTGAGGTGATCTAAGGTTCAGCAGCATTTCCTTGATTCTCAAAATTACCATAAGAGTAAACAGAGTATCATTAAGTGCTGTTTTAAGCTGCAGCCTATATCCAACCATCCATCTTCAAGAGGAAAAATGCCCATTTCTACTTTCTATCAATACATTGTTGGAGCAATATTCAAAATATTAACAAAAGCTGGAAGACCTCTATTTCCCCAAGTCAAAAATATGATAGAGGAGAATTTTTTTTCCCTCTGCTGGAAGAATGATCCACAACAATGCTCCTAAGTTTTCGGACTTGCCCGGACTTGCTATCACCTTTATGATGCTCTAAAGTAAATAGGTTCAGGAAACTTAAATTAGCTAAGGATATTTTCAAACTAGAAGAATTCTGAAAACTCAGATCGTAATATGCACAAAACTTT
Source organism: Nesogale talazaci (assembly GCA_004026705.1). Lineage (NCBI taxonomy): Eukaryota > Metazoa > Chordata > Mammalia > Afrosoricida > Tenrecidae > Nesogale > Nesogale talazaci. The sequence goes on along the minus strand of PVJH01000793.1, from coordinate 110,521 downwards.
TTTAATCCCATGAGGATGGTATATTGGGTCGTTTAAAGTTTATTTACTTATTCAGTCAGACATATATCCATTCATTCACTTAGGGGGTAATGATTTCATAATTTCTGACCTTCCTAAATGCAGTGCTACTCCAACCTATAATACGTTGAGGTCTTGGGCAAATGAAAGCACTTCCTAGTGACACATTTTTTTCTCATTTATAAATGACATCTGTCTAATAGTTACCATAATGATTCAATAAGTTAGTAGACATAAAGCCCACAGAACCCTTTCTAAACACCATAGCAAGGAAATAATTCCTCTTTGATTTGTTCCCCTTTCCTTTCAGGAAAGGAAACTTTAGCCCAATCTGTGTGTGGCAGTCAGTTTATGAAGTTCTGGGATAATTATTAGCAGCTTTTTCTCCTCCTCTGAAAAATGCACTGGTTAGGATGATAAATTATAGAGTGACTACATTAGCGACTCAGTAGTGATGAATCCCAAAAGCCAGAGAACTTCTTATAAAGGTATTCCACAGATAGGCTATTTTGGTTCTTTAGATTCGGGTAAGTTTGAGGAAATCAAGCATTAACATTTTTCAATAATCTTCCACATCTACAAGATTCAGGAGTCATTGAGAAAGAGCAATTCACAGGCAAAGGCAGATAGAAAAGGTGGAAATGGTCAAGGATTTTGTCTTGCTTGTGTCCATAATCAATGCTCAGCGAAGCAGCAGGCAAAAACTCAAAAGATACATTGCATTGAGTAAATCTGCAGTACAAGACCCCTTTAGAGTACTGGTAAGCAGAATTTTACTTTTAGGACTAAGATACACCAGATCCAAACCATGGCATTTTCTTTTGTTCAGAAGCTCTCGAAACGTGGGTATTCCACAAGAAAGACGGAAGAAGAATCAGTGCCTTTTAATTGTGGTGGGTGATGAAGAAGACTATTGAATGGACCACGGACCAACTGCTCTGTCTTGGGGGAAGCACTGCCAGATGACTCCTTAGAGGCAAGCATGGCAAGACTTCATCTTGCATACTTTGGATGTGTTTTTGGAAGAGGCAGGTTCCTGGAAGAGGGCATCATGTTTGATAGAGTAGGTCAGCCAAAAGGGATGCAAGTCCTCAAGGAGATGGATTGGGCTCAATGGAGCAATGGGCTCAAGTAAGGAAATGCTCATGAGGCTGGTGCAGGACCAGACAGTGTTTCATTCTGTGGTGCATAGGGTCACTGTGGGTCACAACTGAGTCAATGGCCACTAACAACAGCTACTACTACTTTTAGGTAGCCATATTCATCTGACAAAGGAGCCTGAAGTGTACTGGTTACAAGATGAGCTGCTAACCACAACGCCAGCAGTACAAAAACCATCAGCTGCTCCACGGGAGAAAGACGAGGCTCTCTATTCCTGTAAAGAGTTACAATCTCATAAACTCACAGGGGCAGTTCTGCCCTGTCCTAGAAGTAAAATGACCAGATGTCCCACTTTTTAACAATTTAACGTCTTGCAGCGGTTTAAAATTAGAATAAACATATTACAATATGATTTTTGCATTCTATGAAAATTTTCTTGCTCCATATAGACCAAATCTTTAATCAAGAACCCACCCCACCCACTCCCCTGGTTAATGGTGTCCCACTTAAAATCTGGTCACTTTACCAAGAAGGTCACTCAATGTGAGTCACTACAGACTCAATAGCAGTGAGTTTACTGTCTGGGTTATCTACTTTTTGGTAATTTTTCCCTTTTGCTATGTTTACACCATTTATAAGGACCCTGGTATTGTTCCATGTTTTCTTCCACAATCTTTAGAATTTCAGGTTATATATTTATGTCTTTGCTGCATTTTCAGTTTATTTTTTATATATATGGTATGAGGCATCTGTTCTGTTTTATTTTTATACACATAGACAACAGTTTTGCCAGCACTATTTGTTAGAGACTATCAGTTCCCCCATTTCATGACATCTGACTTTTGAAGGAAGATCAACTGCCCAGGGATAGATGGGTGGGTTTACATCTGGGCTCACAACAATGTTGCTGTTCCAGGATCATGCTTTTGTTTGTTATCATGGCTGTGCTATAAGCTCTGGCATCCAGTAGTGTCAGGCTTCTTACTTTCTTATTTTTCTATAACCATGCCTTATTTATCTAGACTTATTAATCTTTTTCCTTATTGCATATATGGCCTCTTTCTGAACTATTATTAGTAATGGCTAGTTATTTCACACTTAGTAATATTTTGACTCCTTCTTCTTGATAAGTTGATGATAGCTTATGCTGAAGAAGAGAGAGAAGAAGAGGATTGATAAGATGCTATTCTGCATTCTTTGGCATATACCTTCAGTGTTCTTTTATAGTTAACTTCCAAAGACTATTGACAGGAGAACAGATATCATTATACCTAGGTCTTTAAAGAAAGCACACTTCATAGTGAAGACAATGGATGAACCAAGACCCATCTGTGTTAGTCTGGGTAGACTAGAGAAACAAATTCATAGACAAGCATATGTATATAAGGGCAATGTTTATATACAAGAGGGATAGAACATTGATAAAGCATCCCAACCCTGTCCAGTTGGAAGTCATAAGTCTGATATTAGGCCATATGCCTGATTCCAGTCTATAAAGTCTCCTTCCAACTCAGGTAGTCACAGGTCAGTGGGTGCAGAATCCCCGTGGCTCCTCACTTCCAGGGTTCAGGTCCATTAACAGCATCCAGTGATGGTAGAAGAAACTCAGCACAGGCATGGGTCTACACGTGGCCTCTCCAGCTTCAGAGGTCTGGCTCCATGAGAGCAAGGCCATGTGTTTTCTCCTCTGGCTCCTCCAGCTCCTTGCAGACTACCATCTTATCTTGTCCATGATTCATCGTCTCTGAGACTGACTCCCCAAAACTGGGTAGAAAGCCTCTCATCTCCAAGAGGAAAATATCATGAGATTTCCCAAAAGTCTCAGAAGAAAACCATGCCTACACAGAGGCCTCATTGGCTACTCAAAAGGCTATCTCCAGATTAACAGATTAGACTCCATCCCTAGACTTTCAAACATGAATTCGACATCAAGCACATGACCACCACACCATCCAAGAAAGAAAACAAGCAAGCAATGTTTTAGGTAAAAATGTGAAGGTCGACACTTCAGAAAAAAAGTTGGAGACCATCCATCCACCTTGCACTATGTAAAAGAATAAAACTCACATGACAAGGAAACCTGGGAATGCATCTGGTGGACAGCCTACCAGAAAGAAACCGCATAATCACTGCTCAGAGAATAGAGCCATGAGGATCACAAAAAGGACCAAGGGAAACTAAATACTTGATTTATAGCACAAACTGAAACAAATCCCCAAGCCAGGAAACCTTCATCACCCCGAGTACCATCAACTTTCAAATGAGCTTCCATATGGTCTTTAAACATTGTTCCCAGTAAGGACTTTTAAAAATCACATTTTCTGATTTTTAAAGGGTTATGTGAGAGTGAGCAGATGCCAGAGAGGTAAGCCAACTAAATGAAATTGATTTCCACCCAGTCCCTAACCAAAAGTGCTCCCTTTGGTGCAAGACTGTACTTTTTGTAGATTGATTTGTTTCATCTATGTTCCTTGAGATAAGTGAGATGGTTATACACACTTTAGAGAGGAGCCAATTGAGGCTCAGGAAATTTCAATCACTTTCCTCATGTTGTAATGTTAACAAGTGACATAATGAGGAATTAAGCTCAAGCAGTTCATTTCAAAGTCCATACCTTTCACCACAACATTACAGACTGCCTATCCATGTGTCATTAATTGCAGAAACATTTTGTGCATTTTGTGGGGGAAAGGACGAATTAAGAAAATGCTTTCTTTTTTTTCCTTTCTGTTCTTAAGCATGTGGTAGAAGACTGGATGCAATGTCTGTGTGAGGGAAGAAAGAGGTGAGTGTGCGATTTGAAATACCTCTTGTGAGAGTTCAATGTTAGTGCCAATGGAAAGTCACACCATGCTCATTTGATGCATGGAGGCGGCAACATAATATGGATTTAAGGATTTGTTTTTATCTATATTGCAATGACTTCAAATGTGGATTATGTCAGATTTAGAGTAACCACTCAATTATATTTTAAGCATACAAGTGATAGAATTTATAAGAGGACACCCCTTTCAGGATTTAATTTTATGGGCTACAGCGTTAATGTCATAGGAAATATGTATTCACTTTATTGACCTAACTGTGCCTGTTTACTTTGTTTTCCAACTGCTCATTCACTTAAGTTTTGACCTGAATCTCAGAATGGAACAGATGTTTAAGCAGGTTTGGAGTAAAATTCACTCCAAGCTTGAGAATTTCAAAAGAGTAATTTTCCAAGGATTCCAGCCACAACTTAATACTTGAAAAGATTCACAAGCTCACAGTTTTAATCCGTGTAGACCGGCTTTCAAGATCCTAGTGAAATGAGAAGCCAGGCCCACTGTGCCCAGTCTGGGTGAGTTATATAAGCTTTACCACGTCAGAGTGCCTATGCCCTTTCCACTTCCACCCCATCCCCCAGCCAAGTAATTGGGAGAAAGCATAGACTTCGTGGGAGTGTATCTGGTGTTTTCTCCCAGATGCTAAGAACCAGTTCCTGACCCATCTTTGATTTACAGGGGTAATCAAGGAAGAATTCTGTGACAAGTGTGGATTTGAACAACTTCCCTTAAGTAATTATGTCGACAATATCCCTGTGGTCACTCTCTGAATGCAGGCTGTTTCTCCAGTCCGCAAGGTGCACCTAAACTCAATCTTCATTTTTATGAAGACAATAGCAAACTCCACTGGAAACCTTCAGTGCTCTCTTGGAGCAATCAGGTCATATACAATTAACTCTAATTGATGCCTTTCTGAGAGCAGTACATTCTTTACCTACAGTCAAGGGCTACTCAGAGGGGTGCAAAAATTCTTTCTTGACTTTGAAAAACATCAAAGCAATTCCTTCTAATTTGGCCTTATAGCCAGTCTTGAGCCAATGGTTAAAGTTCCAACACCAAAAAACATTTTTTAAACAAGGATTAAAAAGAAAGAAAGAAAGACACCCCTTCTGCTTTTTCTAAAAGAGCAAATAATTATTTCAAACATGAAACCGACACACATACAAGTTCTAAAGTATAATTCCTAACTGCTCAATGTCCCCAAAGAACAACAAACTTGGACTCCAAATTGCAAATATATATATATATATATATATATGGCACTTTAAAGGGGAAAAATGGGCAGCAACAAAGGCAATATTTCATTCTCAGTGAGTACAATTTTAATGGTAATTGAAAACAAATTATTGGCTACACCATGCCTCTTAAGCTAGAACTGGTATTTGACTTAATGTTATTTTGGTTAATCAGATACACAATTAAGACCCTTTGAGAAGTAATGTACAGACAGTAGTGAATCAGTGGAAGACTTCTCCCCTCCTCTATAGATAATCAAAGCCCTGGTGGTAAAATGGTTTTGATTTGGGCTGGGATTCCCAAGGCTGGCAGTTCAAAACCAGCAGCCACTGTATGGGAGAAAGTCACGGCTTTCTATTGCAATGAACAGTGATCATGTCTGCAACTCACCAGGGGTGTCCATGTGAGTCAGCGTCAACGTGCGGTCAGTGAGACTGGTTTGGGGACTAGATCCATGGGGAGGTTCTGCTCTCAGCCATGGCACTTTACACACAGCTGTCACCACTCATGTGTGGAAACTTACTAAACAAATGCTTGCTAACACTGAACATGTTTTAGTGGAGCTTCCAGATTAAAATTAACCTAGTGATCTCTTTCTGAAAATCAGTCCATTGAAACCAATGGTCTGATCTCTTATATAGGAACACCAAGAATGAATGGGTGGGAGTGGGGGTGGAGGCAATGAAAGAACAACTAGCTAGCAACAAGTAATTTACAATGAGATAAATTTTTGAAGACACCATTTATAATCAAGTAGGATTAGCATGATAAATTAAAGTCCTTTTAATAGCAGATTATAGAGTCAAGCAACTTGTTATGTGTATTGGTGTTTTGCAGTCAGTTATTTAAATGGCACTTCTAATCATTCATATACAAGTCCTGATGATGTATATTATGATGTTATGTCTTGAGCCTGCTAACTAAAAGATCAACAGTTTGCAACCATCAGCTACTCTGTGAGAGAAAGATAAAACTTTCTACTGGCAAAAGCATTACAGTTTGGGAAGTTGATAGGGGAAATTCTACCCTGTATTATAGGTGGCTATTAGTCACAATGGACTGAATGGCAATGAGTTTTGTTTTATTTTGAGAGGTATTCATGGTCCTGTGACCCACATTAAATAATGGGTGGGGCTATTTAAATAAGATGCATATTGGGATCAATTAGTCATCGAATGTAAATAAGATACAGAGAACCCTTGTGAAAATGGCAAAGGCAAATTAAGTGCAATGAACTCTTGGACAGGATGAATTAGTCTGCAGTCTTACTATAGAAGATGGGGACTACACTGATATCAGGAGCTGGTATTACTATGCGCTTCCCTAGTTGAGGTTTTAGGAGACAGATACCCAGAAAGAAGGGATTACAGCATTGAAGACAGGGAGCAGTGGCATGTAGAAACAGGAACAATGTGACAAGTTGGCTGTTGTTGTCTTTGCGGTAGCTGTTGAATGCCAGCGAGTTAGCTTTGACCTGCAGTGGCTCTAGGCACAACAGAACCAAGCACAGTCCAGTCCTGCACCATCCTCACGACTGGTCATTTGCCCATGTCCATTGTTGCCATTCCCGTCATTCCAGCTCATGGAGGGCCTTGCTCTTGTTCACTGCCCCTCTGTTTTACCAAGCATGATGGCCTTCTCCAGGGATTGGCCTCTCCCAACAATAGGTCCAAGGAATGTAAGGCAAAGTCCCAACATTTTTGCCACTAAGGGGCTCTCTGGACACACATCGTCCAAGACAGATCAGTTTGTCCGTTTAGCAGTCCTTGGTACTGAGAATATTCTCCAGCACCTCAATTCAAATGCATTGATTCTTCTTCAGTTGTCCATATTCAGTGTCCAATTTTCACAGGTATATGAGACAATGGAAAATACTCTGGCTGGGACAGGGATATCTTAGTCCTCAAAGTAATACCCTTGTTTTTCAATGCCCTAAAGAGGTCTTGTGCCACAGACTAACCTAATGCAATGTGTCTTTTGATCCCTTTAAAGCCAGTTCTATGAGCACTGTTTGTGGATGCAAGAAAAGATTGTAGGAGTTAGTAAAGCAGTAGAAGATGGGCTGCAGGGATGCTTTTGCAGGGATGCTTTTCCAGCCCCTCCCCCCCCCAAAAAAAACAAACCTGTAGGGTAACATTTGCCCAAGAAGGCCCACATCAAGGTCAAGCTGAGAAGATATCCTGATAGAAGAACTGTATCCCAAGTTTGTTCCTGCTACTCACAGTTGAACCTAATTCTGAAAAGTCCCCGTTAGCTACCAAGCAAACCACTTAACTAAGTGTGATTCACAGTTTTGTAAGATGTGGCAATGAATTACTGACCCCAGGGACAGAATAAAGAGTGCTGAAGAGAGGTGAAGGAGGTGATGTTGGTGATGATGTAATAACAGCATCTTGGTGCAGTTGGACATTCAGGCGTGCTTAACTTCCATCTCATAAGAACGAGTTTGCGCTGGACCTTAGGAAACAAATGATTCATTTCCTTAGGAATCAGGTCTTTGTTCTGGTTCTAGCCTGGCTGCCGAGCAAGCCTGGGAGAATCATGAATTACAGCGAGATTTGGTATTTGCCTCTGAAGCTGAAGACGTTGGATTAGAGACTGAGGCTCGGGTAGTCGAAGGCACTAGAGGAAGCTAGCACATGGCCAATTTTGCTGCAGCACCCCTTTCGTATGATGCCAGAGACAAAATATTAAATTAAATGTTTCTATTTTTATGTTCAAATGGAAACAGAGGTGGGATGGATAAAAGAAATCCATCATGCAAAAGAAACAATTTGAGTTTTAAATTTCAAACCCCATAGAAATTCTAGCTCTCCAAGGATATTATGAGGCTGTAACCTTAGCCCTCTACTTACCTGACCTTTAGCAGCAGGGAGTAGGCAGCAGCAAATGAGCTTTGGACGTCTACTTCCTAAATCAGGCTCATTCCCTCCAACTGCTGCCCTTCTTGTGAATTATTACACCACCTGGCACCGGGAATATTATTGACTCTGGAGCAGGGAGCTTAATTTTGCAATAAATTTTAAAGATTGCTAACTGAAAAACAAGAACAAAAATGAGCTACTAGGTAGTTGAAACCACTGCCTCTCACTGCTCTTTCCTGGCCCTGGGTAATTTATGGCAGTAGAGCTGGGCTCCCACACGGTGGCTGCCACTTTGGCTTAGCCACCCTCCTCACCGCGTGTGAGGCAGCAGGCCAAGGAAGGAAGTCATGCTCCCTCGTCTGTGGATTCCTAACCACACTGAATTCTGGAATTCCCACAGCCATCCCCTCGGTTTTAGCTCCTGAAATCTCAGAGGTAAAAGTTAGCGAGAAAAGGGGCAAATAGTCATTTCTGATAGAAAGAGAGAAGAAAAATGCCTTGCGATTGATTTGAATTTTCATTCCATCTCTTCTGTTTTTTATTCTGCAGCTATTTATTGCATGCCAATTACTGGACTAACATATTGAGGTTAAGAACATGTATAAGACATGCATTCTGATCACGGCAGATATTACAATATACTGAAGCACTTTCAAATGTATGACTTGTGAATTTAGCTAGTAGGTCAGCTAGATGCTGGCTCATCTAGGATGGTTTAGAATAAGATGACTTGGCTTGGTTCCAAGTAAACTCTATTATTCCAGCAGGTTATCCAGAACTTTTCCTCCTGGAGGTGGTGCTGGATGGGTATCTAAGAGATAACGTGAAAATACACAAGCACTTTCCAAGTTTATTGCAGTCCCATTGGCCAAAATAAAACACACAGCTTTATTATATTAATCTTCACAACTGTTCCAATAAGCAGCAGCATGATAAACAGAGAAAAATGTTTAATTTTACTCGGATTCTCAGTCGACATGCATGGAAGCGGCAGTAAAGACATTCAATGGTACATTGCACTAGGCAAAAGACCACTTTAAACTGTTAAGAAACAGTTACTCTGAGGTTTGAGGTGTAGTGGATCTAAATCATGATGTTCCAATCATCCTCTATGCATGCAAAAGCTGCACAGTGTATAAGAAAGACCAAAAGGAATCAGTGCCTTTGAGCCCTGTTCTTGGGGAAGAATGATGAATCCTATGTCGAATTCTGGATGAATGAACAAATTAGTCTTGTACGATGTGCAACCAGAATGATCCTTTGGAGCAAGTATCGCAAGACTTTGTCTCGCACAATTTAGGCATAAGGTATAAGTGGAATAAGAGACCAGTCCCTGAGGAGAGACATCAATTTGGTAAAGGAGGGGAAAGGATTGTCAATGAAAATTAAGAAGACTCTAAGTTCAAAGGATTTCACACAGCGGCTGCAACAACGGACTCACACATAACACTGTTTGTGGGAATAGTGCAGGAAGCGGCAGTGCTTCATGCTGCTGTGCCAATGGTCACTATGAATCAGAGGCAATGCAAGGGCATAACCACAGTAGCAGCAAGTCAAGCCTAGAGTGAGGACAGGTGAAATATATCAAAGAGGATTGGCAAAATATATATGAAATATTGAACAGTCAGTAAAAATCCCTCTTTGAGAATGGATTTGAAAATCTGTCAGTACAGAAAGGGGAGCAAGTCTATAGATTCTGCCCATGCAGTGACAGCAGGAAGCACAATAACATCAAAGAGGCAGCATCTGAACTAGTTTAGATGAGTGATAATCCCATCAGGAAAATCTATTTAGAAGGAACGATGACTTTAATTTCAAGTTTGAAGGACGAGTAGGAAGACATGCCAAGGTAGAGGAGTGGAAGGGAAGAAGCAGTCAACTGAGGGGGTAGTTATTTATTAAGCTTATTACTACAATGTTGATAGTTTCAGTTATTTCTTTTGTTCTATATTTCCCAAGATGGCCTTCATAAAACAGCTTCTTCTTTTCTTTTTTTGGCATCACTGTTCTCCGGTGGTGGGAGTAGGAGGCCCAGCCCCACTACTGGAATTGGACCTCCGTCCCAATGGGCTGCAGTCCCACGCACAACCACTACGCCACCGGGGCTGAGCCCAGCAGCTTCTTCTTTTCGTGGTGCAATACTCTTATCTTCCTTTTTTTATTAACCTTATTACTATGAATCCTTCATAGATTTATTTTTCATTAGCATCCTTTAAAAATGATAATCCTATTCCATCACTCTTCCTATCCAAGTGACTTTCCAGAATGTCAATTATTCATAATTGCTTCTTTCCTATCCAAATACTCTCTCTAACCTCAGCCTTAGATATCCCACTGACTCTTGGGTCATTTCCTTGAGGTAGTTTCCAAAGGCACGTCAAACATCAAACTGGTTTACAAATCCCCCAGATCACTGTTGCAGTTGGTGGCAAAGATGTCTGCGTATTTGTGTAAACCAGAAAAGTGAGCACTCTCTAAAATGCCCCCTTTATTCTTATCACACCCCACATCCAGACAAACCCCAAGCTTTGTTGACTTTGACTCATGAATAATTCCCTTTCTAATTTCCTGTCATCACAACCACAGCTGTATTATCCCTCACTGGGCTAACCATAGCACTTCCCAAACTGCAGGTTTCCCTTCCTCATAGCCATTATCTAGCCAGCTTCCAGTAGGATTCCTCTCAAGTGTTCCTCGGTCTAAAGAACTCCGTCCTCCCCTTGAACTGTCAGGATCTTAGTCAGCCCCACAACAACCTCCTGAAATCCCCTATATTGATTTCTATGTTGTTTCTTCTTGTCTTCCTAAATTACACTGTAAACCTTCGGCAATCCTGTGCTTCCACGCCATGTTCCTGAGATCTCTCAGCCTTTAGTGTCCTCCTTTCCATCCCGCCCCCTTCGACTGGTCAACTCCTAAATATCCCGGAGAAATGTTCACTACCTGACTTGTCCCCTGTATTTGCCTCACTTTGTGACCACACACCCATCCACCTGCCTCTCATACTTTAGGTATATCTTTGTTGTTGCATTTAATATTTCTCAGTCATGACTGGGTATATTTTATCATGTTCTGTGCTTTCTATGAGAACAGAGACAGCATTCAGACGATCGTAGTTTCTTAGGTCCTAGAAAAATGACATATTATATTTGGGAAGGAACGTGGGAAGCAGAAGTAGCGATGTGGTCTGAAACCACATTCAATAACAATAAAAATAAGATGAAGGTTTTTTTTCAAAGCAGGGATAAGCTTCTTCAAAAGGCCAACAACTATCAAAGGGTATTCTTGTATGACTTCCATGATGTTGATCTCTATGGGGTGAGCTGAAGGTGACCTGGTTATATTTATAAGGTAGAGGCTGACAAACATTCTTGGTGAAGGGTCAAACTGCAACTCTATACATTGACCTCTAGACAGTAGTTTCTCAAGAAAGACAGAAGAGCAAGCCCAAATGGCAAAGGAGTCTCTTGAATCAAACCAATGCCCAGGAAGGCTAACTATACTTGCAGGCACACTTGCTCTGAGGTTTTGGGTGTCTTAGACTTTATGCTTTAGTATATCATCATTTACTATCTTAATGTCCTTTGTAGGAAATTCTGACACAGGTCATACTCCTTGGTCTGCACGTTTAAAAGCTATTCTCTTGAGAACAGAAGGCATACTTGAGATAAATTATTTAGGCTGATAGCAACCACCTTGCACACATGGACACAAATGCTTTGGCTGTCCTCAAATGGTGAAAAAAGCCAACTTCTGAATTTTTCTGATAAGAATTCCGTGCACTCTCTTGCACTCTGTCTTACCTTTTATAAGTTAAAAGATGTAAAGTGGAAAGGACCAAAATATAGGAGGAAGTATTCCCTCTCCTGTTGATCCTGAACCACATAGGATTGCTAATGAGATAGTTTATGATCAGTGCGGCAGACACCAGATTTATATTCCATCTGATTGATGGAATTGATTGATCCAGATAAATGTAAACATATTTTAAAGAAGATAGTCTCAAAGAAGTCTTTATCTGAGTGGTTGATTTAGTTATCTAACTGTATGCTTTTGTTTGAAAGTTTTAAAAAAATTATAATGGAACTCTCCCCCCCAACCCCTAGTAATCAATGATTTGTCCCCAAAATCATTAGGAGGAATTATGGTCCGGTGACATGTTGCCAATTGGAAATGCTAGAAAATGTGGTTATCTGTTTAAGTTGTAGTTACCTGTGCAATTACTCATAAATTGCTGAGTTGTCATGTTTCCCCCAAGTTTTGCCTAGCTAGGAAAATTATTGAAACTCTAGTTTAGGGCTCCACCGGCCAAGGAAATAGACACTAAACACACAACATTGTAATTAATTAAAATTCAATTTCACTTAAAATACAATACCTTAGTCACACCAGCCACATCTTAAATGTTCATTAGTCATAAATAACTAATGGTTACCATAATTATTGCAGGCATATAACACCATCATCAGTGAAAAAAAGTTCTTTTGGACAACTCTGTCATAAGACAAACGTGAAAACAACAGTTTACTTCAATGGACAGAGATCATCACTCTTGAGTTGTGTGCTCATTGAAGGTGGGCCTGCATTGAATGAAATGAGCGGGAGTGACTCAAATAGTAGGGAGAGAATTTGGGAACAGAAAAAGAGGGTAAGAATGACTGCACAACTCAGTAATATAATCAATGGAACTGAATTGCACATGCAAAAAGTATTGAGTTCTTCTATGTGTTAGTCTGTGTAGACTAGAGAAACAAATTCATAAATACACATATGCATATAAGAGAGACTTTTATATAAAGGGCAATTGTACATTAAGAAGACATCCCAGCCCATTCCAGTCCAAGGTCATAAGTCCAATATTAGCCCATATGACCAATACCAATCCATAAGTCCTCTTCAGACTCATGAAACTCATGCAATAATGCCAAATGCAGAACGACCACAAGCCAGTGAGGAGAAAGACTTTGGATCCAGTGGTGTAAGCACCTCCGCACTGGCAGGAGTCTCCACATGGCTTCTTCAAGTCCAGGTTTCTGGCTGCATCAGGCGAGGTCCATGGGGCTTCTCCTCGGGCATGTCTCACAGGAAGCCATCCTTGTGAGTCCAGTGTCTCCAAGGGAGGGAACCAAGAGAGATAGTGTCTCCCATCTCCAAGAAGGAATTACCCCATTTCCCAGAATTCTCAGGAGAAGGTCATGCCCATACAAAGGTCTCATTGGCTAGATGGACGGGCTAAATTCCATCCTTGGACTCTTAATACTCAACTTGACACCAGATTAGATGACTGCCACAGTCTATATTCCACCAACATATTGAATGATAAAAAAATTTAAGCATAAAAATTTAAAATGCCACACATATCAATAAAAAAGACAAGTGTTTATAACTCTAGAAAAGGGCTTGAGAGGTGGGGGTGCCTTTTTTTATTTCTACAAATCTACATTTGTTCCTAGTACAAAACCAAATCCATCGCTATTGAGTGGATTTTGACTTACAGAGAACCTGAGGGGCAGAGTAGAGCAGCACACTGATGTTTTCTGCCCGGATGTTCTAGTGGATATGTGTTGGGATGTGATCTCTGAGGTTGGCAGTTCAAAACACTTAGCAGCTCCTCAAGAGCAAGCCTGGGCTTCCTCCTCCTGTAAACAGTTGACGTCAGCCATGGAAACTCACGAGACATCACTCTGAGTCAGTATTGACTTGAGAGCAGGGAGCTTTTGAGGGCGTAATGTTTACCGAATGAGACCATCACGTTGTTCTCCCATGGAGTGGCTGTTGGATTCAGACTGACGACCTTTTGCTTGCCATTCAAGAGCTCAACCGTGTGTCACCAAGGTTCCTATTTGTGAATGAATATTGTGGTAGACAGTGAAAGTCATAAATCTATTTGAAAAGGTAGACTGTTAGCAAGAAGTTAAAACCCTATTATTAGAAAAGGATTCACTGCTTGCCACATCCTGGAAACAAATTAGACCTTCAAGCACATATCATTTTGGTCCAATGGAAAAAAAAAACAAACCTTGCACAGCTCTGCATTTTGTAAACATTTTACCATAGAAATAATATCCAAAACATATCATTGTTTTCCTCTATGTCTTTCTTCTACCTATAATTACAATTATCAGTACCACTAAATATTCTGGTACAATTATGCCTTGAATACACCCAATGTAGACGAGCAAGTTTCAGAAACAAAAATGTTCAAGTTGGTCCAACGATCAATAGAATCTGCTAATAGACTTACTTACTCTGAAGTTTCCATGATTTTAAAATGTTCAAAATGTTATTACTTCATAAAATTGAATCATTTTTTATATGTGTCATATTTCAGCAGTACTTTCTAGTCCATTTTTGATAAAATTTGGACAGGAGAGAGAGACTGGGTTTGGTTAAAAGAAACCAAGCACTAACAAGTAACCAACTTGAGCTCGGGCAATGTAGCCTTACAATGTGTCAGATATTTCTTTTGTACAAAGTGAATACAGAACTGGAAAAACTGCATGTGCATTTCAGTTTCTGAAAGAGTTCTGTAAGTTCAAATCATCTCTATTTGTCCTTAAATCTTCCCCACTAAGTATTTCATCCCTAGGCCTCTGGGTGGGATGCGTGATTTGCAGTCATCTATGCTGGAACGTCAGACAGCTTGAACTCTCTTGACAGCACCTTGGAAAAAAGACTGGGCAATCTATTAACACACAAAGGATAGCCAATGAAACTCTATGGACACATGTCAGAATCGACGAGAAAACAATGAGTTTGGGTTTGTTTGTTTGTTTTGTTTTGTTTTAGTGTATTCCTCTCATTTTGTCAGCTCCAACTCAAAGTTCGGGGACCAGTAGTGATGGCAGTTTCCTTAAAGGATTAATTGGCTAGGGATCAGGCCCTTCGATGTACCTATCAAGGTTATTTTTAAAAGGCTTCACCAGTGTATGTCACCACAAGATGAGACTATGGTGTCTTTCCTTCACCAGAAAGGCACTTGGAAACTTCTCAGAAGATTAAAAAATGAGGCCAGCTGAGAGCACAAACCAGAGAACCTGCACTTCACACCAGGAACTCAATGACTCTCCACTACTGAGCTTTTTGACTGAAATACCAAGCAAATTCCTCTTTGGTTCTCAAGCTTGTACTGTAGCCTTCAGTGACAGGAATCATTCCAGGAGCAAAAACCAGCCTCCTTCCAGCAGCATTCAACCCAGACTTCCTAAAGGTATCACATCATAAAGCTTCATGCATCTGGCACACATTTAAGGCCAAATGGGCAGTATTTGATACGAAAAAGAAACCAAGGACTAAATTAGTATCCCACATGGTTGTTTTTGCAAGTCATAGACTTGGTGCAGAGGCATGTGGAGAGAAGGCCACAAGACGCCCACAAACCTTTCCTTAAATGAAAGCTGGGCTGCCTAGGGCCAATAGACTTCTGGAAAACACAAGCAAGCAAACAAATAGAAAGTTAAAAGAAAAGAAAAAAAATCTCCTACTTTGTTTTAACTTCTCCTGGCCCCAACGAAGGTCCTGCTACCTCGAGATTCTTATATATTTATTTATTCTGGCTAAGGTGGAAAAGTATTGGAGCAATCCTGTAGAAGAGAACCTAACTTAGGAAAGGATTCCACCCCCTTCATGAACATGGAATTCCAAGGCACAGCTATCTCCAGCTTCCGGAGCAAGGTAGAGACCATCGTTGTAAGTCTGGATTGGAGAGATGAAAGTCAGTTCTCAGAAAACATTGCTTCATACCAGAATACAAATGATCACTAGCAGGTGGAAATTCTAGATGGTTTTTTACTCCAAATATCAGCTTCCAGAAAGCAAACTAATGTTTGGAAATGTGTATTTGGAACATGAAAAAATAAGGACTTAAGAGGAAAAGATACAATTACCTTTGAGAGATGCTTAATTCATATAGATGATGATCTTCCTGGGAGCTGGAGATGGTAATCCTGGTGTCAAGCTCTGATAGTGAGTTGACTTATGTAAAATCAGAGTTTTTTTTTTGTAATGTCAGTCATGTATTGGCTTCTTTTACAGTAAATGCTGAAAGCCCAGAAATGTAAGAGAAAACATGGATGCATTGTTAACAATTCTGGAACAGAAAAGATGGGTTAAGTAAGACAAAGAACCACGCATTTTTTTCAATTGTTAAATTTGATCACAAAGGTAAAAAACATAACCAAAATCAAACTTCAGAGAAGAAAACTAATCTGAAATATAGACTACAATTTTTAAATAATTTTATTGGGTGCTCTTACAGCTATTATAACATTCAATACATCATCTGTATCAAGCACATTTTCACACATGTTGCCACATTCATTTCCAAACATTTTCCACTTGAGTCCTTGGTATAACCTCCTCCTTCCCCCTCCCCCCTTTTATAATGAATCATTATATTGGGTACTCAGACACTTGCCCTTACGATCCATACATACATCAATTGTCTGCAGGCCTCATTTGCACACTTGTTGCCATCATCACTCTCAAAATTTCCTCCCTCCACCTAGGCCCCCAGTCCAGCTCCCCATGTTTCCCTTTCCCCCTCCCCCCATGGACCTTTAATAATTTACAAATTGCTATTGCTTTTTCATATCATACACTGTCCAATGTGTCCCTTCACTCACTTCCCTGTTGGCCACGCCCCAGAGAGGAGGTTATGTGTAGATCCCTGAAAGTGATTCCCCCTTTCTACTCCACTATCCTTCCACCCTCAGTATCCTCACTCCCATCACTCGTCCTGAGGGAACATCTATGCTAAATTCCCCTTGTTTCCAACAGACTACAATTTTTTCATGTGTGGTAGTTACATAATTTCATGTCAACTCAGAGGTATATGAAATTGTAGTAGTATTCAAGCTGTCAATCAGGCCCCAGTCTAAGGTACCTCTTTGTGAGTGGGACAGTCTCACAAGGAGGGCTGAGGAAACCTCCTTCTCTCTCTGCCTTGCCCTTCCTGCTTGCTGACCCTGAGAGCTGACTGAGCCCTGAGATGTTTCCAGGGACTTTGAATCACACAACTTTGCACACACGGGCCTGTGAGAGTTCTGCATTCTGCATCATTGCCTGTGACTACATGAGTCGGAAGAGAGACTTATGGACTGTTATCAGACTTACGGACTTGAGTTGGACTGAACTGAGCGGGGTTCTTGATATATCATTACATCTTAATATAAAGCTCTCGCTTATACAAATATGAAGGTCACCGAATTTGTTCCTCTTGTCACCCTGGCCTAACATCTTCTGCTTTCACTTTCATCTAATGCATGCAAAGTGTCTGACAACAGCTAGTACCTTTCACTTCCACAGTGCTCTCATAATACCATGGGAGTGAGTCAAGGGAAGATGTTTAAAAGTATGGACAAAGAAGTTTTACAGAAGGAGCAAATTCAACTGTAAAAGGTTTCCAAAGCCTCGGCTTAAAAAGAAAAAAGTCAATCAAAACACTGAAACTAAAAAAAAAAAAAATGCTACATTGGACCTGTGACTAGTGACAAAAATAAAAAAAGTTTGATTGCGTCCTGAATTGTCAGAGGTTTTCATCACTGACCTGCACTACAATGGGGTATCTTCACATGGTGTCACTTCTTGGGAGACTGTTTGCCAACACTGAAATTTAAAACAGACCTTTCCCTGCTACCCAGAGCTGGTCCAAAGGGCGTCGTCCTGATTCCCCATGGTTAATTAAAAAGGAAACTCTAACAATGAGGGAGCCCTCCACTTCCTGCAGATGAAGGAAGGACCAGGATGTCTGTCCTTAAAGCCCTTGCTGCAGGAACCCAGGTAGGTGGCACTCACCTTGACTTCCAAATGGAACAGTACATCTGCAAACGGAAGAGTGATGGCCTCTCCATCATCAACCTGAGGAGGACCTGGGAGAAGCTCCTCTTGGCTGGTCACGCCACAGGTGCCATTGAAAACCCTGCAGACTGAGTGTCCTAGCTTCCCAGAAGACCACCCGCGTGCTATGCTGAAGTTTGCTGCCGCCACCGCAGCGCCTCCCATTGCTGGGCTCTTCCCACCAGGCTCCTTCACTCACCAGATCCGGGCAGCCTTCTGAGAGCCCCGGCTTCTAGCGGTGACTGACCCCAGGGCTGACCACCAGTCCCTCCCAGAGGCCTCTGCTGTTCCCTGGCCCACCACTGCGCTGTGTAACAGATTCTCCTCTGGGCTATGCGGACATTGCCGTCCCATGTCACACCACGGGAGCTCGCTGTGTGGGCCTGATGTGGTGGACGCTGGCCCGGGGAGTTCTGCGCATGCGGGGCACCGTCTCCCGGGGAACACCCGTGGGAGGTCCTGCCTGCGCTCTGCTTCTCCAGCGGCCCGGAGGAGACTGAAAGAGAAGAGCAGGCCGCCGCTGAGAAGACTGTGACCAAGGAAAAGTTACAGGGGGAACGGACTGCTCCTGCTCGCGGATTGACTGCCGCTCAGCCCGAGGTAGCCGACTGGTCTGAGGGCGTGTGGGTGCCCTCCGGGCCAGTCCAGCAGCTCCCCACTGAAGACTGGTCCGCAGCCCCCACGGCTCAGGCCCCGGAGTGGGTAGGAACAACCACTGGATGGGCTTAACTGTTCTTCCATGGAAATGAGGTTGATGGAAAATAAAGGCAGATTTCTATATTAAAAAAATTTTTTTAAACATAGATTTCCTTCGACCTAGACTTCTACTACGAAGTATGTATTGTACAAAGATATAAAAGCACAAGCCATATGCAGAAGAGTAGTCAATTCAGCATTGCACATGCTAGCGATACATGCATGTCTGCATATCTGTGAAGCAGGCTCACCCAGTGGTGGAAGTCGGTCATCCATATACAGGCAGGTTCCACGTCTGTAGATCAGATGTCAGACTGAAGACTTATGTCTCGTGTAACTGTGGCCCCTGATGGTTTCTAGAAGGTGACAGACAGAAGCTTACCAAGGAAAGCTTCGTGAATAAGTTGTCCAGTTGGTAAAATGCCCTTTCTTTTGTGTGTCTGACTCTGGAGAACAACTTCCACAGTCTTAAAAAGAGAGATAATATCAAATGAAATAGTGTATGCTTCAGGCCATTAAGCTGACTCCTTGTGATGGAATTTGTTGTCTCTTTTAGCTTTGTTCATTCTTCTGGCCATTCTTGGTATATTTAATAGTCTTCACCAGCTCCATCATTCAAAGTTTTCTTTTATTAACAGATGAGTGCTTATCACAGCATTCAACAATTCCTCTTCAAGGTATTTGCCCACAGGAAATAAAACCATATATGCGCCAAACCAAATACACTGGCAAATGTGTGTGCTCACTGAAACTTTCCTCAGTAAATACAAGACCTGGAAATAATCTAGATCATCGGGTGAAAGAATAAAGAAGTTACGGTAGCTACGAATATATCAAGCCCTGAAAAATAATGAAACTGATGCAAGTCACAACATGAACGAATCTCAAAAACAATATTCTTGGTGAAAAACACAGACCCAAAAGAGCGTGTATGCATGCCAACGTCAGCAGTTTGAAACCCCCAGCCACTCCTCCAGAGATGGGGATTTCTGCCCCCACAGCGAGAGTGACAGTCTCTAAAACTCACAGAGGCAGGTCGACCCGGTCCCACAGGGTCGCTACGATTTAGCATCGACTCGGTGGCAGTGGGGTTTTGTTGCTGTTACTTTACAATTTTAATTCATTGGTGTAGGGAACTCAGGAAAGGGAAAAATGACACCTTAGCAATTTAAATCTGCTCAGGGTTTGGAGATTGGGAAGAATCGCAAGCTGAAAGTTCTCCGATTTTAACTGGAGTAGTTATTTCGTGGGGGAACATATTCATCACAGCTCAGTAAACTGTGTATTTTAGATCTGTGCACTTTGTTCTGAATGTTTTTTAATGAGGTTTACTTGAAGAAAAAGAACATCAGAAGAGTCCAACAGCCAAGTCTACATACACTAAACATCAATATGCTAATGGTTCATTTATCTGGTATACAGAAGCATTTTTGATTGCCAATTTCTAAGATAAGTATGTTAATACTTCATTATGATTGTGAATTTGTCTGTTTCATTTAAAGTTACATATATTAAGTCTCTGTATTTAAAATTTTATTATTAACTACTTATAACTTCATGGTTACTACATCTTTTTTTGGTTTATTTTGTTTTTAATTTTTGTTTTAGGGCAATCACTGCCCTCTAGTGGTGGGAGTAGGAGGCCCAGCCTTTGCCCCTGTGGAGCTGAAATTGAACCTTCATCCCAGTGGGCCGCAATCCCGTGCACAACCACTACGCCACCAGGTCTCAGCCGGTTACTACATCTTCAGACTACCTTTATGTAGAATTCTTTTTTATGCCTCAGTTTTTTTTTTCTAACATTTTCTTACATTATTTTTTCTGAATATATTGCTTGCCAGATTTTTATTCTTCTGGTGCATATTTTTCTATCTCATAATTTTCTTGTCAGTGTCATCACTTTGCTTTTCAAAACAGTTGTACTATCAGTTATACAGATAATAACAGTTGCATTATCAAGGATTGTACAGTCATCACCATAGTCAATTTTAGAACATTTTCTTCTTTCTTTGTGTTCAGTGTTATTAGCTCCCCAATTCTCCCTAACTCTTCTTGCCATTCCCTCAAGAACCATTAATTTAATTACTGTCAGATTTACCTATCCTGGATTCCCTACAAAGAACAACATACAAAAACAACAATAACAAAGGAAAACATCAATCAAAACAAAGCAAAACATTTTAAAAACTTCAAAATGAGTCAAAAGGGAGTTCAAATGATAGGACAATATATTGTCACCTAACTGCATCTGCCATAGTCAACATTAAAATGCTCTGTCTGATAGCAAGTTTATTAACATCCATAGACTATAATCAGAGGAAGAGTTGTATGTGAATGGACATATAGGGATATATGAGATAAATTGATAAGATAGTACCCAAATAAAGAGGGAGACCAAATGATGTTAAATTTTAACATAACTGCATATACCATAATTCCCCTTTCAAATACACACTACTATTCAAATCTCTTGTCTATGGTCAGAGGGATTTACTGGAAGATTAATTCACTCATATTTCTCCTTCATTTTCTTTTTTAACCTGAAACAACTTTAAAATGGATCAGCAGGGAGTTAGGTTATATTTTAACCTAACTACCTCGCCATAGTCAACATTAAAATGCTCTCTGCCTGATAGCAAGGTTAACACCCCTACTCTATAATTAGGAGGCAATACTTGGAGGCTTAATACACATGTGGACCCTGCAAATGAATTTTGGGCTTCAACTGTCATCCATAACCTTCTGCAATTCAGAATCTTATATTTGAACTCTCATACTAATTCCTTCTTTAGATCTAGATTTCATTACTTACAATCTCAAAGCCAGGCACCATCTAGTTTCTTCACCACACTTTATTACAGCACCTATATTTTCAGTGATCTCTTCAGGAGGGTGAGCATCAATCAGATTGATGTCATAATAACTATTGTCCTTAGGTTGGGTATAAAATTAAGTGGTAGCCTATTATCACATTGCTTTTAAGTTTATCTACAATAGACATGTTATTAACTTTGCCTTTTTATGATGATTTGCTTGTTTTATATATTTAGGCTAATGTTTTATGTGGTGTCTAATCTATTTCAGGGTCCCTGATGGCATTGAGTTTTGATACATTATATGTTGGATCCACCATCAGCTGCTCCATGGGGAAAAAATGAGGGTTTCTCCTCTGCCCTATATGGTGACTCCAAGGGGGAATCAGTAGGAGGAGAATAATCTGCTTAACATTTATTTTAATCTCTTGTTTCTTCATCTCCACAAAAGTGCATAATAATTTAACCTATGTTGAAATTATGTGTGAGCCATATTAATTCATCTTTAGCATAGTGATCCCTTGCACACACACACAAACCCTTATTTTGTTCATTCATTCATTTGTTCAATAAACAATGATTTTTCTTCTACTAAGTGTCAGTCTCTGAGTATACAAAATTTATCAAGACGCTCAAGATTCTGGCCTCATATAAATTATTTTCTAAGGTAGAAATTAGGTCATAAATAAGTAAGACTTGCGGGACTGTGGCCCACTGGGATGGAGGTTCAATTCCAGCAGCAGCTCCACAGGAGCAAAGGCTGGGCCTCCTACTCCCACCACTAGAGGGCAGTGATGCCCAAAAAAAAAAACCCCAAAAATAAGTAAGAGTATATACACTCTAAAATCAAATATTATTAAAGACACAAACCAGGTCTGGGGCAGAAAACAAGGTGAAGAATGTTTTTAATGTCAAAGTTAAAACTTTCTTACAAGGTTTTGCAGTGGGAAACTTTTCATAAATGTTTTGGGAAGAATAAATATCAGGAGTGAGGTTTCCATAAGGCACTACTTAACACTTCTTAAGAATCACGCCAAGTCTGATCAAAGTACACAAGAGCAAATGAAGGGAGGGGAAGAGAGAGTGGAACACATCCTGTCCCACTAAGCTCTGAGGAAGATATTCCCGCTCAGAGCAGCCAAAGCACAGAGAGGACCATAGAAATGGTTATACAACATCCCTCACTGATGCGTAGTGCTATCAGGACAATACTGGAGACACAGTGTGAGAATTACACCCAATCTGACCCCACCACACCGAGGAAAACCACTAAGGGTTTACAAAAGAACAGCTAGGGGAACAGAGCAATGAAGTTCTCAGGGAATACCAAAAATAGGCTTGGGGACCAGTGTGTGGCACCCCATCAGACTCAACTAGGAAACACTCTTAAAGATGAACAAACAGACCTTGAGCTATTTGCAAGTTTTTCCTCTTTCTTTCTTTCTTTCCTTCTTTCTCCTTGTCATCGTTGTTTTCTTTTGTTGTTTTGTTTTGCTCTGTCTTATTTTTTGTGCATATTATTATCTCTGCACATCTACCTAGATAGGATAGGTGGGATAAACAATCTGGAGAAGAAAACAGTGGAATCAGTGATTTTTGCAGGACATGAGAGAGGGAAAGGCAAGAGGAAAGGAAATGGATGTTAGCAAAACCAAGAACAAGGGAACAAGTGATCCAAAATCCATGGAGAGGAGAGAATAAGTGGTCTGCTAGGGCTGGATCAAGGGCAATGTAACCAAGAGGAATTACTGAAACCCAAGTGAAGAGTGAACATGATAGTGGAACAAGAGGAAAGTAAAAGGAAATATAGAAAAGTATTTGGAGGCAAAGAGCTTTTACAGAGGTCTAAATACAGGTATGTGCATATGTAAATATATTTATATGTGGCAATGAATAAATAGATCTATGTGCATATATTTATAGGTTTAGTATTAAGGTAGCAGATGCACATTGGGTCTCTACTCAAGTACTCCCTCAATGCAAGAATTCTTTGTTTTATTAAACTGCATACCATAGTGCTCATTTTCCCAACCCAATTGCTGAAGAAAGTGGGTGCATAAACAAATGTGGTGCAGAAAGCTGATGGTGCCTGGCTATCAAAAGATATAGTGACTGGGATCTTAAAAATTTGAAGATAAACAAGTAGCCATCTAGCTCACAAGAAATAAAACCCACATGGAAGAAACACACCAGCCTGTGTGGTCACAAGGTGTTCATGGGATCAGGAGTCAGGCATCAAAGAACAAAAATATCATGTCATTAAAAATGAAGAGGAGTGCTGAATGGAGACCCAAAGCCCATATGTAGGCAACTGGACATCCCCTTAGAGAAGGGTCATGGGGAGTAGATGAACCAGTCAGGGTGCAGTCTAACAACGATGACACAGACAATGTTCCTCTAATTCCTAAATGCTTCTTCCCCCCGCCCCAACCCCACAATACACGAGAGTGATCCCAGTTCTAACTTACAAATCTGGCTAGATATGCCACAGGATATAGACTGCTACAGATAGGAACTGGAAACAGGGAATCCAGGAGAGATGATCGTTCTTTTTTTTTTTTTTTTGGGGGGGGGGCATCACTGCTCTCCGGTGGTGGGAGTAGGAGGCCCAGCCCCACTGCTGGAATTGAACCTCCGTCCCAGTGGGCCACAGTCCTGCGCACAACCACTACGCCACCGGGGCTCAGCCCCAAATGATCTTTCACGACCAGGACTGAGAGTGGTGATAATGGAAGAGTGGAGGAAGCGGTAGAGAAGATCTACAGATAGTCTCCTCTCTGGGGGATGGACAACAGAAAAATGGGTGAAAAGAGACTTGGGTAGCTTAATATATGACAAAATAATAATAACTTATAAATTATCTAAGGTTCATGAGGGAGGGGGCAAAGAGGGAGGGAAAATGAGCTAGTATGAAGGGCTCAAGTAGAAAGCAAATGTTTTAAGAATAATGAGGGAAACAAATGTACTTGACACAATGAGTGGATGTATGGATTGTGATAAGAGTTTCATGAACCTCCCATAAAACAATTTAAAAATTAAATTATATTTTTAAAAAGAGCAATCTTTTAAATGTGGCCTGAAATTCTTACAGCTCTCTGATAATGTACTGTTGTAACCATTGTGGAGCAATTTTCAGCAAAATTTTACTTGGATGTGATATCAGCAAATTCTTCAACTCCTTCATCACTGGTTTTTGTGTTGCTGTATAAATTTGAATAATATTTATATTGACTAGATTTCCTAGAAGGCAGACCTATCACGGACAACATTGGGCTTCATAATGGATTTGCAATGTCCTTTTTGATGATGAATTTAATGTCATTCCTTTGGATTGTGTTAGTCCCAGCAAAGTACTTCATAAAATTTTTTTAAAAATGAAAAATGGCCAATACCAGTGCATTTCACCTGACTAATGCCTAGGATATCAAGCTTGGTGCATTGCATTTCATTTTCTACCACTTCCAATGGAACCTCTTGTCATACTGCCTGTGTTCAAATTTTGATCACTAGAACACTTGTGAAGCGATTTCTCATTACCTTTGAGCCATGCCACAACATGAAATGAAGATCCTGAAGGCTCCACTGAGTTAGTGCACCCAATATGGCATCACCATGACAGAAAGTTCTCTCTAGTCACAGTGAATTTTTTCAGAAAATTAATTGGACCTCTTCTTTTGTGATGGTTGATTTAAGACAACAGCGTGTGGTATGAAATTTTGTTTCCTCATGAGAAAAAATGCTGCAGAAACTGTTGTGATGTTGAACACAGCTTAAAACGACAGAACTATGGGGAAAACTCAAGTGCACAAGTGGTTTTCTCATTGTAAAAAAAGGTGAAATGGCAATTGACGATGAACATCATTTTGGACATCCATCAACTTCCCAAACAATTGAAAATTTCTACTAAATGTGGCACTTGTCTTTGAAGACCAATGACAAACTATTGAAGAAATGGGGAAGTTATCTGGACTATCTTGGAGCTCAGGTCTGTGAATTTTAATGGAAGATTTGGGGAATTTGAAGGGTTGTTGCAAAATTTGTGCTTGGGTTCTGAATAACCAAGAAGAAAAGGATCAATTGGAAACTTGCTGTGCTTTGAAAAACAGCTCTGAAGTGACCCAGGCTTTTTTTTCCCAAGGTCGTTACTGGTGAAGAGACATGGTGATATTTTTATAACTCCCAAAACAAATTATCGATCAAGCCAGTGGAAGATACCATCATCGCCTCACCCAAGAAAAGCTCATCAATTGAAATGAAAAATCAAGACGGTGCTCTTTTGTTTGTTTGTTTGTTTTGTTTTCTTTTGGGCCATCACTGCCCTCTGGTGGTCGTGGGCGCTGCCCAGTACTGCTCCTGAGAGCCGCCGCTGGCTTTGAACCGCCAAACCCGCGGGCCACAGTCCCGCACTCAACCACCTATGCCACCAGGGCTCAGCCCCTCCCCCCCCTTTTTTTAATGTGGGGGAAATGGTGCTTTTGGAGTTCATTCCACCAGGTCAGACTGTTAATCAAGCTTGCTATTTAGAGGTTCTTAAAAGAAAACATAACAGTGTGTGACAAAAAAAAGGCCTTAACTGTGGCCTTTGTAACCACTGGTTTTGCTCACCACACAATGCACCTGCTCATGCAACCATCTCAGTGCGCCCAAACAGCATGTCTCTCTTGCCCCACGCAACTTTCTCACCTGACCTTGCTCTCCCCAATTTTCTTTTTTGTTTCCTCAAATGCAGAGGGGCATGAAAGGTCAGTGATTTGCTGATGCAGAGAAGGTGAAGAAAACGGTAGGGAGTTGCTGTCTGCCATCCAAGCTGATGAGTTTGAAGAATGTTTCCAAGAATGGTATCTTAGATTTGACAAGTTTACTAAGGGTAATGGAGAGTGCTTTGAAGGTGATAAGGCTGTATGGGAGGGGGAATTTAATACATACCTTTAAAAAATTCTGTTTGGGGGGAAGGTACCAGTTTGTGTGTGTGTGCGCATGTGTGCTTGTGAATGTGTTTTTGTAACCCCCATCAATAATGACATTTTTT
This sequence comes from Nesogale talazaci, assembly GCA_004026705.1. Lineage (NCBI taxonomy): Eukaryota > Metazoa > Chordata > Mammalia > Afrosoricida > Tenrecidae > Nesogale > Nesogale talazaci. The sequence goes on along the minus strand of PVJH01000793.1, from coordinate 84,108 downwards.
AAAACTATCATATATGTGGTAAATATATTGTTTTCAACTTTCACATATTATATTTGGCTTAGCGAATTTAAGGGGATAAAACTAATTTTTTATAGCAATGGGGGAAAATATTTCAATGGATAATGGAATACAATTTGCATACCATGAGACCATAAACTTCATGGTTCCCTGCAGTGGGAGTAAATCTTATAGAACAACATTTAAAATCATTTTTAAAGACCAGGCCTTTCACTCAGACAGAGATTTAGGAAACCCCCAAGATTATGACATTTAATAACCCTTTATGTCCGGAAATTAACTCATCTCATGACTCAGTTTTCAGCCAAACCATATGTATCTCTTTAAGAGAAGCTAGGGAGGTATGCACATTTTAGAACAATCAACCATTAGACATAAGAGGGAGATATTTACCTAACGACAAAATTCAAAAGAGTTAAGAAAAATGGAACAAGAAAATGGAAAAGAACTGGGATAAGTGAGGTGTCATTGTGAGGATTGCAATTGAATGGCATAAAACAAAGCAAGCCTGAGTGGTTGAGTGGAAAAATAATCTGCGCTGTAATCTTTTATCAATTTCATAGCAAAAACGTTTTAACAAATGAATGTATATTATTTATCAAGTGATAACATTTCTGAAGAGTATTATTCACTTTCCCAAAAATTTCATGATTCTATCTTACATAATTTTTTTTCTTCCTGAAATATTCTTTTTGGCATCTCTTGTAAACCTGACATGTGGGCAATTGATTCTCTTCATTTTACTTCATTTGATAATTTCCTTATTTTGCATCATTAAGTTAGCACTTCTAACATTATCCTATAGCAAATTCATCTGTCCCATTTGAGGTTGAATAGAGCACATAAAATACTTTGTAAAGAATCTTATATTAGCAGGAGAGACAATCCCTAGAAAAGAGCAACATGCTCGATAAAATATAAGGGCAACAAAAAATAGAAAGACCTCAAGAATATGGATTGCCACAGTGGCTATAATAATGGGTTCAAACAACAACTGAACAGCCATTGTCCAGTTCTGTTCAACAAAATCTCTAGGAGTCAGACCACTTGAGAGCACTTAGCAACAATATGTTTCTAATTATGTATTTATTTCATTATGTAATTACATGTTTCTCTGAAACTTAAGCAAATTTCTGATTTTTATATGATGCTTAAAATTGGTGACTTTAGACAAGAACCCAGAGAAGGAATGGATGTGTGCTTAGGTAATAAGACAGGAAAAATCACATGAATCAGGTATAAGTTAACCACTGGTTCTAACAAAAACTTTTAAAGAAAGAGAAAAATGGGAGATGAGTCCTGTGGCATAGTGGCTGTGTGCAGGAGTGTGGCTCACTGGGTTCAAATCGAGCAGCAACTCTCCAGGAGCAAGGCGGGGCCTCCTACTCCCACCAGAGGGCAGTGATGCCCAAAAAATAATAAATAAATAAATCGAAAGAGAAAAATGATTGAAAAATTTTACAAGCTGTTATATTTCCTTTGAAGTAATTAGAACAAAGTTTCAGAGGTCAATAATGAAAGGGTGGAATGTGGAAGTAAACATGGAATACAATGTGTATCTTAGTTATGAGTGGTACAAGGCAACATAATTCAACACATGAATATACTAAATGCTTGCACGGTGGACTGTTTCATCTGACCCATTGCCTTAACCACCTATGTTTATATGATGAGTTAATTAGAATAAGATTTCTGGAGAGAAGCTATTAAGAATTTGATTAAAGCTAAAAACACCAAGGTATAGTCATCAAAGGAAATGTCCCCCTGAATCCATCCATGAGCACACTGATGGGTTCCTTTCTCAAAGCTAAATCATTAAGCATGTTAGCTGTTGAACCCCAGATGCAAGAAATTGCATGATATGATAAAAAATAAAAGCATATTAAGAGTAACCCTATTATTAATGACTATAAGTAAATTTATGATTATACATGATACCCTTGTTAAAACATCATTTATCAACCTTTTCAATGACTCTAATATGAATATATAAAATAACAAGACACATCTTATAAGTTTCCAGTATACAATTTAAATACTCAAGCTTGTGTTGTCCCTCAAAATTAGAGGAATGCAATCAATACAAAATTAATCATACAAAATCTAATTTAAAAAACACCACGTGTTGTTGTCTGATGCTGTCAAGTGAACTCCAATTGATGGCAATCCATGTACCATTAAGTATACATTATCACTTCTCAGTTGCCACACAGTCAGTTCTGACTCATGAAAACAACATGTGCCACAGAGCAGAGCTGAGGTCCTTGGACTGTTGATGGCTGGGTGATTTTTGGAAAGAAAGCACCAGGAGTATCCTCCAAGCTTCATCTGGAGGGCCCACCCAGTCCTTGGTGCTGCTATTGTTGTTGGTGGTCATCGAGTCTGTCCTTACTCCTAGAACATCTATGCACAACAGAACAAAGCACTGATCCTGCACCATCCTTACAAGTGTATAAGAGCATAAGAATTAATTTGAGCCTAAGGTGGCAGCCCCTTGGTCAATCCATCTCAAGACCTTTGCTTTTTTCACTGCCCCTTTACAATATCAAGCATGATACCTTTCTTCAAGGAATGGTCTCTCTTGACAACCTGTACATGCCCAAGCACGAACAAGTCTCGTTATCCTTGCACAAGACAAGTCTCACTATCCTTGTCTCTAAGGAGAGTTCTGGCAGTAATTTTTAGAAGATATTTTTTCTCTTATCTGTCCATAGTACTTTCAATATTCTTCATGAAGACCATAATTTGAATTATCTGTTTTTCTTCAGTCTTCCTTATTCCATGTCCAATTTTATACATGTATATAAAATTGGTTGAAAATATCATTGCTTTCATCAGGCACATATTTTAGGGGGGGAGCTCTTATAAATACCATAACATTCCATAAGTCAGTTACATCAAGCAGCATTGTACAATTGCTACCACAATCAGTTTCAAAACATTTTCTTTCTTAAACTCCTTTATATCAGCTCTGGTTTATCCCTCCCTTCCCTAACCTCCCCCATGTAACCCTTATTTTAACTATTTATTTCTTTATTTTTGCTGCATCTTACACCATCCAATATATTCATTCACATACAAGTTTGTTGTTTGATCCCCTCAAGTGAGGTTGTACAGTCATCAATAGTATCAGCTTCCCTTTCCCCTTCCAGCTCACTTTCCTGTCCCTCTGGGAACCATTGCTCTTATAAAGGATTTTCTATATTGGCTTTCATATATCAAATGGTCTTAATTGTACAAGTGAACATATGAAAGTCTAACATTTTTAATGCTGTAAAACAAAAAGGAAATATCAAAGCACTAGAGGATAGTTATGTGTTTCATCAGTGTTATACAGCACCCTGGATTTACCAACCCTTTTGTGTGGTCCTTCTGAGAGGGACTGTCCAATTTCCTAGCAAGAGGGTTTGGGTGTCCACTGCATTCTATTCCTTCACTTCAATTTGAACTGCTTTTGAATTCCTGGTATCTTTTACATTGACACCTCATGATCACACAGGCTGGTATGCTTCCTGCATGTGGCGTTTGTAGCTTCCCTGCTAGATGGCCACTTCTAAGACCTCAGGCATTATATCTTTTAATAGCCAGGCACCAGCAGCTTTCATCACTGCACTTGCTTGTGCACCCAGTTTGTCTTCAGTGCTTCCTGTCAGGAAGGTGAAGATCAGAACCATTCTTGTACTGAGGTAAGAGTTAAGTTATGGCCCAATGTCCATCTGCTTCATTGTTGCATTTTCCTTTATATATGTGTGTATACACAAATATACCTGTATTTTAAAATTTATACATTTGCACATATACATATATAAACCTATATATTTTGTTGTCATTTCATTCCTATTTCCTCTTTTTCCTTTTCTTTCCCTGTGATTCAGGCACATCTTAATCCTCAAAGTAACTTCTTTGCTTTTCAACACTCTAATGATATATTGTGTGGCATATTTATCCAATGCAACGCATCCTTTGATCTCTTACTACTGCTTACTTGATCACTGATTGTGGGTCCAAGCAAGACAACTCTTTTCACTATTGCAATCCTTTGTTCCATGTCTATGTTACTTACTGTTCTACTTGTGGGGGCCACTCATCTTCTTTACATTGAGCTGTAGTCCATGCTGAAGGACGCAACCTTGAACTTCATCTGCAAGGGCTTCAAGTTCTCACCTTCAATAAGCAAGGTTGTGCCTTCTGTGCACAACGCTGATAAAATAAACTGCTAGGCTTAATTGTGTTGTACTTCTCTCTATATTTATTTCAAAGCAGGCAGGGATTTTAGTGATACTACTCTTTTTTTTTTTCACTACACCCCTAAACCCAACAAACTTACTGTCATTGAGTGGATCCCAACCATCTAAACAGGAAGAGCTAGCCTCTGTAGGTTTCTGAGACTGTAAAATTCTCATCTTTCTCCCTTACAGTGACTCGTGCTTTCAAACTGCCAATCTTGTGTTTAGCAGCCCAGTGAGTAACCCACTAGGCCACTAGACCTTAAGATCCATATTTGCAGTTGAAAACGCTGAAACTCAGGGAAATAAAACAACACATCCAAGCACTCTGTGTGTGTGTGTGTGTGTGTGTTTGAGAGGACTAAAATTTTTCCTACTGTTTGATAAAAACACTTTGGCTTATTTCAGTGACAGTGTCTATGACTCAGTTTAACCACTGACTGAATTGTTCACAAAATAGAACTCTTCTCCTTAGTGCCATATTTTACCATTGATCTTTCTTGTTTCAGTCCTCTATCACTTTTTGCAGAGGGAACCATGATTATCTTCCTACCATCTAAGCTATGCTTCCCTTAATATGACTGTGTTTCTAGAGCCTCAGAGGGTGCATAAACTCCTGTTCTTCTATTGCTTTAATTACAGAATGTATTCAAGAATATGAGTGTAACTGGAGTCACTTCTGGGCCTTCCCTGGGGATTTTGAAAACAGGCATCTTACTTTCTGGATGATGCAGAATTTGGATATAGTGCCACAGAACTCTTTTGGAACCATGAGTACATAAGCAACACTCAGAAAAGACTGCACTGGGAGACTTACTCAGAAGGGAATCCTGAAGCCTGAATAAGCTGAAAGCTCATGGACTTTCTTGATGTGGAAATTGATATAACCCCTCTTTGAGCCTATTTGAACTGTATCTTTTTTATTGTAAACAAAACACCCAATCGATCATTTCTTGTCCTTTTTATTTATTTATCTTTTCATTCACCACATCATCCTTTCTCTCCTTTTCTTCTTTATTATGAAGATGAGCTTCAACCATGTTTAGGGGTTTCCAGAAGATGTAGTGCTAGAACTGTGGTCTCTGATTTATGAAAGGAGATACTTTATAGTGTGATGGCCTGGCTCGCATCCCTGAAGATGTAAGATAGTGTGCATCCTATCAATAGCATCGATTGAGATTCAAATAAAAATCTCAGCTTGGAGTTCAATTCATTCAAGTTAAGAACTGTCAGCAGTTTATCATATAAATTGCTATCATTTTTTTTCTTTTACTAAAAACAACCTTTTCTATCTACCTCTACCCAAATTTCCTAATGGAAAATGTTGCTGAAGATAAAATTTCAAGTGTTGGATATTTTGGTTTCCTTGAAACACTTTGAGCTGCGATAGAAAAGGAAAATGAGGTCAAAATCTAGGTCAAGGTTCAACACAGGTCTTATAGCTAAATCCTTAATTTTAGGATTTTATCCATGGACAGGAAAATAGCCAAGAACTAAAAATAAAGTCAAAAAGCTCATTTGCAATCAAGTGTTTCATTATGTTGTTTTAGAAAAAACACACGCATTACTAGAAGCCCTATTTTTTCATTCCAGGAATATCCATGGCAACTATTTCCATCTGCTAACTTTACAGTCATTTGTGTCACCAGTGACGGTGTTGTACAGCCACTCCTTAATATTGTCTAGACACCTTTCCTTGGATTTCCTTCAGAATGTTCCCTGGCATACTTGCCTTGTAACTTTCCACTCTTGGCTAGATGAACCAACACTTCCAACTTCGATTGTGGCTCTTTCGTGAGTTACAGAACAAAGCCAGAATAAAATCTAAAGCAGTTCCTAGCATGACATTTGACTCCACTTGTGATGACCTAGCCATCTGATCTATTATTATTTTATATTACCACCTAACTTCCATTGCCACCTAATGGCTTTGTGACTTCAATCAGCCCATTGTGAGTCAAATGTGTTCGTGGATCGATAGAAGATATTTTCTGAGGCAAAAAATGAGTAGACAGGCTCTCCAAAGCCCAGACTGATTTTTGGAAGGAAGAGAGTTTTCTGGCCAATGGGTTACCAGAGCAGAAGATGAGAGGAGAAGAGTCTGCTGGAAGAGTGCCTCCCTGGGGCCTCCTGGCATGTTACTGTGAGATGGCGATGATTTTTGCCTTCTTTCATTTCCTCTCACATGGTCCACTCTACCTGCCTTCTCTGTTCTGGGTTTTGATAAGTATACCTTCCTTTGACACGCCTGGTCTGGGATGAATAACAGAAACCAAGGAGTCCTGCACCAATGCTACTTTCCATGCACCTGCTTTGTCATAATGCTTTCACTAAACTCTCCTCAAATGTTCCTAATATGAGTATACCAACTGTTTCTATCTGAGTTATGGTGACTGGTTTTTTTAAAATCATTTTATTGGGGGCTCGTACAACTCTTGTCACAATCCATATATCCATCCATTGTATGCAAAGCACATTTGTACATGTGTTGCCATCATCCTTGCAAAAATATTTTCTTGCTATGTAAGCCCTTGGTATTAGCTCCTCATATTTCCCCTCCCTCCCCATCCCCCTGTCCTTCATAAACCCTTGATAATTTATAAATTATGATTAGTTTGCCATATCGTACACTGTCTGATGTCTGCCTTCATCCACTTTCCTGTTGTTCGTAACTCATGCGGGAGGTTAGAGGTAGATCCTTGTCATCCGTTCCCCCTTAGAAATGGTGACTCATTTTTATGCAACATGACTACACAAAGTATCTTTGTTCCAGATGCTGTCTTGTGTCCTGATTCATAGTGAATGAAGCACTGACCTGCCCTCTGCCATCCTCACAAGTGCTCTGATGTTTGTGCCCAGCGTGGCAACCACGGGGTCAATCCATTTGCCAAGGGCCTTCCTCTTTTGCACCACCTCTCCGCTTTATCAATCATGATGCCCTTCTCCAGGGAGTGGTCTCTCCTGACAACATGTCCAAAGTGTGTGAGACACAATCTCACCATCTTGGCCTCTCAGGACCATTCTTACTGCACGCCTTCCAAGATAGATTTGCTTGTTCTGGAGGTAGTCCTTGATACTTTCAGTATTCTTTGCCGGCACTGTAATTGGAATGAATCAATTCTTCTCTGGTCTTCCTTACTCAATGTCCAACTTGTACACCCTTGTGAGGGAATTGAAAATATTATGGCTTGGGCTGGGCATAAATAAGTCCTCAAAGTAACATCCTTGCTTTTCAATTCTTTCAAGAGGTCTTGTGCCACAGATTTTCTCAATGCAATGCACACATTAATCTCTTCACTGTTGCCTCCATAAGCATTGATTTTGGATCCTGATAAGATGGAATTCCGGACTGCTTCAGTCTTTGCTCCATGTATCATGAGGGTCCTATTTGTCTAGAGTCCCAGTGGTATTGTAGCTATGCACTGGGCTGCAAGCCGCAAGGTCAACGCTTCAAAACCACCAGTTCCTCCCTAGGAGAAAGATGGCACTTTCTGCTCCTAGAAAGAGTGTCATTCTCAGAAATCCACAGGGACACTTTCACCCTGCCCTATAGGGCTTCTCTGAGTTGGCATCTATTGCCACAGATGGCAATGAGTTAGTTCATTTCCTATTGGTCCACTGAAGGCTGCAATCCCTGATGGGCATTAATAGGTGTGTAAATCCTCCTTGTCTTCAGCAAGCAAGGCTGTGTCATCTGCATATCAAGGTTGTTAATAAGCCCCCCTCCAATCCTGATGCCTATTACTATGAAAAAAGCAAACTCACTGCCATGGAGTCAATGCTGACCCCTATGGATTTCCAAGACTGTAACTGTTTGAGTGGGTTGGAAGTCCAGTTCTTCTTCCAGCAAGTGTTGGTGGTTTCAAACTGGGAATCATGCAGAGCATAGCCCAAACTGTAACCACTATACCACCAGAGCTCCTTATAGCCATACATAGGCAATTCTGAATCTCATGATTACATTCTGAATATACAACATGCATTTTTTTAGCAAATAAAGCTATCAAATCAATTGGTAAAGTAACATGTTAGGGCACTTACTTATGAGAGAAAACAGACTGTTAATTTTTTCCATTTTATCGATATTTATTATTTTCGTTTTTTGGGTTTTTTTGGGGGGGGGGCATCACTGCCCCCTGGTGGTCGTGGGAACTACCCAGCGCTGCTTCTGAGAACCGCCACTGGATTTGAACTACCAAGTCCGCAGGCTGCAGTCCTGCACTCAACCACTTACGCCACCGGGGCTCAGCCCCAATCGATATTTATTAAAGGTGTGTGAAAGTGAAGTGAAGAGATGGAATTTTCCCATGAATTTTTAAAAGGCTCTCAGGACTGTTTGCTTCCTTGAGAAACTCAGAGATGTGACTAGTCAGTGTGTATGATTGCCTATCTTAGCCTAGGCATTCCCCAAAGTAAAAAGGGGAATAGGGACTTGGGTGCAAGTTGGTGTTTTGAGAGGTGATTCCAGGAAGGAAGAACAATGCCAAGAACAGAAGAGGGTGAAACAGGAAAGGAGAGAACGCCATTTAAATGATGAGTTGTTTTGTTTACACTGTTGGGTAGGACTTCCTCTTGTTGGGGGACCTCTGAGGAGTTGTGTAAAATATGCTGCAGCTGAAACCCTAGCGTGGCTGAAGAAATGTGGCACAAGTCACAAAATTAAACTTTCATATATGCCTTCCTACACTTGAGAAGTAATGACTTTGATACCTGCACATTCTTTGAGTTAGTCTGGTAGACTAGAGAAATAAATCCAGGGAGACTTACATGTGTGTAAGAGAAAACTTTATATCAAAGAGCAAATTTACATTAAGAAAAATTCCAACCCAGTCCAGTCGCGTCAAGATCAAGCCCATAAGTCTGATACTACATCTTATGTCGATACTGATCCATAAATTCTTCATTAGACTCACACAGTCATGCAATGATGCTGAATGCAGGAAGGTGAAAGGCCAGTGAGTGGAAAGTCTTGTGGATCTAGTGGAGGTGGAAGCATGGCAGCACTCGCTTGGGTCTCCACATGGCTCTTCCAGCGCTAGGGCTCTGGCTCTATTCAGCTTAGCTCCATGTGGCTTGTCAATAGAAATGTCTCCCAGGGAGAGTGCCTGTGTACTCGCTCCGGTGAGCTATTTATCTCCTTAGCTTCTCCAAATGAAGTCATCAAGCTGTGACCTGAATGACAGGCTAAACTCCACCCCTTCACAAGTTGACAGGAGATTATGTAACTGTCACACTCTTCATCCTAGAACATGGACTCATAAGGTCAGAACCATGTTTCCACTTCCATATTTCTTCGGTTTTTAAGAGGAGTCTTAGGTTTGCGGGTGTAGTTCTGCTTTAGGGAATGAGTGCTATGAATTTGGTGCCCTCTGTTTAACCCTCAGTGTTTCCTTACGCAGGATTCAGCCACTTCAATGTTTTACTATGGATATGTGAGCATCCTCAGTATTTTAGTCATCAAAGCTTTCCCAAAAGGTCTTAAGAGCTTATCTCAATAGCATTGTAAATTTTACACCATTGTCTAGTTTCATGATTCTATTATTAGGATTCCCAGAGGCCTCATGGGGATTACTTACCTTGCCACTCAAGAAACTGATATTGCTACCACTAACGAGGAACAGGGACAAATATATAACTTTAAGTATATGAATCAAGTTTGAGCTCACACGGAAAAATAAGCCTGAACCTAAGAATAATCAGTTCTTATGATGTAGCCCTGCTTCATACTCACCCTCATGAATTGGTCAATGAAGATACAGGATCTAAAACAAAGTGGTGAAGAAACTGGATGGCGTCTGACTATCAGGAAAAAAAACAAACAAACAAAACTGTCTGAAATCTTAAAGCTTGTCCTAAAACAAAACGCATTCTACGTGAGATGTTAGCTAAGTCCTCATGGAATAAGCACACAAGTCACAGATTGTAAATAATGAAAATGAAAATCAAGAGGAGGGGATTTTATTAGAGCTTAAATACTCAGCAGCCAGTGTACAGAAAGCTAGACAGGACAGTGAATATCCAAATCTGTCATTGGAGTCCCCACCAAGATTAAACCTTCCTTGAATTCTCTCAAGCCAATGACTAGGGATGTGAATCATAACCTGCTCTCAAGCAGAATGCATGGGAAAGTGAATTAATGCAGGCATAGTTAGATTAAATTTTAACATCTTATTTGTTTTCCTTTTTGACTCATTTTTACTTTGCTGTAGTTTTGAATTTTCTGCTCTCTTTCGGATTGAAGTTTTTCATGCTTTTTTGTGTTATTGTTGTTAGGTTTTTGGTTTGCTTGTTTGCTCTTTGTTGTTTTGCATCATTGTCTTTATATGAAATCCAGGGTAGGTAAATCTACCATAACTAGGGTAATAGTTTCATAGGATATGGCATGTGCAGCTGTGAGAAAGTGGGTAGCTAACAAGGAGTATCAAAAAAGGAAAATATTCTAAAATAGATTGGGATGATAATTGCACAACTCTTTTAAAAATATTCAAACCATTGAATTGTATGGTACATGAATTATATGTCAATAAATCATTAAAATAAATTTCAAAAAAGAAAATGACTTAAAAATGTTTCAAGAAAAGGACGCAGAAGCATGGAACACTCTTTCATTGATTATTTGTCAGTTTGTTTTAAAATATGCACACACCCAAACATACACCATCTCTGCTCTTTCTTCATGAATCATTCAGTGACATTGATTACATTCTTCAGGTTATGTCACTGTTCTATCCTTTTCAAAAGCATCCCACCACCATTCACGCAAACTCAATGCCTTATAAATACAACGTGTGTTCATTTTTATTCCTTGCTTTCTGTCCTGAGAATGCATAATATTCATGGAATTTCATAATATTTCTGCTGGAGAAGAGAGGAAGCCCACCTCCCAGGACCTCAAATGAGAAAGGAAAAGTGATAAGTGAATGTCACGCAGGTCAGCCAACTGCTTATTAAAGAGAGAGTCATATTTCCTCATCCCCAGGAAGTTGAAACCTGGCTATTTCTCCAGATTTTGCCAGTGAATTAACATTTGTTTTTCTTAATTTCAGGGGATTGGGGCAGTTCTGCACTCATTGGACACTTGAAACAAGAAGAGACCTCCTGAACAGAAGGTTAAGGGACCCAAGTGAGCAGTATCTGGGTATGTCATGTATTATTCAAAGGAAAAAATAAAAGGAATTTTATATCTAAGGGCTAAAGACTTTTTGTTTGAGTTATATACATTATAGTCAGTAGTCGACATGGATGCATTTTGAAGAACCAATTAATCAACTAGAGGACTGTCAAGTGGGTTAGGTAGGCTGTTCAAATTCATCCTTCCATGGGAGAGATGAGGCTGTCTGCATCTATAAAAATGTACTGTCTCAGAAATCCTTACAGGATTTGTATAAGATGGAATCAACTTGATGGCAATGTGCTTCTTTGTGTGTGTGTGTGTGTGTGTGTGTGTTAACATTGACCAGAATTCCTAAAGATGAAGGTTAATAGTCTTCTGCAATTATGAGTCATTGTAAGGTAAGGCAAAAAAAGACTTTGAAAATTTGTTTCAGTGACTAAAATCTCTGAGTAAATGAATGTCATGTATTTATTCCAAAAATGGGCTACAGCTATCTGATTTGCATGTGTCCAATGCTTCAACAAATATTTTATGTTGTTACTGTCAGTTCTCTGGATGACACATATGGATATGCTCATTAGTAACCTAAAGATTAACTTATCCAGCAGGACCATGGAAGAAAGACCTGGTAGTTTTGTAAAGGTTATGGCCTCGAAAACCCTAAGAAGCAGTTCTGCTCAGTACCACATGCGATTGTTATGAGTCAAATCAACACACGACAATAGTACTGTTGCTTTTTGGTACCATATGTCATTAGACTCATTTCTGGCAATAGAACTGCATATGAAATAGACATATTATTGTTTATTTTTCTTTTACGCAAGGCCAGAACTGGTTCAGATTTCTCTTACAGATGTTTCAGCACTCACTAGAATTCTCAGCACCCCTCCCTGTGCTCCTTCTGGCTGTAGAATCACTAGATCATCTTCCTTCAGCTCACCTGCCTCTGCCCTATATCCTCCCCTGCAGCACTTCTGTGTGCAGACAAAAAAATCCTCATTTTCCCAGGAGATGACCCCTTAAAAGTTTTAGATAATCTGCATTTTATACATATATGTGCAATTTTCAAGAAACAAATAAGAAAAGGATACAATGGAAAAAATACTAGTCAAGGAAATTATCTTGAGAAATAGCTAACAATGTTGTGGATCCACATATTTTCCCATGTTGCTATTTAGAGACCCAAAAATTGTTTTTCTGAAGTATACGATGCAGTAAGTGAACCAACTAGAACAGCACAAATTAACTTCCATGAGGGAGTCTTATCTGCTTGGCATCTGCACAGACTACTGATCTATTTCCCCTTGGATTAAGAGTACTAGTCTTAAACATAAATCAGATATCTGGCTTAACTCTGCTGGCCCAGAAGGCAGGATCTCAGATTGTGGGGTAGGCCTTCCTTCTATAGTCTTGGATTCCAGTGTCTGGAATTGAAAATTAATCAATAGTGCAAATGGTTTACACACATATCTGCTAAACAGATGACTGGCAGTTCAAATTTACCCAAAAGTACCTCAAAACAAAACAGAAGAACTGGAAATCAAATGGAAAGCATCAGCCATTTGAAACTCTACTCCTACCATGTTTCCCTGAAAATAAACCCTACTCATAAAATAAGTCCTAGCATGATTTCTAAGCATTTGCACAATATAAGCCCTACCCTGAAAATAAGACTTAAGTGATGGGAATGACTACACAACCCATGCATTTTGTCACAAAGCAGTGACAAAGATGGGCAACCCTTCCCATCTGCCCCATTGTGACCTATCTGCAGACTCTTGATATTGAAATAAATGTCATTCCAAGGCCATTTGTGCATGGAAATTAATGACTTCATTGAAAATAGAATGACTAGAAATTAGCATGGAAACTTTGTGAAGTCTAGCCTGCAAGAGGTCATGATTTGGGTGAAGAATTCATGGAATAAAATCACTGACAGCATTGTTACCAATGCACTCTGAGCAGGTTACATGGATAAGAGCTGCTTATTTAATGAGCGCTCTATTGCTCAACATGAGAGATTGAAGCCAATGGTTCTCAAGGAAATAGAGTTGCAAGAAATTACAGATGGGCTTCAGAGTTTGAAGAGTTATGATAATGTTTCAAAAGAAGATGACTTAACTATATTTGAATAAATGTAAATTATTGTACTGTACTTTAAAAAAATAATATATGCCCTGAAAATAAGTCCTAGGGTGTCTTCTTGAGAAAAAATAAATATAAAACCCTGTCTTATTTTGGGGGAAAGATAGTATATACATGGGAGGACTGCTGTAAGATGGAATTAACTCAAGGCAACAAGTATTTGTTGTTGTTGTTGTTATTGCTGCTAATGGTGATAATTCAACTCATTGTGGGCTCTTTTTTTTGGGGGGGGGGGTTGCCTGAAATTGAGCATTACCTCTGCCTACAGGTTGCTGACACTAGACCCACACCTAGCAGTCAGGATGGATCCTTGAGCTTCTAAGCTCGATCAAGATGATTCTTAATACACCAACCTTCTCTCAACTTAGGTTCTATCCAAGTGCTTTAAGTGTCAGTCCTAAATTATAGTGCAGCCCTGCACTATAAAAGGGAAGACTTCCCTTTTCCCCATCATCCCTTCCTTAAGGCACAACAACTGCATGTCCCTTATCAAAGTCAGGGCTGCCCTGCTGGCAGCTGTAATTGAACTTGAAATTCACAATTGCTACTTTTATTTTGCTACGAACTTTTTTTAGGGGGTGTCATTCATTACTGTTTATAGGAGTCTGAAAGAGATCTAAGGAAAGCAATGATTCAATAACTAGCGTGTTAAAATAAGAATAAAACAGAAAAATAATCAAACTCATCAGTATTCATAGACAATCAGGTCACACACCATCTTTAAATTAACTAAATAATGTTGATCTAACCTAGTTGAACATTCTCTACCAGAGGCAGAGGGTTTTCCTCTTTTGAGATCCACTAATAAAACTAATAGATTTTTGAGGAAGAGTGGGTGTGACGGTCTTTCTTGTCAGGAGGTTGTTCTTGATAAAAGAAACCAGGACATCAAGACTGGTAAAGTAGAGGGACCCAGAGGAGAGGCAGCCCCTCAGGAGGTGGATTGACACAGTGGCTACAACAGCGGTGGCAAGTGTATGGACAAATGTGAGGATGGTTCGGACCAGACGGTGTTTCGTTCTGTTATGCATAGGGTTGCTAAGGGTCAGAATGGGCTCCCCAGCCCCTAGCAACAACAAGTGGATGTGAACAATGACAACTCAAATTACCTTTTGTTTTTGTTTTTTGGGGGGGCATCCCTGCTCTCCGGTGGTGGGAGTAGGAGGTCCAGCCCCACTGCTGGAATTGAACCTCCGTCCCAGTGGACCGCAGTCCCGCGCACAACCACTACGCCACCGGGGCTCAGCCCCAAATTATCTTTAAAATAAGATAAACCTTATTTGAATACACGCAGGAAGTCACAATATGCTTGAGTTTGCAGAAGAAAAGGAAACCTTTTTAAGTAATGGAAAATAGATAGAAAACTATAGACATGATGCAAAGGCGTAGTTAGCAAAGGCACCATGAGTATAAGGAAGAGTACAGTTTCATCAGTGTAATATGGGGTTTCCCATATAATCATCCCAGTGGCAGCCAAACTCCATTTCCCAGCTCTCTCTCTTTCAGGGACAATTTCTCTTCCCACACTCTGGTTTCCCAAAATTCTGAGCATGATGTGGCCAGTCGGTAATAGTAAATCCTTCCCTTGTTCTCTGAAGAAAGCTCATAGATCAATCAAAAATGTGAAGTGAAAAGTCACTCTGTGTTAGAATATGATTAGGGAAGGAAACATCATAAAATCCTTCATATCTGCCCAAGAAGACTTTGTATGTCCTAAGAATGTCCCCCAAGGTCCCTGGGTGGTTAAAGGAGTTTGTACTCTGATTAGTGGCTTGACACTTTCCACTACGAATGCAGAAGAAAGACCTGGTGCTCTGCTACCCTAAAAATTTTAGTCAAGACAACTTTACAAGACAGATCTACTCTGTAACAGATGAGGTCATCATGAGTTATAATTCATTCAACAGCATCGGTTGCTCTGTTGTGCATTCTTGTTTCTGCTGTTTCTTGGCTCTGCACATGTGAGCTGATAATAGTATACATGGCAGATATTGGGGGGTTTTACTTTGATTGACATGGAAGCCATCAAAGTGCTAATCAGCAGGGACGATCTCAGTTGGCTTCTCAGGGTGATTCTGATGCCTAGGGATAGGCTGTGAGCCAAAGGAGGGTTGAAGGACAGAGGAAGGAGCAGAATAGAAGCAGAAAAACTAATTAGGATGCGAGGCAGTAAGCCAGGTAAGAGGTGATGGATCAAGATGAGAAGTATGACAGGAATGCCTTTGTTTAAAAATAGTTGGGTTCAGGATTTTCTAATATTAGAAATCTATTTTATGTTAGTTTTTATTCATATTGCTTTTTGATTTGATCTCTCGGGATTTTGCCTCCTGAGTACCAAAAATGAGGGTAGAATTCAAACTTAGCTTAAGACAGACAAACTATTTCAATGACTTTCAAATCTTGCTGAATGAAGAGATTGTGAGAAGGTCTGAGACAGGAGATTATCGTCAGCATTTCTAAGCTTTCAGGGGCTGCTGACTCTTTTTCAGGAAAAAAAATTATTCCTCATCACCCATGGCAATTAAAAACTTCTGTATTATTATACCCCATCGTTCAGGATAAAGCGTAATGATCTGCTTTGGAGACCCCTGGATAATTTTGGAGTTCCCTAGTGGGGTGGTATCTCCCATTTTGGGAAATGCTGTCCTAAAAATTATGCATTCAATAGCCACTGGCACCAAGGAGCCAGGGTGGTGGAGAAATTCTCTCTTGGTCTGTGATCAATGGCCATTGGTCAGCATCACCTGTATACCCTTAGACCTCTGAAGCTGAGCGCCCCGTTTTAAAATTAAATAAATATATTACAATACTATTCTTGCATTCTATGAACATTTTTGTTGCTCCATCGAGACCACATTTTTAATCAAGAACCACCCCTCCACCCCCAGTCAATGGTGTCCCACTTAAAATCTGGACCTAATACCCATGTGCTGCTTCATGCCAAAGTTTCAGAGGATAAATCACGAGTGCATTCTTGTGCTATTTTCTTTTATTAAAGAAGTTGCCTTCTACCTAGATGACTAGGGCATTCTATTTCATTCTGTTAAAAGACTAATTTTTAATTTGCAGATTTTTTTCCTACGCACAGGCTTCTTACCCAAGTTAGCAACCAAAGTGACTTGCACAAGTGAAGCAGGCACCTTATTGTACAACCTGGCGAATTCAAAATTATAAATACATTTTTAACTCCTGAGAATCACAACCAAAATATGAAGTCAGAGCTCATTAAATTAGAGGCTGATTTAACCAAATGATTTCTGCAGTCATTACACAGGTGTTCCATTTCAGAAAGTATTAGAGCATAGCGCCAGGGGCCGAAGAGCTAATTTCTAACCTAGACTAATCATGCCAGAAATAATGACCTGCCGTTACTGCCTTGTGAATCAGACCTATGACATTTAAAATCATTAAGATCAAAGCCCGAGTGGAAGGTTACTGAATTCTCCAGTCATAAAACATTAGCACAAACCAAAGGCTGTACTTGTTTGTTCAGCCATCTTTCACACTCAAGTTATAAAACGGTGCTAAGAGAGACACAAACACCATCTTCTAAGCTGCGGGTTTTCCTAAAAGACCTGACAGAGAGAACAAGAAGTCTTTCAATGAAGTGGTTATTCAAAATAAAGTCTTCACACAAAAGCCATGGTAAATATAAAAGACCAGGTCACTTAAGAGAGGGGCTGGCAGGGCCCTTTAGCCTCTGGCTGTAATCCCAATAGGTGAGCTGGGATGGGGACTTGCTTCCCATCTGTAGGCGGCTGGAAAGAAGTGTGAAATGAATTGGTTTTCCTGGGCTGAGTTCCCAGGAAAAGGGTGTCTTTCATACCAAAAGCTCCCACCCAAACTGGCAGGGTGCTTCAAGCCAAAGATTTAGACAGTCAAATAAGTGCTAATTGAGTTAGAGGTTTGGTTAGGAAGTGGGTTGACAATTAAGTTGAGCTAGGCTATTTAATGGTCCAACTAGCAGCCTAGAGAAGCTTTGGCCCAGCAACCCTAAGGCAGAAGAAACCTTCCTAATCCACTATGAAGACTTTGAATGAGGTCTCTAATCTTTGGCGGGAGCAAGTGTGAGACAGAATAGAGATAAGCAAACTGAGGTGATAGTGACAGAGGAAATTATGAAGAGGATATGAGGAAGTGTCTATTCACAAGCTTCTCCCAGAGATACACAACTCTGCAAAGCCACACTAGGGAGCTCGAGAAGAAATTCATTCCTGGAAGAGGACAACACTGGTCAATAGCATTCTGCTGCTGCTTTCTGATTCTGGCAAACTTTATTACCAAGTATCAAATAGATAACTAAGAGAACAGAACATTATTTCCATTCAAATACACACACATATCCCATATATACTCGAGTATAGGCCAACCTGAATATCAGCTAAGACACCTAATTTTACCATAAAAACTGCATTAAAACTGTGCTGAAAAACTTGGCTTGTGCATGAATATATGTGGTTTATATATCATATATAATTATAATATATACACATATATACATATCTTAAGTACATTTATGAAACATAGCATGTGCTTTCTAAATGCTACCTCACTTACTACTTCAGAAAACTCCTTGGGGGGGTAGGGAGTAGTATCAGTACTTTACCAATGAAGACATGGGGCAAAAAGACGCTCCAGGGGTAATATATAGTAAACCTGGTATTCAGAAATAGTGGAAGGTGGCAGGGTTAAAATAGGCGAGGAGAACATTTCAAGAAGAAAAGGAAATGCACTTTTATTACTGTCTTTGGGAGGAAGGAAGATATATAAAACTCAAGAGGAAATTTAATAGGCCTCTCCACTGGTCCTTTCCCACAAGTGCCAAAATGAAAGCCTCGTAATAATGGTTAAAACTGAAATTTGGTACAGATAAAAGCAAGACCTCCTTGCCCAACCTATAATTAACCCTGGAATTCACAGCTGTGGGACATTATGGGGGAAGGATGAGGCTTGCAGAGTCACGCTGCTGATTTTCAAACAAGGTGTTAAAACCAAACCACCCAGATCACCTCATTGGCAGGTTTCAGCATTGGTCATTGTGCGGAAGATGACAATGACTAGGCTAACCTTGGAAAATCGATCCTGAGGACTCCTGGAAATGTGTCTTTTCACAACTCCTTTTGCCTCTGCTACCTGCCTGAGGGAAAACTGACCCACCACCCACGACTTCAGAGCCGTTCAGCATCAGCATTTGCCTTGCACCTCTGATGTCTTCTGAATTCCTGAAAAAAATCCCCCTTCTCTGTCTCTTAATTAGCTCCATCACCACCAGACTTTCCAAAGGTTGGACACTTGACACCTAGGCTAATAGAACAGTCTTCCTATCCACCAAAGACTTGGGTTTCTGGGTCACACCTTTAAATATCCAGAGCTCTTGCTGGTAGGTAACGCCCAGGTAAACAACATAACATTTTCAGATACCTGTCTGGATGAAGCCAACAAGCCTCTTGTCTTTTGTCCATTTGCTTCCATAAATCCTGAGGTTCAGAACGATTCCAGTTCTGAAATATTCACCCCAAAATCCTTTCTTGTGGAGGGCCTTCTCCTCCATCCTTGATCTTTCAGTCTCTCTCCCACTCACTGGTCCTCCAGTCCTAGCACTTTCCCTTTTCTCCTATAGACTCTGACCCCCTTGCTTCATCTTAATTTGCCTAAACATCTCCTCCTGCCTTGTCTTTCTTTGTGTCTTTAAGTTCTAGGTCAATTTGGCCATGGTACCTTTCCTTTCAAACCCAGAAATCAACTGTTGGTGGAAAAGATTATGCCACTATACAGGCTAAAAGTCCAGACTGTGAAAACAAATCTATAGACTTCCATCGTTTCCAGGAAAGATGGTTTAATTTCTGACCTCTGGCAAGAAATAACTAATTAGTTCAAGACCCCCTATTTTAGTGTCAAAACCTTATAGGAAGTCCAGCTCTGCCCCAGTGGATAGCAGTCTTAACTTCAGATAACTTGGATCCGATCCCAATGCTCCTCTACAATAGCAGTTTAAACAAGTTATTTAATAGTGCTACAAATTTATTGTATGCAATACCACTTCAATTTAGAATATTCTTTTGTGTTTTAGTGACCTTTATTTAAAAACAATACTGTCAACAACGTGCTTAATGATGAGATCGAAGGTGTAATGAAACGGAAGTAAGATTCATGCATTACATAGCCACAAGCCTAACTCACAGCTTCAAAGCATTGGAGAATGCCTCAGTACACAGTCCAATTATGCTTTTATTTAACTTGTATCATTAAAATACTTTAAATAGTTTTATTGGCATGTAATCCACATAACGTGTAACTCAATAGTTCAATCATATCCAGAAGAGTTGTACAATTATTACCACAATCAGTTGTACAACATTTTCTTTTTTTGTGCCAATTGTTATTAGCTCCCCATTTCCCTCCATAACCCCCCCCCTTACCTTTCTTTCCTCAAGAATCCACTAATCCAGTTACTATCTCTATCAATTTACCTATCCTGGATTTTACATACTAAAGAACATATCTGCTGATAAACAACAACAAAAATATCAACAGTAACAGAGAAAAACCTCAATCAAAAAGAAAGTAGAAAAATTTGAAAACTAGAACAAAACCTTCTACATCCACAAAGACCGCTTTCCCAACCAAATCCACTTTAATTTCAAATTAGCTTTTGGTGCTCCACTGACCAGACCATCACAATGCTCTCAT
This sequence comes from Nesogale talazaci, assembly GCA_004026705.1. Taxonomy (NCBI): domain Eukaryota; kingdom Metazoa; phylum Chordata; class Mammalia; order Afrosoricida; family Tenrecidae; genus Nesogale; species Nesogale talazaci. Next base: position 63,915 of record PVJH01000793.1, on the reverse strand, counting down.
ATTTTTTAGATCATTCCATAGTTTTAAATTTCTCAAATAGCAAAATTTCTAGCTTTTCATTTCATTAAAGAGTATTTCTGTTAAATATCTTTTAAAATTACTTAAATTCTTCTCTGAATATTTAAGGCAATAAAAAGCATTCCTTTTTCTTGAATTTGCAGAAATCACTGGTTAAATTCAATTACAGAACTTGTAACCTCTAGTTGACTGCTCAAAGACTTTTCATTATTCTCTCTGGATTTTTGTATTTGATCCCAAAGTCGAGGTGGCTAGAAATAAATTTGTTGTTAAATCCCATGAAATATATGCTACTATTGGAAGACCCTCAATGAGATCAATTGACCTAGCAGCTGCAACAAAGACTCAACATAGCAAGAATTCTGGAGATGATGACACAAGAACAGACATGATTTTTTTTGTGCATAGAGTTCCCATAGGTCAGGGCTCTCTCAATGACACCTCATAAGAACAATTATTTCAAAAGTATCAGGAAGCATCATGGGGATCTCTCCATATTCATGTGTTTCCTGTATTCCTATAATTCCAGAAATATTATCCAGTAGTAGAGAGTGAATGAAGAGTAGCATATTGTTGTTGTGTTGTTAGGTGTCATCTCTTAGAACAAAACACTGCCTGGTCTTTATCATCATCAAAAACTGTTGTTTCATTTGAGTCCATGGTTGTCACCAGTATGCCAACCTATCTTGTCATCACCAAGCCACTACATTAATCTATCTTTACCAAGTATGAGACCCTTGCAAGGGATCAATCTCTCCTGATGAACCTTCTAAAGTACTTGAGGCAAAGTCTTACCATCCTCATTTCTCAGTAATATGCTGACTTTTATTTCTTTCAAGTCAGATTTTGTTCACTCTGTGTTATTTGAAACGTTCTTCTCCAACATCACAATTCAAACGCATTTTTTCCAGTACACAGCTTCCATATACATGCGAGTCAATGAAAAAGGCCATGACTCCAATCAGGTGCAGCTTAATCCTCAAAATAACATCTTTGGTTTTTATATTGTTACTTCACACTTGATCCAAACGATGCCACTTTTAAATTAGCTACATTACTGGTGCTTCCAAGGGCATTGAATGTAGATACAAGTATCTAATACTTTAATATCATTATAAAGGAATTGATTATATGAAGCAAATTTGCTCTAAGGGGGAGGAATTCCTTTAAAGAACTTTAAACCAAAGCAAAGTCTGATTTGGCCACCAAAACGCCTTTGAAAACAAAGTAGTTAAAATGTTTTTAAAAAGAAAATACACACCAAGCCAGTTTCTGTCCAGTCTCTTCTGACTCGCTGGGCCCCATGTAATTATATCCTTCAAATGAATCCAAGAGCATTTTCCTTAGGAAATTGGTCAAACAATTAAAATGAGCAGTTCAACAAGTCAGTACCTTAATTTAATGGGGAAACTAATTGTAAAAAATAAGCTTATTCTCTCACATATGGAAGCCAATTTTATCTATTAAGATGAATTATTCTATGGACAGAATACCATACTGCTGATTGATTAAAAAAAAATAAAAGTACCAGCTCCAGGATGTTGGAGGGAAGGTGGAACAGAAAGAGGAACCAATTGTAAGGATCTCCATAGAACCTCCTCCCTGGAGTATGCACAGCAGGGAAGTGAGTGAAGGGACACCTCGGACAGCACTCAATGTGATTAAATGATAACAAAAAATTTTAATTATCAAGGGTTCGTGAGGGAAGGGGGGACTGGGGAGGGAGTGGACAGAGGAGGAGCCAATACCAAGGGCTTAAGTGGAAAGAAAATGTTTTGAGAATGATGGTGCCATCAAAGGCACAACTGTGCTTTGTATACAATAGATGTATGTATGAATTGTGCTGGCAGTTGTATGAGTCCCCAATAAATTGATTTTATATATTACGCATTTATAGACATATATATACATTCCAATTGTGTCTGAAGTAAATGTCCTCTTTATCCTTACATATATAATTTTTAAGACTGAGATGCGCGTTGACAAAGGAATTAGCTTTGAAAGATGTGTTAGTAAACTAAAAGATTTTGGGGGGGGCATCACTGCCCTCTGGTGGTCTTGGGAGCTACCCAGCCTTGCTGCTGCTGGATTTGAACCGCCAACCCAGTGGGCTGCAGTCCCACACTCAACCACTACGCCACCGGGGCTCAGCCCAGGAAACTAAAATTTTATTAAATTACTATCAAAATAAACATTTAAATACTATCTATAGAAATGAAGATTCATTTATTCTTGGAAAACAGTAGGAACTCAATAAGTATTTGTAGAATAATGAAATAAAAATTACAATCTTTAAAAAAAAACACAAAGTACCATAACATTTATTGATAAAAGTCTACAAACACTAATGGGGAAATATAGAATAATATTGAATCTGTCAAATGTGAACATGTTGATGGGACTGGTATAGTTTCACTTGTAAAAAAATCAAGAAATAAAAAAAGGAGAGAAAACACACTAATTTCATAGGTGAATCTCTCAAAGCAAAAGAGAGAATAGATGTATTTAAATTGTCTTGAGGGGTGATTGGTGGGTATTAACTAGAAGCAGGTATTAATAAAGGACACAGTAACAATTGGAGGTGGCTTGAAACAAAATGAGCCCTGAGGGAAAGCCACTTCTGCTCAGTGGTATCAAATCGCAAGCGACAAGAGGAAGCCAGGTGCAATTCAGTAACATACCTGACTGACTTTAAAGCAGCAGTTGGAAAACCTTAACCAAAGTTATGACCCATAAAATGAAGAGGGGCCATGCAAGAGACAGACGAAGATCTTCCCACAGAGTGCACACCACAGTATTTCTCTGCCACTTGAAGCTGACCCCTGAGCATCAGACAGCAGACACAACAGGAACGGAACTGTCCAGAGGGCTCTGGTTTGGCAGCTGGTAGCACATAAAACTAGTCTTGCTTTGCTTCGGCACAATAAAGAGCTATTGAGTTCAAACATAGACAGATTGAAGGACAGTTGAGACAGTCCACCATGACATGCCTAACTATGCCAGAGAAACTTTCAAGCAGACTTTATAACTTTATAAAGTGATTGGAAGCATGATCTCTGAAGAAAAAAAAAAAAGATCGAGGTTGATGAAGCTGAGAAGGATTTCACTAGTGAATCATAGATATAAGACTAAGTTTTGGGTTAGAGTAGACAAGAATAGGGGAAAAAAAGAATAGATTTTGAACCCTGCTTGCAATCTCTGGTGGTGCTGTCAGAGAAGTGTTGGGTTGCTGACTACAAGATCAGCATCCTCTGGCTGCCAGCCACTCCCCAGAGAACCATGAGGCTCTTTTCTCCCGCACACATTTACAACTCAGAATGTCTATAGAGGGTGACTGTGAATCAAAAAGGGAGCGCTGGAAGGGTAGCGGGTTTGGGTTGCTAACCTCAAAATCAGTAGTTTGAAGCCACCAGATGCTCTAAGGGAAAAAGACGAGGTTTAAATCCATCGGGGTAGTTCTTATTGTGTCTTGTAAGGAAATGAGTCAAAATGGACTCCATGGCAGGGAGTGAGCTAGTGATGAGTCAGAATCTACGCCCTGGCAAGGGATTTAGTTTGTTTCTCCCAAAATAAGAAATATCATAAATATATCTTTTTCTCTAACGGAACATTTTTCTTAACTTTCTGCCTTGGTTCAGAGCCTCTAATCATATAGCGTCCCTAGCCTATCTTTTTTCTCATCATTCTTCACTATTATAACTTCTAGAATTGATTCTTGGTATTACGGGGGAGTTTACACATTGGGAAACATGACAAGAGCTCGCCCCAATGCCACACTGGTTTTGATTTCTGACTCTGGAAACAAAATAGCTCAGTGAGAATATCTAGCCATTACTGTCCAATATATTTTCATAGTTATATGGATAGTGATAATCTATGGAGCACCAAATTGTTATACAATTCTATAATTTGTGTGCTAGTGGGATGTCTATTTTTAAAATGAGAAAACATTTCCCAAAGTTACACTATTGGGCAGTGTGAAAAATAAGATGCAAACATCGCAATAACTAAGGTTTGTGTCCACTATACCATGTCAGGATTCTCAGGGGCTTTACAGTTAAGGTCTAGTAATGCTACATAATGAGCAAGCAATCAGGGAAGACAAACTGTATAAAGATAGACACGGCATCAGGATGGGAGCAGGGTCATTAACAGCCTTTGCCATGCAGCTAACGTGCTGAGTGGTGAAAATGAGGATGACTTGAAGCACTTGGAGATAAAGATCCAGGATTACAGCCTTCAGTGTGAATTACAACTTAATATGAAGACAATTAAAAATCCTCACAACTGGACCAGTAGATAACATGATGATAAATGGAGAAAAGTTTGAAGCTGTCAAGGATTTTGTCTTGTTTAGGTCCACAATCAACATTCACAGGAGCAGCAGTCAAGAGATCAAAACAAATGTCGCAATAGGTAACTCTGCTGCAGGAGACATTTTTAGAGTATCCAAGAGCAAGGATGTCTCTTTCAGGACTAAGATGCTCCTGACCCAGGCCATGGTATTTTCAGTTAGCTCGCATGCACATGAAAGGTAGGCATTGAATAAGGAAGACTAAAGAAAAAAAACAATGCATTTGAATTATGTTGTTTTTAGTCAAAGAAGGCAAAGCCAGTTCAAGTCCTTGGGTTAGATGTTAGCCTGGAAACTTTGCCTGGCTCACATAGCTGTGAGGTTGATGAAGCGGATCCTGCTGACTTTTGACACAGATCCAAAGAATTGGTTGTCAATAAGTCACATATAGGATACAGATTCAGCAAGAGACAGAATCTACTTATATAGGAATTGGGTCATGCCCTCAAAGAAGTATCATTTCAATAGCAGCAGACTCTGACCTAAATAGCAGAATTGCATTCTACCCTAATCCACTCAATGCATTGGCTGTTCCCAGCAGATTCTATTAGAGAGTTGCTTATCTTGTATTATGTGCCAGCATGAGGGATTGTTGCTATTATTATAAGGTGCTCTCTAAAAAGTTCCAACATATAGCACTCATATGTACAAAAGAACAAAACTCTACTCAGTCATGTGCCAGTCTCACAATTGTTGTTTTGCCCTTTGTTGCAACCACTATGTCACCTCATCTAATTGAGGTCATCTTTTTCACTTCCCTACTTTTCCTAACATGATGTCCTTTTCCAGGAACTGAGAACATGCCCAAAAGACTTGAGAGGAAGTATTCCCATCCTCATTTGTAAAGAGTATTCTGTCGGGACTTCTCTCAACACTGATCTCTCTGTACTTCTGGGAATCTGCAGAACTTTCAATAGTCTTCACCTGCATCATTATTTAAATGCACCGATTCTTCTTTAGTCTTCTTTATTCAGTGTGCAACTTTCAAGTACATATGAGGCCATTAAAAGTACTATGGCTTGGGGCAGGCACCCTTCAGTCCTCAAAGTGACATCCTTGCTCTTCAATACAATCAAGAGATCTTGAGTAACAGATTTACCATTGTGTCATTGATAATCTGAGAAAGGCAAGAGCCTTGATGACTTCATTTGTTTTCTTCCCCACTCATCATGATGTTTCCCTTTTGGTCTGCTTGCAAAGTTTGGGTTTTTTTTTTCTTACATTAAGCTGTAATTCATATTGAAAGCTGCAGGCCTTGGTTGTCATTATGAAGTGCTTCAAGTGCTCCTCACGTTCAGCAAGCAAAGTTGTGTCATCGGCATATCGAAGATGGCTAAGAAACCTTCCTCTAAGCCCAATGCCAAGTTCTTCTTCATAGTTTTCATCCTCTCAGAGAATCTGCTCTGCATACAAATTGAATAAGTATAGCCAAAGTCTATAGTGCAATAAGGCACAAATAAAAGAACCTACAATCACTTATAGGCAAAAATAATTATAGAAAACCTGCAATTTACCCTTAGATCAAGTGTACATAGTCTGCTGAAACATGGTATTGAAAATGAGATCTGAAGAGAAACAGGCTAAGTGATAATTGTATAATTTGATGGTAGCAATAGGATTTATTTTTAAGTATAGACAACAGAGAAATAAGTCTAGAATAAATTGAATATGCCAAGAAGGTGCTAATACAGAGTAAAGTTCTACGATCTTACTTCATTTTAGGTCACTTTTTTCCTTGGCATGTTTCCAGAGAATTGTTCCCCTGGTTTGAAAAGTATGTAGTTTGACATTTTGAAAATGTATGCATCTGCTTTATAATCCACCTAATTGCATTCAGGAATATTGAAATCAAACAAGTTTTTTCTTGATATTACTGAAAAGATCTGGATATTGATCCATTTTAAGAACTACTGAGTGTTCTAAGAAAAATGAAAGGGTCATTCCCTGAATGCTTAGAATATGGTAAACATAGACTAAATCATTCATATGTATTATCTTGTTGAATAATCAAATCAATCTACTGATGTAATAGAATCATTGACATTCATATTTTCCACATAGAACACTCGAGGCACCAGGAAGTAAGCTTCCCAAGGTAACTTAGCTCAAAAGTAGCAGAGCTATAACTCTCACCCAAATAACCTAGATTAAGAGGCTCTGTACAAAAGGCCACAACAATTGTGTGCCAAAGCAAGTTCTTGTAGTTGCAGCCAAGGCAAAGTCATTATGGCACCAAGGGCTCTATCAGGTTTTAAGAAAGTTTTATTAGCACCTTCCATGTGCAGATCAAGGAGGACTTGAAGCACTGGCTGATAAAGATCAAGAGCTGCAGTCTTCAATATGGACTACAACTCACAGTAAAGAAAATAAAAAGCTTCACAACCTGACTAATGGATAACATTATGGTAAGTGGAGAAAAGATGGAAGTTGTCAAAGGTTTCCCCTTCTTTGGATCCATAATCAACACTCACGGAAGCAGAAGTGAAGAAAGCAAAAGGACACTTTGCACTGGGTCAGTCTGCTGCACAAGAACCTGTTGACATGTTAAAGAGCAAGGATGTCATTTTGAAGACGAAGTTGCACCGGGCCATGATATTTTCCCGATCTTCATATGCTACTGAAAGTTAGACACTGAGTCAAAAAGACCAAAGAAGAACTGATGCATTTGAATCATGGAGATGGTGAAATAGATTGAAAGTATCATGGACACAAAGAACAAACAAATCTATCTTGGAAGAAACAGAGCCAGAAAGCTCCTTAGAAGCAAGAATGCAAGGTTTTGTGTCAGTGCTTTGGACAAGTTCTCAGGAGAGATCAGGCCCAGGAAAAGGAAAGAATGCCTAGCACAGTGGAAGGGCAGAAAAAAAGAGGACAACTCTGTTTGGATTATCACAGTGGCTGTGGCAATGGGTTCAAACATCATAATAATTTTGATGCAGAATTGGTCATGTTTTATTCTGGTGGACATACATACGGTCATCATGAGTTAGTGCCAACTTGCTAATATCTATCAGAAGCACTAACTTCAATTGCATCATTCCTTTTCCTTCTTCCTCTCAAACTCAACTGAAATACTTAAAAAAAACATTTTATTGGGAGGCCTAACAGATATTATAACACTTCATAATTCAATTAAAGCAAGCATAATTTTACAATTGCCACTACCACCAGTTTCAAAACATTTTCTTTCTTCTTAAACTCTTTGATATCAGCTCTTTTTATCACCTCCCACTGGAAAATAGTCTTGTCTAAGATGGCTAGACATTCCAATGAGTGTTTAAAGTCTGCATAACTTAAATATTTCTTTGGAATATGGTTTATTCACACAAATTTAAGACATTGTGGTAGGAAGAAGCCTGTTTCACACACATGCTCACACACTCATATTATATACGTGTTATAGCAAAAATCCTCATTAAAATATTTAATAACATTATATATGTGCACTCATGGATATAATTTAACTCACATTTGAGCACTGAAATTCTGGTGTTAACAACTTATAATGTTCTCTAGAATCATTATTTAAATGTATATTCATTTAAAATATAGTGCTCTCTAATATGCTTTTAACAAAAGACTCACTTTCAAACAAGTGGCTTCAAGAGTTCATGAGAAAATGTCAATATCTTTCAATGTGCATGTATATATTCATATATGTATGTACTATTACAATGAAATGAGAGTCTGATAGTTAAAAACTGTGGCATTCGCCCAGAGGGTAAAAGGGAAACTGTCCGCTTTGTCTTAGGTGAAAATCAGGCCATCCATGCCTCAGTCACCAAGTTGAGCTGTCAGCTCCTTCCCATGGGCCTTGTCTAAACCTGGGAATGTCGTGTCCTGTACTGCTTGAGCAAGGAAATGATGTTCAGATCCTCCTGTTGATGTAACTTGTTACTCAGTACCCTGGGACTGCCTTCTGCGCCAGGTGTTTTGTGGTCAGAGGCTTTAGCACCAATATCTCCATGTTCCTGGACTCTGGCACGTATTCCTTTCCCATCTGAAGATGGTCATCTTCAGACCATCTGCTCCTCTAGTCGTCCTCGGTGCTTTGAGTGGAGAAGTGGTAAAGAGTTAGTGACTAAGAGATAGTCTGTGTCCACATATAACCTCCTCCCTGGGGAATGGACAACAGAAAAGTGGGTGAAAGGAGATAACGGACAGTACAGGACATGACAAAACAATAATAATAATTTATAAATTATCAAGTGCAATGAAAGAGAGGGAAGTGGGGAGGAATAAGAAAAGTATCAAAATAAGACTTTGATACCAAAGTCTCAAATAGAAAGCAAATGTTTTGAGAATGATGAGGACAACAAATATACAAATGTGTTTGACAGACAACGGATGGATGGTGATAAGAGTTACATGGACCCGCAATAAGATGATTCAAAAAAATAAATAAGAACTGTGGCATTCTCACCTAAAGTTGTTCTAGAAAGTTTTTCATACCTCAGGGGACAATTCCCAACCATATCCTTCAAGGTGTATTTTCCTCTAATTAAGCTTAATCCCTATTACCTCCTGGTGGCCTGTGAGGGCTCAGTTCTGGAGGCTGATCTTGCCTTCTGGTTTGCCTTCTGATATAGTTACAAATGCAGCTGATCCCACCCATCAGCCTGCTGAACCTTGAAGAACCTGAGCAGGAAGCCGCCAGGCCTCCTCTGCAGGCTTTAGGTGATGAAATGCAGCTCACAATTAGTTGCCCCTGCAATTTTCACACCTGGGGCTCCTGAGCTTTGAGGATGCAGGTGGCCTAATGCAGGAGTAATTAGTTCCATGTCATTAATTATTTATATGGAGCTTATCACCCTGGGTTAGCAATTTTTGTTGACTCAAAACTGCAGGTGCACAAAGGGGAGGGGGGGCGCAGGGCATTTTGAAGCTTGGCCTCTTTAAAGGCCAAGGGAAAATGGTACTCTGTGATGTTGGTGATCTCTGAGGCTGAACCCAGAAAAGGCAATGTCATTTCTAGCCATCACAGAGTTTTAGAGTTCACAAGTAATTTAAAATAGCCACTCACTCTTACTGTAGCTGCAAATTGTGGTTCAATTTTATTCACAAAGAATTCAGTTTGTAAAAAATTCATTTTATAAGAAAATGGTCTGCATCTTTTTATGATTATATTATATATAATATAATATGTATATAATATAGCATGTGATATTCAATATATTATATTATTATTATTAAAGAAATACAGGGCATGAGAATCCAAAGACATTGCTTTACCTTCTTCTTGGAAACTGCACAGTCATTAAAATAGCCTAACTTGGAAGTCTTCTAACAGCATATCTTCTAACCTTCTGGGTGAATCTGCTTTAAGGGGGTTTAATGGTATGTAACTAGGGACACAGGCAGAATCCCCTGAACCCTACTTAAGCAACTGTGACAAATTTTACCTGGTTACTAAAAAGTTTGTGACTCTAAATTCATAAACCTAAGTCTATTTTACTCTGATGCTGTTTGTCAATCTACTTTCATTTACTTGTTTCTTGTTTCTCCATATCAACCAGAGAGAGGGAGTTCCATAGAATTTTGCCTTTATTGCACACAAGATTTCTGGTTGAAGACTTTGTTAAGTGTTTAGAATACAGAGTATATTGAGATCAAGTTTAAAACTAAGATTTCAGTCTTACAACGCTTTGTCACAACTTATCTCTTAGTTAGTGGTCTGATTGTGACTTTTCTGTTACCTGGACGCTTGAAGCCATACCACCAGTGTTTTCAACACCAGCAGAGACAGTCATGGTGGACAAGAAGCTGCAGAGCTTCCCAAGTAAGAAAGACTAGGAAGAACTTGGAAGCCTACTTCTAAAAAAAAATGAGTTCAGTAAAAAACTTTTAATTTTTTAAAAATTTAAACAGCAAAACATCATCTGATATAGTACCAGAAAAATGAGTCCCTTAAATTGGATGACACTCAAGATAGGACTGGGAAAGGGCTGTCTCTTCAAATGAGAGTCAGCTTTAATAATATGAATGGACTAAAATTTTATAGAGCCTCCAATGCTAGAATTTTAAAGATATGACAGTAAATATACTTAAATAACCACAACATGGAACATATGGAAGTATGAATTCAGAAAATTTAGATGTTACTAAAAATAAAATGGGGAAAAATGAATTAGTTAATTAAAATAAAATGGAATGTCCTTTGTAAAATCATGTAAACTATGTAATATGTAGCGGTAGAAGAAAAAGAAGAAAAACATGAATGGGGCTGTAATTGACTTGTACCTGATGAAGCTGTGAGACAGGTTTAGATTTGCCTCAGGATATTCTCAACAAAAATAAAATAGGTTAAAAAATTAAAATATATATTTATACACACATCATATACATATATGTTTATGCATAAGGGAGCATCACAAGGTTCATGGGAAGACCAAAATAAAAGATTATTTTTCCACAAGTGTTTCTGGATTTTTAAATGAATTTTTATTTTAATAAACCATTTTATTGGGGTCTCTTACACTCATATAACAATCTATACATCAAGTATACCAAGTGCATTTGTACAAATGCTGCCATCACTCCCAAACCATTTTCCATAAATGCTTTGATGTGCCCTCATTGGAGCATTGATCTGGCTGGTCCTTTCCTTTCATATACTTCTTAAAAATATACATGTTTTCTATGGGAAGATAATGTATCTATTTCAAAGCAGATAATACTATAAATGTTACTTTTTCAATTGCGTGGTAGCTATGGACCCGTGGTATTGTGTATACCATGAGTAAGAATCAATAATCACAAAATATAAAGATGTGAAACAGTAATGAGATATCATGTTATACTACCAATGGCTGCCCAACTTAAAAAAGAAAACCAGAAACAACTCAGAAAACAACAAATGGTAGGTATGGTGCAGAGAGGTTGAATTTCTAATACATTGCTCACAGACCTGTAACCACGTACAAATGTTGTGAAAAGCTATATGAAGTGTGTTAGGTTGGGTTGACAACTCCAGGGACACTCATGTATGGGTCCAAGAGAGCTTCATATCAAGAAGTAATTATGCATCAATAATACATTCTCAAAAGAGAGGAGTTTATATCAAAGGCTCTAGCCGAAAATGTCTTGGAAATGATGATGGCAGCATATGTACAAATATGCTTGATATAATTGATGAATGGAATATTATAAGAGGTATAAGAGATGAACATCCATCCCAGTCCAACTCAAATCCATAACCTTCTTCAGACTCATGAAGCTACATGCAATGATGCAGAATGCAGGAATATCACCAGCTGGTGGGTGCAAAGTCTTATGATCCAATGGGGGGAGGATAAACACATCTTCAGGGCTTAAACAGATCTCTGCATGGCTCATCAACAGGAAGGTGAAGGCAGAGGTGGTTGGGGGTGAGGGTTCCCAGGACCATCTTTATGAGGATCCCACACCCGCAAGAAGTCACCATCAGGCCACAACCTAGACTCCACCTCTATACTTATATACATCAAGTTGACTTGAAATTATGTAACTTCCACATGGAGTTACCTAAAAAACTCAAAATGGAAATCCCATGTGATCCAGAAATACCTTTCCTAGGTATATACCCAAAGGAAGTAAGAAACATAACACAAACAGACATAAGCACTCCCATCTTCATAGCAGCACTGTTCACAATAGCATGATGTTAGAAAAAGCCCAAAAGTCTATCAGTAGAAGAATGACTAATGAAACTTTGTATGAGGGAAGGTCGGGGAGGGAGGAAAATGAGCTAATACCAAGGGCTCAAGTGGAAAGAAAATATTTTGAAAATGATGAGGGCTACATACGTACAAATGTGCTTGACACAATGGTTGGATGAATGAATTGTCCTAAGAGCTATATGAGCCCCCAATAAAAGGATCTTTTTAAAAGAAATTTTGGTACATACACACAAAGCAATGCTAATCATCATTTTAAAAAGCATTGATGAAATGATAAAATATTTCACAACATGAATGTACTTGGAGAATATTATTCTGATGAGCTAAGTCAGCCAATCACTGAAGGGCAAACATTATATGCGAACATTGTTATAAGGATAAACACTTAAACTCTTAAACACTGTGGTGATATGTCTGTCTAATGCTTAGTATCCATATGTCACTCCTTTATTTGTACTTCTTAAAAATAACTTCTTCTGAGGAGGCTTTACCTCAGCTGGGGTCATTTTTTTTTATTTATTTAGGAAGAAGACAGAGTGGATCAAATAATTCCTCCCATATATCCCATATATCCTCCCATGGTAACCCCAAATTAGCCCATACTTAGGACATGTTGTCAGGAGAGACCAGTCCTTGGAGAAGGACATCATGTTTGGTAAAATAGAGGGAGAGCAGAAAAGAAGAAGGCCCTCAAGAAGATGGAGCGACACAGTTGCTGCAACAATGGGCTTAGCAACTGCTAAGGACCAGGCAGGACCAGCAAGTATTTTGTTCTGTTGTGCATGGACACTATGGGTTGCAACTAACTAGACAGCACCTTGCAACCACAGCAATATTGGTGATCGGTACCTTTCAATGGAAATTCATGATGGAGATGGGGGATTGGGAAGCTGGTGATGTGTCTGTAACTGAGGAAGGAATTTCACTTCCAGAGGTGGGTAAACCAAGGGGAGAGAGTCTCCAAATGGGAGAATCTGCACAGTATTATGTTGCTAGTCATGCAATTTTGACCAAGTTTCTATGCAGCCCTTTATTATCCTGGAAGCTTGTTATAGACTGCCTGGGTTTTAGATTTTTGTCTTTTCAAGGGTGTATTATTTTCCATACACCACATCAGAATGATGTGATTTAGAACCCCGACTCATGGAACAGTATCTACTGAAACACACATGCTATGGATTAAAGGAACCGGAATACTCCATCGGCCTAAAGCTGAAACACATGGTGTGAGATCAAGCAGAAAATTGCCATCTAATGTCAGGCAAATCAAGGAACTTAGATTCAAATGTCTTGTTTTGGTAGGTTGCTCAATAATTGGAAACTTAAAACTACTTATATTAGTCTGGGCACACTAGGGAAACAAATCCACAGAAATATGTATATATATGTGTGTGTGTGTGTGTGTGTGTACATATATATATGAGTTTTATGTAAAGGATAAGTTTACATTAAGAAAGCATCTCAACCCTGTACTGGGCAAGCCCATTAGTCCAACATTAACTCATATGTCTGACACGGATCTACCAAGTCCTCCTCAATCTCACAAAACACACATAATGACACAGACTGCAGGAGGGAAGTCAAATCAGTGAGCGTGTCAGCATATCAGCACTTGCAGGGATCTTCACACGCCTGCTCCAGCACCCAGGGCTACATCAGGGTAAGTCCATTTGGCTTCCCATCGGAGACATCTTGCAGGAAGTGAGCCTTGCCAGTTGAAGCAGGGAACTGACTAAGGCAGCTACACCCTGTTCCAACCATCAGAGAGACCTCAGAACTAGAAAGGGAGACTCACTGAGCCATCTATCGCTCTGTAATTCAATTAATCCCACGTGTGTTTATCGGCCAGGTGGGCACAATAAACTTTAACTATCTCACAACTGAAAGATTTACCTAAAAAAAACCCTTTTTAATTATGTTCTCTTCTATGTAAAAACTTTAGATTTTAAAAACATTTAAATCCTTAAAAAGGATTTTATCCAAAACTTCCAACCAAGAATGTGTCTTGAATTTATCAATATGACTCACAGAACATAGCCCCATCAGAATGGGCTGCTAATAGGATTTATGAGACCAGTAAATTAAAGACAAAGAAGTGGGCTGAGCTCTGGTGGCATAGTGGTTTAGTGAGCAACTGCGCCCACTGGCTTGGTGGTTCAAATCCAACAGCAGCTCTCCAGGGAAGGCTGGGCCTCCCACTCCCACCAGAGGGCAGTGATGCCCCCTCCCCCCAAAAAAAGACAAAGAACTATGGATTACAGTGGTTGCTTTTAAAAATTCCAAAGGAATAATCTTGATAGATGGATATTACTTAAAGACACAGAATGATCAGGGGGTTCACTATAAAGTTTTAAGAAAAGTGAAGACTGCACTGGTGAGAAAAAAAGTCAGGTAAGTAGCACTGAAAAAAAAAAAATTTCTGAGCTGAGCCCCAGTGGCGTAAGTGGTTGAGTGCGGAACTGCAGCCCACAGGCTTGGCGGTTCAAATCCAGCGACGGCTGGGTAGTGCCCACGACCACCAGAGACAGTGATGCCCACACACAAAAAAAAAATTTCTACTAAAACAATGCTTCTGTGTTTTCTCCTGAGATCTTTAAGATGTTCATCCTTAACCCTGTTCTTGCCCTTGAGACTTCTTTTTGTTCCCCAACTCAAAGACTATTTCAAAGGAACTTGATTTGAGTCATTCAAGGATACCAGCTTGACATTTTGATGTAATGAAAATCAAAGAACATAGAAGTCTGTGGGTAAGAATCAGAAAGATGGGAAAAGAGCCTTCTGAAGAACACAGATCTAGATGGAGGATATGTCAAGAAATTATTGCTTCACATTTTGATATTTTGATTTTTTAAAAGGGTCTTTGATTTTATAAGATGGATTTTGTCACTTCATGGGTAGTCATGTGACGTGCTTATTCACAACCCACTTATCTTTGATAAGGTGACAAAATCCTGAGGGACAAACCATGATTGTTTTCTTAGTTATCTAATATTGCTAGAATAGATATAGAAAGTGGGAGACTTTAACAAACTGTAATATGTTTTCTCAGTTTAGAAAGTCAGTAGTCAGAATTCAGGATGTGGCTTCTAATGGATGACTTTTCCTCTCTGTTTACCTATAAAGAAGATTCTTGTCTCTTGTGAGCTTCTGCTTCTGGGAAATTATCTCACGATCAGACATCTCTCTCCCTGCATCTCTGCATTACTCCCATTGTGTACTCTTTGTATTTCTCAAAAGAGATTGACTCAAGGTCCACCTGACACTAATCCTGCCGCATTGACATAATACAAACAATCCTTCCCACATCGGACTCAACTTATAAGCATGTGTTAAAATTTGTAGCACATATTTTAGGGAACACTATTCAATTTGAAATAGCTGTGCTTAGCAAATTACATTGTAAACTCCTTGGAAATATGAACTATATCACCTCTTAATTATTCCAGGAGGATATTTATAGTTAAGAAAAAGACAAGAATTTTTGCTCTCAGAAAGATTGTATCCTAGGAAACAAGAGGCAACTCTACTCTGCTTCCAGGGGTCATTATGAATTAAAATCAACTAGATGACACACAAACACAATAAGAAATGGCCAGTATAAATATAAATATTAGGATCTAGAAATATTTTAAATGGTAAACACTCTTAATGACAGTAGTGCACACACATACTTAAGTTAATCTTTTTTAAGTGCTTCTAATTAAAAAGCATTGTTAATAAGGAAGAAAGATGAACATTGAAAGTCTCATGGGAACAATTGGTCGCAATGAACTAGTGGAGCATGCAAACACTATTCTCCATAAACCAGACGCCTCGATGGTGCCCAGCTACCACTGCCAACCTCTCTGAAAAGAATTGAATTTGAGGGTCCAGCCTAAGGTGAAAGACAAATGTGGACCAGAACTCATGGAAGAGAGTAGGCTAACTGGTTAGAGAGAGAGTGGTGGGGTCCCTAAGACTATGCTACTTATCCTTCAGATGTGGAACTAAACTCATCGCTGTGCTAGAATGATCAACCATTTAAGATTTTAAAAGTAGGACTCATCCAAGGACAAAGTTCAGAGGGTTAGGGAAGAAGGAGTGGGGGACAAGAAACACAGGAAGGGAGTGGAAGAAGCAATTGAGCGGATTACAAAGAATGGATTGAATCAGAGTGAGTGTGAAAGGTTGAAGGTAAATTTGTGATCTGCTTTGAAAGCATTCACCTCATTAACAAGGAAAGGTTTCTGAAAAGTATTACTCCAAAATAGTAGAAACCATTAGGGGATAAAAGCATTAAAATATGAAGACATTGTTTTTGCAACATATCCTCCATCTTGTTCTGTATACTTTCTAACCTTTTCCCGAGGAAGTCTGTATTCATTGATTTGCTCCAAGATGGGGAGGGGGTGTGGAATCAATTCAGGATTCCTTGAGAGATTCAAGTTATACACTTTTAAAATGTTCTTCAAGTTACGGATGGGAACAACAATTAAAAAAATAGTTTAAAACCTGAATGGGTGATATAAATGCAGTCAGGTGACTGAGATAAGACTTACCAACAAAATTTCCATAGTACAGCCTGACAGGTATTTTATCATGATGGAAAGGGATTCCCAGGCACAACTTTTCTAAACATTTTCTTCACAAATGCCCTTTTTCATTTTACTAAAATTTCTCCATAATAAGCCCCTGTGATTATTCTGTGTCCTTTGATAAATTCTATGGAGATTATCCCTTTGAAGTCCCAGTCACCATAATTTTCGGAGCTGACCTCTCTGTCCTGAATTTAACTGGCTCAGCAGGTCAGCTCTGAAAGCACAGTTTTGATTCTACCTATTCTTTGAAAGTCCCCTAAAGAGGCTAAGAAGACTAAGAAAATCACCCCTGAGAAAACCTGTCTGTAACCACTCACTGATCTCAGAGACATGCTTAAACTCATGTTGTTTTAAGCAATCTGTGCATCTATGGACTGAAACGTTAGTAGCAACACTTTTTGACTTAGCCTTATATGCATACTTTGTAATATAAAAGGTTACAAATATTGTTCGGATGAACTCTTTCTAGGCCTAGCTGACAGAATCCCTGATGGTGCAATGGTTAAATGCGTAACTGCTAAGGAAAGGTTGGCAGTAGAACTCACTCACTATTTGTATGAAGAAAAGAACTGGCTATCTGCTTTGAAAAAGATTACAGCAGTGGAAAAACTATAGGGTGTTTTACTCTATCTTATAAGGTCTCTTTAAGTCAAAATCCATTAAAGGACATATAACAGACCTAGCTAAATGAATAGATAAGAATAATCTCTGATTAGCATCACTTAAATGTGGTTGGGTAGGTAAAACAATAGAAAATACACTTGTTTTCTTAAAATTTAAACATTATTCATTCATGTCTTGTTTACTTTATTAAGTTGCTTAATCAATTTTTGGAGTTCATTCCTTTCCAGAAACTTTTTTTAAAAAGCAACTTATCGACATATATTTCACATGTCAAACAATTCAACATGTAAGTATATCAAAGAAAGTTGTGCATCCATCACCCCAATCAACAGTTCTTCATTCTTGGATTATAGCCCTTTTTTTTCCTCCAAATCACCTCCCATAATCTTAAGAATCTATTAATATAGTTTTTGTCTTTATAGATTATACATTTTGAGTTTCACATAAAGAAAATCGTACAATTTTGAAAATGTTATTGTAACATATGTACAAATATTCTTGACATCCGAATGGCTAGCTGGCTGGATAGAGGGATGGATGGATGCATGCATGAATGCATGGATTATGATAAGAGCTGTATGAGAGCCCAATAAAGATATTTTAAAAAATAGACTTACAGTCTTCCAAAATGGGTGCACAAACAAATGTGGTGAAGAAAGCTAATAGTGCCCTGCTAACAAAAGATATAGCATCTGGGGTTTTAAAAGCGTGACGATAACAAGTGGAATCTAGCTAAGAAGCAACAGAGTCCACATGGAAGAAGCACACCAGCCTGTGTGATCATGAGGTATCGATGAGACTGAGTATCAGGCATTAAAAACTGAAAAGAAAAAAATCATAGCAATGTAAATGAGGGGTAAGGTGGAGTGGAGACCCAAAGTCCATCTATAGACAATTGGACATCCCTTTATAGAATGGTCACAAGTAAGAGATGAGACCGGCAGGGTGCAGTACAGCACTGAGGAAACATACAACTTTCCTCACGTTCTTTAGTGCTTCCTCCCCCGCACTATGCTGCCCCCAATTCTATCTTACAAATTCAGCTAGACTGGAGCATGTACACAGAGACAGATAAGAGTTGGAAAAATGGGGAATCCAGGACAGATAAGCCCTCTGGGACCAATAATGGCAGTAGTAGTACCAGGATAGCATAATATAATAAAACCAGAAAAAGAAAAAACGGGTTAAAAGGAAAAACATATTCAAATACAAGATTTTGCCCATATTTTACCTGAAGTGATCCACATTCTGAAACAGTCTCTCTGGGGGCAAGAATATTCAAATCCTTGGTGAGTGGTCCATGGAATTCAATGGAGACACTACACATGCGGGCTCCATAAATGGATTGAAGGCATTGACTGTCATCTACAGCCGTCTGTAAACTGGATGCTCAGAACATAAGCTCTGATATGTGTATGTGTTAGGCCAGGTTGTCAAGAGAAACAAATCCAGTTGATTCTCAAATGTTATAAGAAAAAACTTTGTTATCAAAGAGTAATTATATATCAAAGTTATCCCATTTCAGTCCAACTTTACTTCATAAATTTGGTGTTAGTCCATAAGGACTAGGGAGGGAGGGAGGAGGAAGGAAGGAAGGAAGCAAGAAAGGAAGGAAAGACTAATTATTCTTAGGTTAGGGGTTACGATCAAGTGTGAGCTCAAAATCCAATCATATAACTATGGTCTATATATGTCCCTAGTCCACTTTAGAAACATCATTGCCATTTTATTGGGCAATATTCTAAATAATCTAAATGATAATCTATTGTGGTATAATCTATGGTAATTCTATTAATAGTATAACTAACTTAGAAAATGGTATAAAATTTAAAATACTGAGCAGAAAAGGAGCATATATATGTATATGCCAACTTTTGAGATTAAAATATATGGCAGGACAGATTGACAGGACAGATTAAAAATCAAGTGCATAGACACTATTCACACAACAATGAAGGTTAGAAATAGGACAAAACTTTCAATAATGCTCATTCACTGAGGCAGAAAAAAACATGGCAACTGGACTAGGATATGTCATAAAAAACAAAGAGCCTAAAAATAGCAAAATCACTCTTCTATAGAGATTAAAAAGAACATTTGTTCTTAGAGAAATAGACAAATATGTTTCAATTGTCACAAGTACACAGATAATTTTAATGAGATTCTTTTTCTGTTGGGGAAGTGCAATATAAATAACAGGCAATTTGTTTAATGAGTTGATTTAGACATTTTCATACTCACACTTTTTTTAAAAAACTTTACTGACTATGGTATGCAGAAAATGTTTGAGCAACAGAAACGAGGAGTTTGCTTTGTTGCATTTTCTGCCGATGGCTTGCCATTCTGATTAGTTCACCTGGTGCTGGGTTGCCCGTTCTTGATTGCATTGGAGATTAATAAGGCAATTCTAAAGCTCTGGTGCTCTGGCATCTTGATACATTTTCCGTGAGCTCTAGTCTGCTGCCATGAGTGTTGTTTGGAACACTCTTGTGGAGACCTCATTATTGTCCCAAGCCAGCAATTATATAATCGCATCCTTCTGATGTTAGAAAGATCTTCATAATATGCAAGTACACCTTGACTCTGTGGGGTGGTCCCCTTTCCCTGTAGAGACCTGTCTCTGCTCTCCCTCAGGCTAACATAACTTTCTCATGAAAATTGACAGGAATTGTCCCTATCTTTCTTCTTGTTGCTCTTTAGAAAACAACCCAAACTCGTTGCCATTGCGTCAATTCTGACTGACAGTGACCCTGCAGGACAGAACAGAACCGCTCCGGTGAGTTCCGGAGATAGGGCCTCTTTACAGGAGTTGGAAGTCTCATCTTCGTCTTGAGGAGTGACTTGTGGCTTTGAAAGCTGACATTGTAGGTAGCAGCCCTTCATGTAACCCAGGGCACCATCAGGGTTCCAGTTCCTTAATAATGTTCTAAGAAAATTAGCATTCATTTTTATATATGAGAGGATTTCAAAAAACCTTGGAAAAATTCAAATAACTTTCAATTCCATTTTCCCTACAACTTTTAAAAAAGTGAATTAGTTGCTCATTTATTTATCATATCATTTTCACATTTTGCAACTCTAATAACTTAACAAGTCTCTCAGGATCTTGTCGTGCAGCTTCAATTTTCCATCTCCTGCTTGTTGGACATCATCCTCCCCTTGATCAATTTGACACCTGTCTATCCTATACCCTATTAGTTCCCATGACCTTCCTTCCTCAGCTACCCCAGTAGGCATTAATTTGTGTTTCTCATGCCATGGTAACCTTTATCTAAATTATTGTAACAGTTGTTTTGTTTTGTTTTTCAATGATTTCATTGGGGGTTCTTACAGCTCTTATAACATTCAATACATTATTTGGGTCAAGCATATTTGTACAAATGTTGTTATCTTCATTTCCAAGTGTTTTCGAGTTGAGCCCTTCATATAAACTCCTCTTTCCCCCTCTTTTTTAAAATAAATCATTTTATTGGGGGCTCATACAACTCCCATCATGATCAATACATACATCAATTATTTGCAGTCAACATTTGAACACTTCTTGCCATCATCACTCTCAAAACACTCTCCCTCCTCTCAAAACATCCTCCCTCCACTTAGATCCCCAATATCAGCTCTCCATATTTCCTCTCCCTCCTCATGCCCCCTCCCCCATGAACCCTTAATAACTTACAAATTTTTATTACTTTTTCATATCATACACTGTCCAATGTGTCCTTTCACTCACTTCCCTGTTGTCCATACCCCAGAGAGGAGGTTATATGTAGATCCCTGAAGTTGCCTCCCCCTTTCTGTCCCACTGTCCCTCCACCCTCGCAGTACCCCCAATAACAGTTGTTTTATACAATATTTGACCTTATGTGTTCACTAGCTTCACTCAACCCAGAGTCCTCCAAATCCATCCATGGATTAGGTGCTTCACAGTTTCATCATTCTTTTTTGGTATGTTTTTATATGTTGATCTTGTATACTCCAACATTGCCAAAAATTTTAATTATTTCTGTTGTGTGTGGGCACCAAAATTATCTATTCTTCCACTGATGGACATTTAGATTGTTTTCATCTCCTTTCTATTTATAATAGCACTGTAATAAATATGGGTGTCCATGTATCTGCTTGTAATTTGTGATTCGATCTTCAGAGTGTAGACTGAGTAAAAGGATTGCTGAGTCATATCATATTTCCTCCCGTTATCTGAGGAAGTGCCTTACCATCTCCCACAGTCGTTGTTCAGCTTTGTAGTTGCATAAGCTATGTATAAGGACTCTAATATCATTGCATCCACGCCAGGATTTTTTCTGTGCTGTTTTTTTTTTTTTAACTTTGCTATCAAATGACAGTGTAAAGCAGTATCTCCTCATTATTTTCACTTGCAGTTTTAAAATGACAATGGCTTGCGAGTATTTTTGCTATCTTGCTGATTATCTGCATATTTTCTTTGGTGAATTATCTGTTCACGCGCTCTGCCCACTTTTATATTGAACTTCTATTTCTCGAGAGAAACAAATCCAGGATACTTATGAATAGATAGATAGAAAGAGACGGCATGAAGGAATATAACAGCTAATTAGCCCAGACAACAGTACAAAAGGTCCAGTTCAACTTCTGTGGAACAGTTAATAACTTCTGTGGAACAGTTAATAACTTCTGTGGAACAGTTAATATACTGGAAGCTCTTCAACTCACGAGGTCTGCTGGGTCCAAGGTCAAGGAAACAGAGGGCGAGCTTTCCCTAAGACAATGCAGGCAATCTGGCCACGCGGAGCAAGCATCAGGGTGGGTCACCAACAGGCAGCAGCTCAGGAGCCGAGCAAAGAAGACCCGGATGGGACGTCAAATTCAAGCAATGCAGGATGACAGGATCTGTCAGGGATGTGTACAGCAGCAGTGTGGTGAAGCAGACCTCCAAGGAATCTTAAGGTCTCATGACACCATTCATGGGTTGACTTTCCCATGGGTAGTGCAGTTTACAAGCTGAGGCAGCCGCTGGTCTGATCCCCAGAGAGCAAGAGAGAGGGGGGCAGGCTTTACGGAATCATTTATCTCTTTTCCCCCAATCAAACTGTCACCTTATGAATCCCACATGTCCCTGTTGGCCAGGTTGGCACAATAAACCTCCCTATCATAGACTGTCTTTTTTCTTGATGAATTATGGCTGAAAATGTTTACCCAGTCTGTGGGTCCTCATTTTTTTGCTTTGGGATTGGTTTGTTTTTTGGAAACTTAAAGTGTTATATTTTTAGTAGGCCCTAGCATTTCATTTTGTCTTCTGTCTTATATGTACTTTCATTGTGTTTAATTGTGTGTTTATACTACATGTTAGAACCCTTCAGTTTGACCTAATTTTGTGACCTTGATTGTTCCAGAATTTATATTTAGATCCTTAAGTTTATCTTAAGTTTCTCATTATATAGAGAAAGGATGGGTTCTGTTTCATTCTTTTGCAAATAGTCATTCAATTTTGTCAACATCATTTGTTGGAAAGAGGGTCTGTTGCCCATTTGATGTTTGTCAGCCCTTTGCCACAAATCAGTGGTCTGCATTCTTCATAGGGCACACCAGAGAGTTTGATGTAGAAATCCAACTAAGTAAAATGAACTTTATTCTGATTTAGGGAATGGACATAGCCCCTTGAACTTGAGGCTGAAATGCCCTAGTGTGACAAGAGGTTTTGGTTCGTATCTCTTGCCTTGAGCATGCCCCATGAATGGTTGCCTGGGACGACAGTATATTTACTATTTTAAAGCTCACCTTTCTTTCTTACAGCATGTGTTAGTCTGAGTATTGGGATTCTGCCTTTGTAAATTAGTGTTATTGAAAACCTGGCCCTATCACCAAACCCATTGTGTAAACAATGTTCAATTACTTAAGGGCCTAATTCATAAAAGTCAACAATTCATGGATTGCAGCCTGAATAGCTGGCCTAGACTTGTATAATTTCATTTTCTTAAAATTGTTGTAAATTCTATACCATTAGCTAAATTATGTCCCAAAGGATGGTTTGTAATGTTCTTTTTCTAAAGTGATATTGTGTTAGTCCCACTTGACTTGAGAAGCAAATTCATAGATGCTCATATAAATATAAGAGAGAACGTTATATCAAAGAGTACTGTACATATTCATGTATAAGCTGACTTTTTCAGGGTATACTTTATGCTTTTTTGTGGTAAAATTAGGTGTGTTGGGTGATATTTGGTTTGGCTTATACTTGGGCATATATGGTGATTATAGATTAAGAAAATATCCCAGTCAAGTCTACTTCAAGTTCTTAAGTTTGATATGTTTGCTGGCAGTCTGTAAATTCCTCTTCAGACTCATACAACACATGCAATGATGCCAAGTGCAGGAAGAGCACAGGTCAGTGGGTGGACAGTCTTGTAGATCCAGTAAAAGCATCTTAGTGCTGGTGTGGGTCTCCACGTGGCTCCTCCAGCTCCAGGCTCTGACTGCCAGCCACATAACTCCATGTGATGTGTCAACAGGAATATCTTCCAGGGAAATGAAGCAGAGAGTCTGAGCTATTTATCTTCATAGAACCTCCAAATGAGGTCATCAAGATATGACCTGATTGACAGGCTAGACTCCACCCCATCCTCATGTTTACAGAAGATTATGTAGCTGCCAAAGACCACCCCTTGTCAACTAAACATTTTCATACAACTCTTTACCAGTATAAAATCTTTAAACAAAATCATATCTGTACATAACAGGATAAAGTTAAAAGGCATACAATGGCATATGTGCCAAAGCCTCATTTAAGCAATATTTTATAAGTGAACAAGACAACAATATTCTATGCCCAACAATTGCAGTGAACACATTTGCCTTAATCCTATAAGCCTATGAATATACTCCCCCGCCCTGAAAGTTTGTAAGCCAATCATGTCGTGCACTTATCCTCCCAATTCTGTGTGTCCAATTTCTATACTGCCCACTTATATCAACCCAGTGCTCTGAAGAGATAATCTGTTCTTTGATGCAAAAAATCTTCATTCCAGTTGAAACCTTGTGAGTCCACATCCATAAGCAAAGTCAAATCAGACCAGACTATCCACAAAGTCAGCATTAATATGCCCCAGATCACAGGCTCAAAAATCTCTCCACCTGGTTGGGTTCTGGTCAGCTCAATGTGGGCTCCCTCACTTATCCTTACCAGGGTATCCATCCATTGGTTACCTTGTCTTTAGACTATGGGGTCTCTCACCAATTCTCAACAACCCTAGCCCCCTTGTGCAAGGCCTGAAAGGAATCTAAATCTTTTTTCCCACCTAAACCATTTTACTAAGAGCTAATGCAGACATCTGACTATTTTATAGTTCAAGCATACCAAACAATGTTATACAATTGCTATCCAAATCAGTTTCAAAAATGTTCTTCCTTCTTGAAATCCTTGATATTAGCTCACCCTTACCCCCACCTCCTCTACCGTATGCCCCAGGAATGCTTATTCTAGTTGTTATCTCTATAAATTCACCCATCCTTAGGGGTTTTTTTTTTTGTGTGTGTGTGTGTGTGTGTGTGTGGCATCACTGCCCTGGTAGGAGTAGCAAGTCCAGCCTTGCTCCTGGAGAGCTGAATCCTTGGGTCTTATATGCCAAAAAACACATATCAGAGTCAAGAAGGCTACCCACAATGACAAAGCACAGCAGAGATAAACACCAGTATGGTAAACAAAACTAAAGAAGAAATATTAAAAATCAGATCAAGCCCAAAGTGAATCAGAAAGGAGATCAAGTGAGATTTTATCTGTCCACGTCAGATTTATCATTTTAATCTATAACAGTTATTTTTTCAACACTCTGTCTGATAATCAGGTTATTCCCATTCCTCAATTAGGCTTAGAGGGAAATCACCAGAAGCTTTAAGCCCTGTGCAGATCCTGCACATGGATTTTATATTCCCACTCTCATCCATAGCCTCTGCACACCAGCATCCCACAATGTAAGCTCTCATCCTCCTCCCTCCTTTGGATTTGGATTATATAATTTACAATTCTTGGAACAAGGAATCTAAAGCTTGTGTGTGAGAGAGGATATGTATCAGTATTCATGTATATGTAGACATTGGTAAGAAGCTTCAGGACTCTGGGGGCTGTAGCGTATTTACCCAGTATTTTTTGAATATCTGTGTCTATCAGGGTTTTTTCCCCAAGGAACATTGGGGGGGGGGGGGAAGCAAAAATGTCTGCCTTTAAAAAAATCACACCCACACAAAGAAACCACACTAGAGTTAAAGGAGACAAGCCGTAGAGTGTAATCTAAACAGTTAAGAGCTTTGTCATATAGAAAAGGTAAAGTCAGACATGGGATAGCAGGACATTTAGGGAAGCGACAGTCAAGAGATCCAGACACACGGCACCGGACAAATCTGCTGCACGGGGCCTTTTTGAAAGTGTTGAAAACAAAGATGTTCCTCTCAGGACTGAGCTAAGTCTGACCCAAGTCCTGATAGTGTCAATGGCACCCTACACATGTTGAAATTGGACCTTATGTGGGGAGGCGATGAGCCAGTGAAAGGGCAGGGTAGCAGCCATGAAACAGGCAACTCTCCTCCACTTCTTACATGCTTCCTTCCCCCCACTATCATGATCCTGATTCTACCTTAAAAACCTGGCTAGACCAGGGGATGTACACTGGTGTGAATAGGAGCTGCAAACATGGGGGATTCAGGACAGATGATCTCTTTAGGACCAGTGGGAAGAAGGGTGATACTGGGAGGATAGAGGGAAGGTGGAGTAGAGAGGGGTAACCAATTGTAGAAATCGACATATGACCTCCTCCCTGGGATATGAACAACAGGGAAGTGAGTAAAGTGACACATTGGGCAGTGTACGATATGGCAAAATAATGACAATTTGTAAATTGGCAAGAGTTCATGACATGGGGAGGGGACATGGGGAGGAAGAGGAAATATGGGGAGCTGATACCAGGGGCTTAAATCAAAGGAGGATGTTTTGAAAATGATGATGGCAACAGATGTACAAATGTGGTCTGCATACAATAGCTGTATGTATTCATTGTGATAAGAGTAGTATAAGCCCCCAATAAAAGGGGTTTTTTTTTAAGTGGGACTTAAAAGAAGAAAGACCGAAGAAGAACTGATGCCTGTGAATTATGATGCTGGCACAGACTATGGAAAGCACCCTAGACTGTCAAAAGAACAAGTAAGTCTATCTGAGAGGAAGTGCCGTCAGAATGTTCCTTCGTGGCAAGGCTGGTGAGACTTTATCTTGTGTGCTTTGCAAACATTGGCAGGAGAGAGCCAGTTCCTGGAGAAGGACATTGTAATTGGTAAAGCGAGGGAGCCAACAGGAGGAAGGCCCTCACAGTGAGATGGAGCGACAGCATACCCGCGACAATGGACTCAAGCATAGGAACGATGCTGGGGATAATGGTGAAGCAGAGTTGGTCGTTCTGTTGTTTGCAGGATCTCTACGAGTCAGAGCCAACTTGATGGGACCGAGCAATCACAACAGCAGCATGTGGGAGGCATGTTATAATGTTTTAAAGAGTGACTCAGATCGATTTCATAGAAGGGGTAGCAATCGAACAAAGACCAGAAGGTGACGAGTAATTTCACCACGTAGCTAGAGAAAGAACGATCTGGGCAACAGGAATTCACAGACACTAGTACATCTAAGACATAGCAAAAGGGCCACTCTGGAGGTGTCAAAGACTGAGGGGCGTGTGGGTGGAGATAAAGCCAGAGGGGAAGGAAGAAGGGGCAGATCGTGGAGTGTCCTGGAGAAGGTTGTGGGACTTTGGTTTTTCTCTGAATGAGATGGGTGAAGTGCCAAGCCACAAGCCCCAGCAATTAGCACCTGAGTAAGTGATAGCCATAATTAGCTGCTATTTATGATTATTACTATTTAGTCTGTGGGATCACGAAGTCAGGATCATTATCACATTTGAGAGATGAGTAAGTGAAAACACCAAAATGGTGGGACTTGCCAAAAGTAGTTACAGGCCAACGAAAGCCACAGCATGTCCTCCTGATCTGAGGATCAGTAATGTGCTTTGGTCAGGGAGGAGATAACCCAGTTGCTCACCATTTTTACAAAACTGCAAGTTTGGGGTGATAAGAAGTGAAATGTCAGCAGTGTCTAATGAGAGGTTAGAATAGCACTTCAGGAAGCAATGAACAGGTCAGCTTCTGCATGGGAAGGAAGGCACTGGGTTTCCACAAAATGCTCACACCCTTGCTTCCGAGGGAGCATCAGGGGGTCATTTGTAGGGTCACTCTAGCTAAGGCTTTGTCAGCAGCCACGTACTTACTTTTTTGGTTGTTGTTGTTGTTTTTTTAACTTTCCTTCCTTGATACACAGTGCTAGTTGATACCTAACTGACTTAATGAGGAGAGCCTGCGGTCAGAGTGGAACTGAGCACTGGGCTTGCTCATCCTCACCCGTTGATGACTTGACCTGTCCACGGCCTGCAATGGAATAGTGATGTTCTCTCAAGGACACTTGCCCCCAGAGGCCTTCTTCTCAAAGAAGCCTTCCTCCTTGGAAGGGTGGGTCTGAAAGAGAACATGAGGCCCTCGGTGCACATGAGATGAGTCGCAGCATTCCCCCAGATGGTCTCGTTTCTGTTGTAACACTGCTCTTGAAATGGCACTCAGACTATTGCAGGAGGGCAATTTCCTTTCTCTGCGATGGCATCTGCAAAGAGACAGGACTGTCAATGACCAGCTGGCTGGCAGGAACTCCTTTGACCACAATTGCTGCCAGCTTGAAACGCCAGTGGATTCTGTCATTCTTCTGTGTTGGCAAAGAACCCCAGTCCCCATCTCCAAGACTTCTGACATTTCACTTAACTGGATCAAATTAGTTGGCTCTGGCCAAGTCTCCAAGGTAATAAATTACTCGTTGCCACTTGCTTTCAGTCATTTTTAAGAGGCCCATAGGGGCAGGGAATTCAGAAAATAATAACACTTTAACAAACGTGAGCAAACCACCCTTCCCTTGATGTCGAGGAAAAGACGTGAAAGCTATTAAAAGGACCTCCCTCTGGTTAATAGACTATTGACCTGTGGTCCAACTCTATCTTGGTAAAATAAAGAAAATGGGTTTGGGGAGAGGTGGGACAAGGTGGTAAAACATATTTCTTTTAAACTAAATAGCAGTCCTTTCTCTTCGGAATACACAGGTATGCCAACCTTTCTAGTTATCTGCAGAAATTCTGGCTGGTGGCTTTCCATTCTCTCCCACTCGCTGTTGCCACCTACTGGCAGCATATCATAGTTGAATGATGCCACACGGTTTTGGGAGTATTGGAAGCACAAATTGCAAACATCCAGTCACATCAAATGTCTTTGCTCTTTAAATAAGCAATCTTTCTTACAACAGGAAGAGTCCAGAAGGGAATGGGGGAAGAGTTCGTCATATTTTCAAGAACTGCTGATGTGTTTGTCCGATAATTCCCCTAATACGAGCAAGAGATCCAGTGATCTATCTTATCGTTCTCTCTTCAAAAGTTGCTGTACAGGCATTCTCCCAACCAACCGAGACATGCTATCCCAGAAACCGAACTCACTGCCATCGAGGCAATTCTGATTCATGGTGACCCTATAAGGCAGGACCGAGCTTGCACCTGTGGGTTTCTGAGACTGTGACAGGTAACAGGTGTGGCAGATCGTTTCTATCATTTCTAGTCGTTTCTCACGACGGACCTCAAAGCTGGCAGCCCAATGCATAACCAGTGAGTGACAGGAACAACTCTGAGGTGTGCTAGAGTAACTTTAAATGTGCAGGCAAGCCTTTTTTAAAGTAATGGAACTTGGTCTCAAATGGAAGATTTATTCCTTAAGCAGCCTTTCCAGGTAAGATAACCTCTCCTGGTTGATTCCTAGCAGCCTTGGCAGAACAAGGTTTCTAGAATACCACAGTATTTATACAAAGGCTCCCAGAAGTATACATACCAACATGCCTGGAAAAACTCAGGGCAAGTGAGTTCTTTGAAGTAAAACAAATCTATTTTTAAAGGGCCCATGCTGGGCTGTAATTTGCTGTGGAATATGAAATAGAAATACATTTCCTTAGATTTCTCCACCCTCATAAATAATCAATACCACAATGCATATTTCCTTGGAAAGTTAGACACATAGGAAGCCACTGTGTATAGCCATATATTTTTAACTTGTGAACTTATGGTCATACAATGGAAAAGTTTCCAATTAAAGTATGCTAAGTGTCAGGAAGTGCAAGAGTTATGGTCCCCACAACAATCTGAACATACACCTAGACTGCACAAATGTCACATCATAAAGAGATTTAAAAGGTTCCTTTGGTAGTAATGTCCAACCATGTACAGGCCCAGTATTAGGCAACTGAAGACTTATAGGCATTCCCATTTTGAATTTGAATTTATCAAGGGAGCTGTGCTTTAATATACATATCCATATTTCTTTCTGTGGTCAATGTTCACAATAAGAATAAGCGATGTTGACTGGGCACAAGACCATGCTCTGAGCCTTTTCTCTCTGTATTCTACCTCATTCAGATCTATCATCTGCATTCTGTTGTTAGGTTGCGTCAAACTCATATTGCTTCTATGCATAACAACAGAGCAAAACGTTGTCATCCTCACAATTGATGTTATTTCTAAGCCAATTGTTGCAGTCACTGTGTTAAGCCATCTTCCTTTTTCTCTGCCCTTCTATTTTACCAAACCTGATGTCACTGTCCAGGGAATGTTCTCTCCTGATAACCTGCTCAAAGGACTGAGATAAGCTTTTGTCATCCTCCCTCTTAAAGAGCATTCTGGCTGTACTTCTAAAAAACAACCCCCCAAAATATCATATATGTCCTTTTGGCTGTCCAAGCTACTTTCAGAATTCTTCACCAGAATTCAAATTCAGATGCAGCCGATTCTTCTGCAGTCTTCCCATTCTGATATGCATGTGAGGCTACGGAAAATGCCACAGCTTAAGTCAGACCCAATTTAGTCTTTAAAATAACACCGTTGGTTTTCAACACTTTAAAGAGATCTTGTGCAGTAGATTTGCCCAAAGCAATGTATCATTTGAATTCTTGACCTTTGCTTCTCTGAGCACTGATTATGAGTCTGAGCAAGATAAAATCCTGACAACTTTGTTTCTCCATTTATCAATAGATGGTATCTATTGGTACAGTTGTCAGGCTGTGGTTTTCTTCACATTGATTTGTAATCCGTATGGAAGAGCGCAGGCCTTGATTTCCATTGGCCAGTATTTCAAGTCTTCTTGACTTTCAGCAAGAAGAGTTGTGTCACTTGCATATCACGGGTGATTAATAAGTCTTCCTCCACACCTGATGCCCCATTCTGCTTCACCCAGCCCAGTTTCTCAGAGTATTTGCTCCACATATGTATTGATTAAGAATGGTGGAAGGCCACAACCCTAGTGCACACTTTCTGTGATTCTAAATAGTCCGATATTCTGATTAGTCTTAAGTATTCCTATCTTCTAAAGATTCATAACTATGACCCTATTCCTGATTTGTTTGAGGAACTCCTAATGCAGTCCATTGGCCACATGGCAAGTAATCAGCACCTCAACCTTAATGTGTCCCAAAGCAAAACTCTGCACAACATTTTCCTATGTTGTCAGTCCAAATACATGTCCATCTAAATTCTCTCATCTCAGTGAATCTGCCCACTTTCTCTAGTCAGTACACTGGGTGCTAACTTTGATCAGTCTCTTTTGTCCCATTCCTCACACCTGGTCCACTCTCCATACTTCTTGTTGAATCCACAGGTATCAAATTCTCTAAAAGCATCCTTATTCTCTGCATCTCTATGGCTACTATCCCCATTATTAAAATTCTATGCACCATAATCGACTCCAGGGCAGTGAGTTTGTTTTTTGGTATCGGTGCATAATAAGTTACACCGAAACATAAAATACTAAATCTCACTGTAACCTCACACAATTTCAAAGGGTCTGGAAGTTGGGAGGGACTTGGCTAGGAGGCTCAGGCTCAGGGTAGCACATGCCACTGTCAGTCAGGACATCTGCTAGCTGAAATCGTATCCGGGGATGGGTTCATATTTGAAGTCATACAGAGCTATCGACAGACCCCAATTCAGTTCCTTGTGGACTCTTGGCTGGGGCCTTGCTTCCTTGTCAGGTGGGTGTCTCTTTTTGGTGGCTCAGAAGACAGCAGATCACTTTCCCCAGAACAAAATATTTGAGAGATACTGAGAAGATCGAACCCACTGTGTTTCATTATGCATCCTCAAGTAACACGCCACGATTTCTGCTGCATCCTATTGATCACGTAGGCTAACCTGGGTAAAATGTGGGAAAGAATTATAAAGGAAGCAACACCATTGCCGCTGAATTAATTTCAACTCATAGTCATCTTGTAGGTTAGAGTAGAATAGATGAGTTTAAACCATGGAACTTTACCCTCAAAGCTGAATGCTTACCACTGTGCCACCTGAACTCCTTATAAAGAACTATACAGGATGTTAATATCAGAACGTAATCATTATCAGGTAGAACTTAGAGGCTATCATATCATTTTAGCCCAATCTTCTAGTCTTGACTGGCTAAACCACTAAAGTATCCTCCTAAAATACTTCCCTTCTTTTCCTGCTGCTTTTTCTATTCCTTAACCACTGACCAGATGAAGTATCCTTTGGAAACATAAATCAAATTAAAATCTTCCAATGCCTTTCTTTTTGTACCTAGAGTAAGACTCAAAACTTAATCTTTCACCTGCCTATCCCACAATTTCATCAGCCATCACTTCCAACCTCTGAAGATGTACTCCTGTCCCTCCAGAAAACCAAAAGAATTTCCTTTTTCACTCAGTAAAAATCCTTTAACTGAGATTTCTATTTAGCTAGGCTGTTTGAAGCACATACAAACCCTTTTTCTGTACAACTGTCATTCCCTCCCCCCATCCTCCTTCCTCCAACACATGCGCACAAGAGCACAAGCATACTTCTTACCTGCTAGAAGAATTATAATTTTGCTTCTTGCAGCCAGAGGCTTGGTCTTAGGGAATACAGACTTCTTCTATCAACAGAAGATGTATAGGCCTGTTCTGCATTAGGTAAAGTAATGTCCACCCCCTTCAGCAATGACACCAAAGGGTCTAGAAGTGGCATTTGGTTCCTTTCTGACTGATGAGAGGTGAAAAAAGTTTTCTAGGCACTCCTCTTCCAAGACAAAAAGTGAAAGTTAAAAGCAAGCTCGATGAAAATCCTTTTGTCATTGCCCCTGCTTTTCTGACTGTAACTCAATCTGATCTTGAGGATGCACTGCCATATGCCCCATGGGCCAGCTCCAGATAGGGAGATAAACAGAACAATGATGCAAATCCTACACCCTGAAACTAATAAAAATGGGAAAATCGGGACTTTGATCTGTGAATCACTGCACTAGTTCTACAGGTTTCTGGGCATGTAAAATGATTGCACAACATCATCACTGCACTATCATATGCAGGTAAATTTTTGCTGAAGATAATTAAATGGTTGCAGCAGCACAGCCCCATGGTCCTGCCAGAAACTACAGCTGAATTTACAAGCGAATGAAGCATAAGGGTGATCATTAGTCGTGTGAGATGGATCCTGGCTGAAAGCAGAGAATGCCAGAAAGAGGGTGGCCTGTGGCTTTGACTGTATGGATCTAAGCATCCTATGGATCGAATGACAAGGAATGGGGACTCCACAACATTTCATTGTGCTTGTGTGGAACCTGTACCTGGCCAAGTAGCAGTTGCTAATTCAGAACAAGGGGATACCATCTGGTTTAAAATGAGAAAGATGTGTGTGAGGATCGTCTCCTTTCACCGTACTGAACTGATGTGCTAGCCAAATAATATGAGAAGCTGATCTCTAGGAAGAATATACATCAGGATAAAAAAAATAGGTTCATGGACACTCTGCAATATTCAAATGACCTTGCTTACTGAAAGTGAAGTGGACTTGAAGTACTTACTAATGAAGAACAAAGCCTTCGGTATGAATTATACCTTATCATAAAGGAGGGGGGGGGAAGAGATCCTCACTGGACCAATGGTCAACATTATCATAAATGAGAAAAGACTAAAATGATTAAGGATTTCATTTTACTTGGAACTGTAAACAACACTCATGGGAGAATTAGTCAGGAAAGCAAATAGCAGACTCTGCGAGGTCAATTAGGCATTGGGTAAATCTGCTCCACAAGAGTACTTTCGGCTGAGCCCTAGTGGTGCAGTGGTTGTGTGCGGGACTGCGGCCCACATGGTTGGTGGTTCAAATCCAGCAGCAGCTCTCCAGGAAGAAGGCTGGGCCTCCTACTCCCACCAGGGCAGTGATGCAAACACACACACACACACAAAGAGTTCTTTCAAGTACAATGGACCTGAACCACAGTGTGAGTATTCATGTGCATTTGAAAACCGGACAAGAGTAGGGGAGACTGAAGAAGAATTGATGCATTTGAATTTTACTGTTGTTTAAACATATTGAATACACCACAGACTTCCAAAAGAATGAGCAAATTGATCCAAGAAGAAGTACAACTGGAGTGTCCCTTAAAAGCGAAGACAGGGACACTTTGTCTTGTTTACTTTGGACATGTTCGGAGGAACATGTCCAGAGAAGGACAGCGTGCTCAGTCAGCAGTTAATGAATAAAAGGAAAATCCCTGGTGTGATAGATTGACACAGAGGACACTGAACACAGCAACAGCTGTGAGGATGTCACAGCACAAGACAGGGCAGGGGTCCCTGGGAATCAGAACAGACTGTATAGCATCGGACAGCAATTGCATCACTGAAGGCCTGCTAGTCTGATCATTTTCTAATCTACAGCTGAAAGCCTTCGTAATTGATTCACAGTGTGATGATAGCTCACTCATCACAACTCTTAGACTCTGTAACATAGCCTGCACTTACCAGCCCTTGATGACATAGAACCTGCTGGATTTTAGGGTTTATCATTTTCCTCCTAAACTCTCTTGAAGATCTTAAACAGTAAAAAATGAAGGCTGAGGTATAAAAGGGACTTGTTTTATCAGCATTGCCATGGAAAATCTTCCTGTAACAAACTTAAAAATAATGAAAATTAATTTTCAATGAGCCTGCTTGTTTGCCTGGGGAATATTAGTAGAGTGCTTTACCTCAATGATCTGAGCTTTTAACAACCTAATGAAAAAGCTGGCATTGGCAAGCCCATTTTGTTGATGAGGAAACCAAGGCTCTGAGAGGTCAGGTTGCCTGAGATGATCCAGCTTCCAAGACAGAGACGGGATTCTGACCTCAGTCCCTTGGAACTTACTAATGAACAAAAACCACTTCCGTACAGATGGTACTTCAACAAACAGAAACCAAGGATCCTCACAACTGGATTGATAATCCACATAGCAAGGAACCAAAGTCAAACTCACGGCCACTGCGCTGATTCCCACTCCTGGCCTCAACATTATCAAAAGAAAAGAAAAGATGTATTGAAGTGGGGAGGATTTCATTTTGTTTGGATCTATAATCAACACCCATGGATTACAGGGTCACTTTGAGTCAGAAGCAACTCCACACCACCTAACAAAATCTCTAGCCATAGAAATCCGATGGGAAGTTCCTCCGTGTTCTCTGAGGTTACTATCAACCTCAGAGAATCAACCCAATAGCCATGGGTTGTTTTGCTTTCATTTGTTCTGAACAAGTTTGTTCATAATGAAACTGCAGGGATACCCATAGCTTGCTCAACGAATATTTGTTGAAGGAATGAAGGAACTGACAATTTTGTTCTACGCTGTGAGCTTGGACGAGGGTTTTATTGACCTCTTGTCTATTAACTGCCTAATATTTTTTAACTGCAGAATCTTAAGCAACTCACATCACTTCTGTGATTCCTCATCTATGACGCAAAAGAATGAAGATGAAAGGATTTCCATATTTTCTCGTTGGTCTCGTATTCCACATAATTCAGAACAGACCTGCCTCCAGCTTGAGGACCAAGGGGATGAGCATGGGCCCAGAGCCAAGAATTGGTCATTTCTCTAGGCCTTCACCCTGTGGCTTCCTGGGTGGCCCTGGGCAAGTCACTTAACTCTGTTCTTTAAGTTATCCATTTATAAAACACTTACCTACCACGGTGGGGAGTTGGGAGCATTAATTAATGCTTGTAAAGTGCTCTGGTATTTCTGGATTAAACGATTCAATTAGAGTAAATTGTTACTATTAGGTAAATGGAAACAAAATAATGAGGCTCCTCTAGGCGCCATAATTCATACATGAAGTCCAGCTTTAAAAATAGGAAACATATATTCTAAAGCAATCTACCAAAAATTCTACAGAAAAGACAGTTTTTCCAAAATTTTAAATCTAAGAAAACATTCAGAATCATGGAAAGAACACGCCAGTTTTCCCTAACATAGAATGTCCCCTGGTTGTGAAGTCTAGTTCTTTACAGATGACTTAGATCTTGAAACCTTACCATTAAAGAAAAATATGAATGTACTGCCTACTTTGGGTATCTTATCTTTACATACCAAAAAGAAATATTTACAGCACAGTAATTCAAGTAGAAATGTAATATAGCTGATAGATTTGTGAAGATAACCCAAGGTTATTCAAGAGAAAGAGCTAAATTTTAAAACATAAATACTATTAAGCAAAGAGGGGGCATTATTTAAAGAGCTCTGTTAAGTTAACATGAAAAAGAATTGTTTCTAATTGGCCAAGCCCAAAGAGAAAGCTTTCCCACATCTCAGTTGAATTTAAAACAAATGTTTGTCGGGGATTTTTTTTGCTTTGTTTTGTTTTCAATTGAATTACCTCAAAAGAGAACCACTGGGAATACAATGATTTACATACTGGGCTCCAGACTGCAAGGCCATGGATTTAAAACCACCAGCCAATCTTCAGAAGGAAAAGGAGGTTTTCTGGGTCCATAAGGATTTGTAACATTGAAAATTCACCAGGGCAGCTCCACTGTGTCCTTACTGGGTTGCTTTGAGTCAGAACTCAATGACATTGAGTTTGGTTTTGGTTCTCCCTGAGAGAGACAGTTCTAGCACGGTGTCATCTTCCTTCACACCTTCCTTGTAAACTAAGATTCTGTCTTTTCTTCACCTTCACTATCTCCTTTTCCATTTCTTTATGGTCATGAAGATCCTCCACAGAGACTCTCCCGGCCCATTAAAGGATTCCTGGGATGTTACCTTCATATTTCAAGGCTGATTTGGGATACTGGACACTAGGATCCTGGGATACTGAGGTTCATTGGTGATATCCAGGAAGGGCTAAGATTCGAGCGTTAACTATGACTCCTCTCTAGAAACTTGTGTGACTTGTGGAGATGTAGAAGTCTTTCAAAAGTACACTGACACATTAATAAAGGAAGGGTAACTTGAGATCAAACTCCAGTTGACTTCCTGATATTTCCTTTACCCTCTCCCTGAACATCTACAATGAGATGAGACCGTCGCATCCTTTGGTTGCAGATGTGCATGCCTTCCTAAACTATAAAAGCCTTCCATAAGCCTTGAAAATTATTCTCTACTGGAAAACCTTCATTTAAATATTTTTGGGAGGAAATGGACTTTGGTTCCCTGATTAAAATTATGGTCTCTTTCCCCAGAAAAAAAAATATTCTCATAAACATAGAATTTCAGATGTGATTTCAGGGGGTTTGGGACACTTCTAGGGTTCATGAATTCCAGATACTGTGACACACATGACCCAGATTAAGAACTCCTCCCCAAGGAGGCCTAGGACAACATTTCATTGAGACCAGAGGTCCTTAAAATTGTGGGTTCATGCAGCCCCCACCATGCTTTCAAGAAGGCCTCTGATCCACTTGAGGCTAAAAACATCAGAGCTAAGTTTCCTTCAAACATCATTTCTGCTTCGCCGGCCAGAGTCTGAAATTCTCAAGAAAGGGCATGAGTTCATCACCTTTTATTACCAATGTCTGGCACATAAACAGTGTTCAGTATAGATTTGTAGAATTAATAAATCAATTAAAAATCAAAATGTTTCAGTTTTTTAATAGAATAACAGTATGTATTAAATAAATGACACAAAAGTCAAGTAAAGACATAGAAAGCCACAAGGATCATTTCACTCCTAAGTCAGGTCGTGCCTGAAGTAAACATGCAAGTCACGTAAGGTATGTGGTACATAACAGAGTGATCTAATGGGCTCTCATCATGCAGAAATACTCTAGAATGCCTCTATAAACCAGCTGAAATGAATGTCAAGGTCTATGGCAAATGAGACCTGGTTTGATTGACTTTTCCCAATGGCTACTGTACACATTGAGTTTTCCAGCACATCTTTAATGCAGTTTCTATGGTAAAATTAGATAACTCAGCCTATAGTTAGGTTGGCTTATACTCAAGTATATACAGTAATTACACTAAAGTCACTGCCACTGACTTGATTCTTACTATGGAGGGTTTCTACAGCTATAAATCTTTGTGAAAACAGATGCCCTTCTCTTTCTCCCAGAAAGGTTCCAAGGGCTGAGAGATTACCTTCAGCCCCTGGAAAAGGACATCCCACTTGGCAAATTAGAAAACCAAAAACTCACGACCATCTGTCTAGTTGATTCAACTCAAGGCAGTGCAGTGTCCTCCTGTTAGAAAGCTTCATCTTTCTGCTGGGTAGTTTCAATCTGTTGACCTTGTGGTTAAAAGCCCAACACATAACCACCACACCATCAGAGCTCCTCTAGAAAATTAAAGGGTGAGCTAAAAAGAAGACCATAATGGGGATGAATTGACATGAAGATGATGGAGTGGCTATAACGACGGACTCAGCATGACAACAATTGAGATAGTGTGAACGGATCGACTAGAGCCTGCTTCTGTTATACATTGGGTTTCTGTGAGTCCAGAAGCAACTGAAAGGCACCTAACCATAGAACAAATTAAGTACATTTCACTCATACTTAGGTTTCTGCTAACCAGAAACACTAAGTGGTTTATTGAAACCTCATGCCAAACTATCCTATACTATTGTTAGGAAAGGTAAAACTCTTACCCAAAAGAAGAAAACACACATATATATATATATATATATATATATATATATATATATATATATATATATATGCAGTGTGTTCACTTCCTTCTCTTCTTTCTTTAGTGACTCCAACTTCAGGGAAAACATAGCCCCAAGCCATTGAGGCCCCTTTCCTAACCCCAGAAAACTGCCAGGTGAGGTCCTGGTACCCTCACCTTTCTCTTTATGACTTTTCTAGTGCTCCTAAAATTCATTTACCAAGGGAAGGTGTTCATTTTCATCTTATGTACTTATAATTCCCTACATAGCTTTTCAAAGTTCTTGAAAGGGCATATTTTAAAAGCTTCATACTCTTGCTACAAGTACACATGTTAATGGCCAACAATAAAACCAGAGTCTCGGGGCTTTTCTTCTGCTTACAAGATCTTTTATTGGAAATAAATTCCAGTGGTTCCCATTCCTCTTCCCCTGTGGTGAATTACTCTTCTACTGTACTCTAAATTGGCAAAAGTTTATTAGAAGGGAAATAAACATTTTAAAATTTTCTATTGACAGAATCAGCCAATGACACTCATAAGCATCTAACTCACTTTTTTGGAAAGGAAGCTTAGAATGGGTCAAACTTTCCCATCGAAGGAGAAAAATAGAGCTACACTGTCACAGACAGGAAAGAGATTAGCCTAGCAGTCAGGAACTCTGAACTCTTTCCCCAGCCCTACTATGGAATCCTCCAGTCACGTTCTCTGCCACCTTCTCCAAGGCAGCACAGGCACCTCTGCAAAGGGTGGTGGCAGTTTGGAGATAATGCAAGTCCCGCATGAGGCCTTGCTTTGTGTTCCTCTTGCGGCATATCAGACGATTGTGGTTGTTGTTAGATGGATGCCCCTGAGTCTGGTCTGGGTCAGATGAACTCTACATCCAACAGAATGAAGCACTACTTACCGAGTATTGGACTGCTAGCCACAAAGTCAATGGTTCAGACTCACTCCCTGCTCTATGGGCAAAAGATGAGACTATGTGTTCCCATCAGCAACCCTATGCTGGGTCACTCTGAGTCCCGATGAATTGCAATAGCTGTGGAGCCCCTGAGACTTGGATTTTTTTCCTCCTGTGTAGACCAGCTTCCTCCTCTGGGTAGATCTCACTGAGTTGGTCCTCCGTGAGAAGGGTGTTTCTTTCAGTTCATGGCGGGCCATGACTGAAGAGTAGAACTGCTCTGTCAGAATCTCACAGTCGAGGCCTTCCAGAAGCAGATCAGCAGCTGGGTCTTCCAAGGCACCTCTGGGTGGTCTTGAACTGACAATATTTATACTGATAGTCAAGCATGGAACCATTTTTATTACCTAAGAGCTTCCTTTAATGATAACAGCTCTAAATGTTGTCTCTGAAATTTCCCACATTGGGATATTTAGGAAAATCTAGGTCAGTAGGACTAATAAAGAACTCAATAAGTGCCTAGTCATAACAAAGATGACGGCAAATTCTATTGTGACTTCCCAATTTAGTCAATCGTTAGGTGGTTAATGTTCAGTCATATTTCTCAAGGCCATTCAATAAAAATAATAAAAAATTATTTTAATTATTTAATAGCAATAATAGAAAACTGAAACAAAATGAAATAAATCTTATTCTGTATCTGAGTTTGCATTTAGCTAGCGGTCAAAGATACAAAGCTATTCCATGCTTTAAAAGATGCTTTTTATTCCCATGGGAGGATTCTGGGCTGGTTTTGCTCTGAGATTCCGCAGTAATGTAGCACCTTAAGGATGAAACATCTTGCATTGGATGTCACTGTCTTCCTGGTACCCATTCTCTCCAGGTGTTCATAAAGTGGTCAACATTAGTACAATGATGCCCTTCGCTTTCATTACATGTTTTGCCCCACAAAATACACATTCAGTTCAGAAATAGTTCAATTCATAATCTCTTTTAAAAAGAGTAGCTTAATGTCCACAAAATTACCTACATAATAAAGATAAGCTTCACCTTTGTGTCTTTTGTCCTAACATCATGATAATATGTATCTCCCCCCCCCCTTTTTTTTCTGGTTTTTCTAGTAAAGCCACACACTGCTGATTTGTAACAGAAAATAAAGGATTTTTGCAACACATTTCTTTCTACAGTTCTTAATTATATTATCCTGTTACAGTACATTGGGCACAAGGGGGCACTGAAGGAGTGAACAATTCCATCTACCATCCTGGAACTGCGACGCCAGTGTTAACCTTGGACTCCACCTAAATTCTACAAGTCTCTTTGTTTCTTTCCTGCTTTCCTCTCTCCTTCATCTCCTTCATTTCTTCCTCCTTTCTTTTCTTCCTTTCTCCCTTCCTCCTTTCTCCCTTCCTTCTTTCTTTTCTTAATACTTGGAAGGGACATGTAGATAACATCTATTCTGATTCCCTGGGGAAAAATGGATCCAGCCAGCAGAAGACACTATCCTGAATAAAGAATATGTATTACACATCCTCCTGAAACAGCATCATGTTTCTCGAAAATACCACACTTTTGTGCCAAGACTCTACCAGATATGTACTCAAAATTCATAATTCTCTCTTTCTTAATGGCAAAACAATTAGGGCAGCTATAAACTACATTGCCTTAGGAGACTGAGATAGGCAATGCTATAGACTAGAAAGTTGTTGGGTGCAGTCTAAGGGAATATTATCCAAATGGCACTGGCTGAGCTGGTAGGATTTCTTTCCTCTCCTTGTTCCTGCCTAGAGAGCAAGTGTAGCTGGAGGTAAAGCAATCCTTTTGTACTGTTCAGACAGCCTTGAGAATAGGTGTCACATACTTAATAGGAGAATAATAAATAGAAAGAAGATTTAGATTTTAGTAGGGATGTATAACTCCCATTTTGTCCTTATGAATCAAATGCTTGTTATGTTGGAGGGGAAAAAAACCTTCTGTAAAAACAGTCATTTTATTAGGGGCTCATACAGCTCTAATCACAATCCACACATACATCTCTTGTGTCAAGCATCTTTTTACATATGTTGCCCCCATCATCTTCAAAACATTTTCTTTCTAATTGAACCCTTGGTATCAGCTCCCCATTTTTTAGAAAACAAAAAACACTTATCTAGCTTAACTCGTTATTGTTTGGATCTCTATATCTTTAAAATAAAAATGTTGTATAGATTCAATTTCCCAGTGAGCTACCCTGACACTAGCCACATTAGTAATTATATGAAGCAAAAGAAGTGGGCCAAAGGGAGGTGGAGATGGGGTCTGAGTTTCCATCCAAATCCACAAACGAGAACATATCCTTTGAAAAGTCATGAGCTAAAAAAAAGAAAAGGAAAAGTCACAGTGTAAATGTGAACAGGTTTTTCACTTAATTGGGCAAATATAAAATATTAACTCATTTCACAGTGGGAACTCTTATAGTAGAACATAATAAATTAAAATCATCCTCTAAATTGGTATTTTATTTACAAAGGCAACTGTTCTTATCATGCAGTATGCTGAACTCTATGCTAAGCACCCCAAAGGGAAGAGCAGCAAGGACAGTACAAAGCATGCCTCCATCTCAGCTGCTCACGGAAAGCTCCTGCACTTCCAACAATTTCCCCTCTCAGCACCCTGGTCAGCGGCTTCACCCTGAACTCTCATCTCTCCCAACACCCTTAGCATTCACCCCACCCTCGCCAGGGGTCCAGTGGAGGAAGTAAAAAATAAAAAAGACTAGAGAAATCAAATTAATAAAAGTAGCTCCTTCTAGAAGAATCCCAAGGACTTCTCAGTCTGTTTGATCTCTGAGAGAAAGGAAG
This sequence comes from Nesogale talazaci, assembly GCA_004026705.1. NCBI lineage: Eukaryota > Metazoa > Chordata > Mammalia > Afrosoricida > Tenrecidae > Nesogale > Nesogale talazaci. The sequence continues at coordinate 21,961 of PVJH01000793.1, read as the reverse complement.
GTGGCTTTCCTTCACCAGGGTTATTTTACATTTTCTTAGAGCTCTTTTCTACCTTATCTCAATGAATGAAAAATCTCATCTAGAACAGAATTTAAAAAGCATCAATTTTAAAATGTGAAGTGGGCCTGTTTGGTATTTTATGGAGTCTAATGAGAGTACTGTTGTTGCAAAATAACAGTCATTATTCTAGAGACTACAGGAAGAAGATAAGGCACCACTAAGATATTCAACTTTACAGGAAAATGAGTGCCCTGATGCAATTCCTTTGAAATAGAGCTTGCATCATTGAATGTTTTTATTCCATATTTTATTTTATTTTTTAATACGGATCTTATTGGGGGCTCTTACAGTACTTATAACATTCAATATATCATTTGTATTAAGCATATTTGTACACATGTTGCCACATTCATTTCCAACATTTTCTACGTGAGCCCTGGGCATAAACGCCTCTTTTCCCCTTCCCCCTAGTTCTCTTCTTTTATCATTAACCCCTCCCCCCCACACACACAAAATGCTTATGTCTATTGAAATCGTGACACAGGGTTTATGAGAAATAAACAATATCACACTGCTAACTGTACATGGATAATGGTTTTATATTCTCTAACTCAGCTGAGTTCGCCTCCAGGAAGCAAAAATTAAATTTATCTCTATCTCTAGCTTTCTCTATCTCTATAATATTGCAGAAGACTCCCACAGAGGAGGTTGGGCAAAAACCAGGCACCCATTAAATACCTCCGAAGTGAGCCTGCTCACACTCAAGCCCCTAAGCCAGGTGGGGCACAGCTGGGTGCCCAAAGTAGGCCCAGGTTCAGGACACCACCCAAGTGGACTGGACTCAGCCAATGGGGTCGACCAAGGCCATCAACCACACCTCCCCAGCCAGAGGTGTGAAAGATCTGGGCTGTGGGGAGGCCCCGTTCTTTTTTACCCCTGTTCCCTGTCAGGTCAGCTGGAAGGTGAAGGTCTCCCTTCCCAAGCAAGGATGCATATATCCCCGCTCTGGGCCTTCTCAGGGTTCACATTCTCTTAGTCTCTGGGCCCACGTGCTCATAACGTCTAGGGTTCTTGGGTCTCTGGCCTCCCAGGATCACTCCCAGTTCCACCGCATGGGTGCTCTCATCCATGCGGTTATCCGTGCCCTGTTGTGGACCCACAGTCTGGCACACTTCCCCGAAATGCATGTACCCTTTTGAGGCTGGAAAACCTCACATTTGCCCTGTCCTTCATAAAAACTCACTTGGATTACACAATCTGCTCTGGCGTAAGTTCCTTCAGCGTGGAAAGAACCAAGATATTACCCTCTCTAGAAACCTAACAGAAACTCTGAAGACGTGGATAATCGAAAATTGTATGAAGAAGTTTTCTTCTGCACACAGGGGGTCATTCTGAATTGAAGTGACAACTAATAAAAATACTAAAACTCTTGAAAGTGTCTTTAGATTACACAAATGGTTAAGAACTTCCCTGCCAACCAAGTGTTTGATGGTGTGGACTTTCTCTTGGGCACCTCAGGGAGAAAAGTCTGGCAGTCTACTTGCAAACTAAACCAGCCATTGAAAACCCTGCCGGGTATTGTTCTCCTGGGATACATAGAGAGTCACAATGAGTTGACATCAGCTCATGAGCAATAGTTAATGTTCTTTAATGTTATCTCTTGTAAATATTATTTGTATTTTATTTCATATTCTTTTGGGAATGTTATATGGGATTATCAATGGTTATTTTTTTTTTTTTGCTGCTCTTCACTTGGCTTTAAATATAAAGTTGAGAACCTATGCTCACAGATAGAATCCTTGGGTGGCATAAATGGTTAAGCTCCTAGCTACTAACCAAAAAGTTAGTAGTTCAAACCCCAAAAGGTGCCTAAGAAGAAGGGCCTGGAAATCTGCCTTTAAAAGATCACAGTTCTGAAAATTGTAGGGAGCACAGTTCTATCCTGCATCAGATGGGGTCTGCATAAGGTGGACTCAATTCCACAGCGACTAACAAAAACATCATCATGCAAACCCTTATCTGTTTAAAGCTTCCAAAAGGCCCATAGTTTTCTCATACATTTATTACATGTCTTGCTTATTATTGTTGTTGTTGGTATTGTTGATTTGTCACTGAAGAGCAAGCAATTCAGAGTTACTTTACCTATAATAAAGCCCCATCAGTGATCACATGAATGCATTGTAAACTAAACATCTAACTAGAATATGGCAGGATTGTGAGTATAAATGTTTAAATAGCTACTATCTAGACTGGAGAGAAGATGGGTTACTGAGGAAGAAAGAGATAATAAAAAAGAATGCGTATGGGAAGAGGAAATACTACCGGAATGCTGAAATTGCAAATGAAACCAACAGAAGTCAGGAAATTCAAGAGTTAAGACTCCCATGACTCTTTTAATTCAGCCCCTGGTGTTGTGGATAAGCATTGTATATGTGTCTTTCATTACTGGATCACATAACACTTAGCAACAGAGCCCACAGAGGATGGTGATGAGGAAGCATATGGCTCCTTATGAAATGAGGTTTAAATACATCCAAAGGTTAACAACTAGTCTAACAAGGTATTTCTCCTATAAAAGTTTAATGTTAATTATAAAATCAGATAACATTGTTATGGCGTGAAATATGTAACACACAAGGCAACTCTCCCCTTGGGCAGAGTTGATGTACAGTGTTCACAATGGAATTTGCCCACCTCTGCTGTATAAAGATGGAAATAATTATTTTCTTCCTGGAAAATATATAGATCGTGGTTAATATGGGGAACCCTGGTGGCACTTAGGTAAAGCACTCATCAGCTCACTGAATGGTGGGCAATTTACGCTCTTCTACTACACATGGCAGCTCTCTTCTGTCCTGCAAGGTCCCTGTGAATCACAGTCTGCTGGATGGCAGTGGGGCTTTGTTGTTGTTGTTGTTGTTGTTGTTGTTGTTTTATTGGTTCATGCAGCAAAAGGTTGGACTCCCTGCTTTCCATAAAAATAATAAATTTTAAAGACTGTAACCGATAGTGAAGGAACGTGCAGTCACTAATGCCATCAGGAGCTAGCTGAAAGGTCAGTGATTCAAACTTGTACATGACTATAGGGGAGAAAGATTTATATATGTGCCGCCGAAGCAAGCACAGGGGAGAAACGTTTGTCAGACTGCTTCTGTCAGGATGTAATCAATGGAAACCCCATTGGAACATTATAGTTCAGGGAACACAAGACTAAATACTAACCCAGTTGTTGTCAAGTTGAGTTGAACTCATAGTCATCCCATGCATATCGGGCTAGAACTCTGATCTATAGCCTTTTCAGTGGTTGATTTTTTTTTTTTTTTGGTTTTTGAGGCATCACTGCCCTCAGGTGGTGGGAGTAGGAGGCCCAGCCTTTGCTCCGTGGAGCTGGAATTGAACCTCCAGCCCAGTGGGCCGCAGTCCCGCGCACAACCACTACACCACCGGGGCTCAGCTTAGTGGTTGATTTTTAAAACAAGATCTCCAGGTCTTTCTTCTTCAGGACCTCTGATAGTGGTCTCAAACCAACAAACTTTCAGTGAGAAATAAAGTACTTAATGATTTATGCTGCCCATAGACTCCAAAATAACAATACTCTAACTTAAACTATGGTGGGGAAGTGTATTGGAAATGAAAAATGATTTCTCCCCACCTACTAATTTCCCTCCTCAACCCAAAAAAAGATTTTACATGAAGAAACACTGGTTACAGCATTTTTTCCTCTTAGATTTATATTCTTAGTGATATTGAGTGTTTGCAATGAGTGTTTCCCTGAACCTACTCAAAGCAGAATGGCAGTCCATGAGTGTGTCTATTTGGTGGTTAAAACCCAAGCATTCTAAGATGAGTGTTTATAGAACTCATCTATAAAGTCCCTCACTTCCATGAAGACAGAGGGAACAGTGAGTTTAATAATGAAGAAAGAACAGTGTAAACATATGTTTAGCAGTGTTTAAGCCATTGCTAAAATTTTTGGTTGCTTGTAATCTGAAGAGTAAATTAATCTTTGTAGTCCAGTTACAGAATATGCAGGGCCTTGTGAAAAATAAAACAATATGGGATTCCTTATTTAAAAATGTGTCAGAAATTTAAAGATGGTGACAGCAAAGCATGAGACAAGTGTGAAGCCCACTTAAATGTGAGGGCCTCAGCCATGTACAAGTTGTATACCCATGAAGATGGCCCTGATGCCTTCCTTGATCCAAACAATCTCTCCTTGCCTTTTGAATGGCACTTACCAGTTTCCCTTAGGATCATGCTTTAAGCATTGGACTATTTACCACAAGAGGGACAGTTCAAGCTCAAACCCATCTGTCGCCTCTTGTGAGAAAGATGAAGCTATCTGCTCCCATACAGATCTGTAGTCTCATCAATGCTATACTGCATCCTGAATTCCTCAGCCACTCTGTGCAGCACCTCTGTGAGGGACTGATTGTCTTGCAGGTGGGTGTGGGGTCTCCACTTTGTCCACACTCCTTCACATCAATTTGATTGGTTGTTTTCAAACTTCTGACACCTAATCCTGTCAACACCTCATAACCACACAGCCCGGTTTGCTTCTTCCACGTGGGCTTTGTAACTTCTCTGCTTGATGGCGGCTTGTTTAACTACAAGCCTTTCAGACCCCAGATGCGTTATTTTTGAGTAGCCAAGCACCATCAGCTTTCTTCTTTTGTTTTTGCTTATGCACCATTTTGTCTTCAGTAATCATGTCTGGAAGGTGAGTATCCTACAGTGTCACATTATTAGAACAAACTCTTCTTGTACTTTGGTGAGGTTTTCATAGAGGTCCAAAGTCCATCCGCTTCCTTGTTGTATTTGCATCCCCTTACTCTTGAGGTTTACATTTCACCTCATTAATGCTATTAGACCTATGCATGTTTATCTGTATAATCAAGATAAAAATTAAACAGCTCTTGAAAGGAAGGCTAGGGAGAGGTATTCTAGAAGCCGAGAATCCGCACTCATCCATCTGTGCGCTTTCTCACGGATGGTTGTAGTTAGCTGTGGAGATGGTGCTGACTCCAGACAATCCATGAGCAGCCTAGGAAGAATCGCTAGTGTGCTGAAGTCCATTATCTGGCATACGTTTCAGCCCAGGGCTTCATCCCTGGGTTTTTGCTGGCTAACTTCCGGAGATAGATAGCCAGGTCTTTCCTTTCCTCTTTGCCTCCTTCTGGAAATATGCGTTGAAATCTGCCCAACAAGGGTGACCTTGCTGGTATTCAAAATGCCCGGGAGCATCGATCTCAGTTTCAGAGTAACACAGAGACCACTGATTGATGACAAACCGACAGATGTCTAGTAGCCCCAACTGAACAAAGTCTCCAGGCCCAGAGAAATAATAACAAGGAACCTTTCACTTTATTAAATAGACCAGGTTGACCTTGAAAGCTGTGAGCAAGAAAATGTCACAAGAGTGAAAGCACTTCCCAGAATTCCCTTTGAGGACCTTCACCCTTTAAGTGTTGATTTCCACAAAAATGCGCATCTGCACTATTGGGAACCTGAGGATGTGCAGAAACCAATGAGGAGAAAAGTGAAGCAAATGCAAACTATATAGACTTCTTTCACCCACGGATCTCACTCCTGCTATTTTTCAGAAACCTAACTGTGAGGTTGCAGGGGAAATTTTTCATCTGTAATACTCCTATCTACCATTTTCATACTTTCTGGAAGCTTGAAAACCTCAGATAATACAGTTTCAGTGCATAGTTACTTTGTGTACCAATATGAACTGGGGCCAAATGTTAGGAACAACATTGTTTTCAGAACGTTTGGGTCATGATAGCAATCCTTTCCATTTACATTGAGAAATTCTTACCCAAAGTGCTCAGGGCCTTTAATCTTTACAACTTGCCTTGAGCCAAAGAAGTAAGCACACACATTTTTACTATTTTGAATCCAGAGAGTTAAAATCACGAAGACAGGTGGTCACCAGCTGGGAAGCGGTGAGCTCCGCCAGGTGACCTCTAAAAGCCCCTTTTGGAGGAAGAATGTGTGACAACTGTAGTTACAGACTGGAGTCAGCTCCCCTGGTCCCCTGAGAAGCCCAGTCTTGATCAGCTATGGGGCTCTGAGTCTCCTCTCTCCACCCACAAGAATTTAGGCTGAGAAAGGAAGCTCCTCCCCCGCTGGGTGGGGACAACGGGCTCTCTCTGGGGGGCTTCGGTCTCCATTGAGCTATTTGTGAATTCTAGAGGTGTGGAGTATGGAGTCGGGCAGAGTTATGGGCAAATGCTGGTAAACAAAGAGAAGAAACAAACACCTAACCTACCTTACAACTGTTGAGGAATACACAGTATGTACACCAGACATTTCCAGGAAGCAAAGCATTTCTCTTGGTTTTCAGTCATCAAAACTAGCCTTGTGTCTGGGAACCTATTTCAACATTGACCAAGAGATACAGAGTAAGGTTGGCATGCATTTTGTTTGTTTGTTTTGAATTGTCATTTTGTTTTGACCGCCCATAGAGTCCATATTTTTGTCTGTGTGTTTGGTTTGCTTGCTTGTTGACCATTTAGTTTTGTCTAGAATACAAAAGGAGGTTCCATAAAGGTCATGGGAAAGTTCCATTATCTTTTATATATAAAGTTGAAGTGGGTGAAAGATTACAGAGCAGACTATCAGTTTTCCGTTCAATGATTCATACAGAATTTGTTTCATCACATTCATTGTGATCCCCTCAAGGTAACATCATTTACCCCACTTCTTCTTTGAGTTTCCTGTCTTCTTTCTTCCTTCTTTTCTAAACCCTTGTGACTTTTGTTCCTGGGCAAATGCTGCCTTTTTAAATCTCAAATTGTTGAGAAGGTTTGCATCTCTCAGAAGTGTTATTCTTCCCCTATGAGATTTGTTATTTGCTGAAATTTGTTCCACAAGGGGCATTCAGTTTTAGAATGGAAGGGTGGCTAAGGGCCATCTTCACAGGCTGTCCACCAGGCTCCAACCAGTAAGCTTAGTCTCTTTTAGGTTGTAAGTTTTGTTTTGCAAATTTTTCCTACTCTATCCAAGAGCTTCTAATTGCAGTGGTTCTCAATCTGTAGGTCATGAACCCTTTGGGGATTGAATGACCCTTTCACAGAGTTGCCTGATTCCTAACTGTAGCAAAATTACAGTTATGAAGTATCAATGAAAACGATTTTATGAATGGGGGTCACCACAACATAAGGAACTCTTTTAAAGGGTCTCAGCATGAGGAAGGTTGAGAGCCACTGCTCTAATGTGACCCCTTCCAGAGCAGGTAGTAATGGTAGCCAAGCACCACTGGTTCTTTGGGTCTCAAGGTTGTAGAGACGTGTATTCATGTGGTCCCTTAACCTATCACACTAATTTTCCCTGGGCCTCTGTTTTCCTCACTCTTCTTTCCTCCAGACTGAAGCAACTGAGAGGGCTGATCACAAGCTCTTAAGACTCCAGTCAGTTCTTATCAAAGTAGCATGTAGAATATTCTTTTTGAGGACTATGAAAGTCCTTCAATTCTATTTTTCCACAATTTTTAAGCTCCTCCTCTCTATGTTTAAATTTTTCACTTTCTTTTTATTTTTTTAACCCTAACCCTATGCTTAAAATTTTCAAACAGTGTAGTGAGATATAAGTTATTTACCATGTAAATGAAGCAGTGTACGTGTGTGATTCAGTGGGTTAGTAAATGTATAGAGTTGTTCAACCTTCACCACAACATCCAGTTTCAGAACTTTCACCCTGCAAAAAAGTCTTCAAGCCCAGTATCAAACAGTCCTTACCCAGACAAATATCAACCTATTTTCTGTCCTTGTGATTTCCCATCCAGCATTTCCTCTAAAGAAAATATAATATGTAGTCTCTTGTCTCTTGCTTCTTTCACTTATTATGATTAGTTTAAATTATTTCATGTACATCAGTACAGGTGTACCTCAGAAATACTGTAGGCTCAGTTACAAAGTAGCACAGCAAACACATATTGGAGGGAAATGTGGGTCAGAGGATTTTGTTACTATTGCTTCCCAGAGCACATAAAAGTTAGGTTTATACAATATTGTAGTCTATGAAAAACTTTGAAATAGAGCATAAACTCCCAAAATGTGTCACTGAGATGTGAAGTGAGAACATGGGGCCAATACATTTTCTGGGTTCGGGGATGCCAAAAATCTTCAGTGTGTGTGTTTGTGTGTGTGTGTGTGTGTGTATCTGTAATTCATTTGTATTACCGAATAGAATTCCAATGTATGAGTAGGTTACATTTTAATTATTCATTCAAGAGTTTGTAGTTATGCGAATGGTTCCTCTTTGTGGAGAATTATGTACATGGCTGATATAAAAATTCACAAAAAAAAGTTTTTGTGAGGACCTATGTTTGTTTTTATAGACTAGATAGTAGTGAAATTGTTGGGTTTATGGTAAATTACTGGTGATTGGAATATTAAAGTTAGAAAGGCAACTGGAATTTTTAGCATTGATGTATAAATAATGTTGGTGATCAAATTTTTCAGTACCAATCACTTATTTATTGAAGATGTCTTTTTATAACAACATAAATACTGGCTATACATGTGGACCCAACCAGATAGAACATACAGAAATCAAAAATACTACATCTGTGGAATATGACAATAGAGAAGGTTAATATCATCAGGTAGTACATAACCAGAGACCCACTGTAAAACAGATGATCAATTACTTATATCCAAATTCAAATTGAAGCTGAAGAATTTTCAAACAAGTCTACAAGAACCAATCAGCAACCTTAAATATTACAATCTGAATTTAAAGACCAGCTCAAGAACATATTGGCATATTAAATAATAATGACTGAAGACCAATTTGAAGGATGATACCCAGGTCACATACATGAAAACAAGTTAAAAGTCAAGGAAGAAAAGACTTAAATGAGTGTGAGAAGAGATTTTGATGCTGGCTTTTGAACATATTGTATATAAAGAAAATGAAAGAAGGGTTCATTGAAAGAGATTCGAACATTTCAAATTGCAACTTAAGGAGACCAATAATTACAAGGGGCAGAGCTTTCATGGCATGCATTTTTTGTGCTAGGAGAGCATCCAGCAACTCACTGTGAGTTAGTGCACCCAGTGGTGTTGCCTGGAAAAGTTCTTTCTGGCCCCCAATTTCACTACAACCTTGCTTCTTGTGATGGTTGATTTAAGAGAAAAGCATACAGCTGTGAAATGTTGTTTCCCGCTCAGGAAAAATATCGCAAAAACTGTTGTGATGGTGAACACAGCTTATAAGGACAGCACTATGGGAAAACCTCAATTACATGAGTGGATTTGTTTCAAAAAAAGATGAAATGTTGATTGAGGATAAACCTCATTCTGAATAGCTGTCAACTTCTTGAACAGACAAAAATGTCAACAAAATTCATGCACTTATGCTTAAAGACTGAAGACAGACTAATGAAGTGACGGGAAATCTATCAGGACTATCTTGGAGCTCAGTTCAGCAAATTTTAAGAGAATATTTGGGCATGAGAAGGATCATTGCAATGAAACTAATATTAATTTTTAATTTATCAAGGGTTCATAAAGGTGGAAATGTGAGGAGAAAGGAAAAAAATGATGAGCTGAAAGCAAAGGTTCAAGTAGAAAGAAAAGGTTTTGAAAAGAATGATGGCAACATATGTACGAATGTGTTTGGCACAATAGATGTATGGATTGTTGTAAAAAGCCCCCTATAAAATGATTCTTAAAAACAGAAAAGAAAAAGATGACCATGTTTCTATGACAAGAAATTTGAAAACAGCTACTGACTGGGCAGTTGACTGGAAGACATTCATATTTGTACCTATTCCAAAGAAAAGAAATCCAACAGAATGCAGAGACTGTTGAACACTATCATTAATATCACACTGCTACATTTTGCTGAATGTTGTTGTTTTTTATTGGCTGTGGCTGTATGTCAGATGGGATTTGCCAGAATTCCAACTAGATTTCTTAGAAGAGGACATCAAATGAGAGTTTTCACTGTTGACATTAAATGATTCGTGAACGAAAGCAGAGACTTCCAGAAAGATGTTTATCTCTCTCTTAATGACTGTGCCAAGGCATTCAACTGTGTGAATGATAAAAAATTATCTATAACATAGCAAAAAAATAGAAATTCAAAAATATTTATTTGTGCTTGTGTGGAACTTGTACAAAGGCTATGAGGTAGTTGTTTAAATAGAAAAAGGATGGGATTTAACAGATGGAAAGCGAACAACAGGGTTATAATATTTCACTTATTCCATCTATCTGTTGAGCAAATAATTGCTTTGCCTTAATTAATATTTTCTATTTTAATTCTTTGGGTTCTAATATCTACTGCAATGGCAGCACAGACAAAACTCATGCTTAAAGAATTTATTAAGGAAGTTAATAAATTATACACTCAATGAGAATACAGCTACACTCAGTGTAGCTATTTACCAGGACATGTTACAGTTTCAGTTCTGCTAATAAATGCCCAAAGGGGCATGCCACTATGATGCAAGCGTCAAGGTGAAGGCATTCAACTGAAGCTGCATGGATCAGCAAACCCAGTTCCCTAAAATAAATGCCCAATGACACCCAACTGCATTAAGCCACAGACCAAAGGTACTCACCTCCACTTCCTTCCAGGCCCAACTTCCCCAATTAATTGTCCACAGACATGCCACTCCAGCAAGTCTTTTTTTTTTTTAATTGCAGGTGAAACTTATGAAAGGATGTACAGGAAGCAGATAAAAATAAAGAGAAAAACATAGGGACAACGTTTCTAATACATGAAAGCAAAGCAAAACAAACAAAGACCTGCCATCCAGAAGCAAATTCAGTGCATTTTACTACATGGGCATTAACACCAATTTCAATATGAAATCACACTTGCTTAGCAGTCTTCACAGCTACCTTATTGGTAATACTCCAAGACTGCATGAAGGTAAAAGACATTATAGACTAAGAAAATAACCATCTACAGAGCTGTTCATGGGACAGAAAAATTGAAGCATAATAAAACAGTTGCACAGTGACCATGTGCTCTTACCTCTCCCAAAGGCACAAAGTGACTCTAATCACAACTGCTTTCTATTTCAGTTGTTTCATACTCAAAGGTTCTGTTACATTCCTCATTCACTATGAGTTCTTGAATATCTAGTGAATTCTGAGGACTAATTAAAAGGCTTTGCCACATTCCTTACATTCATAAATCCTTTGTGTACTTAATTTTCATATGTGTAGTGAGATACAAAGACAAAATGTTTTGCCACATTCCTTGCATTCATTCGGCCTCTTTACTATGACTTCTTTCTCTATGTACAATAAAATTTGGTGACTGAGTAAGGCTTCTCTACAATTCTTAGCATCATAAACCTTGCCACCACTGTGAGTTCTCATGTATTCAGTGAGATATGAAAACAGAAAAAATGGTTTCCCTTATATCTTACATTCATTAGGCCTCTCTCCGCTCTGAGAAATCCTACATGAACTAAAGGCTGAGGAATAAGCAAAGGCTTTGCCACATTCCTTACTTGCATCAGGCTTCTTTCCACTGTGAATTCTGATACATTGCATGAGGGATGAGGAGTGATTAAAGTCATTGCCACACTTCCTACTTTCATAAGGCCTCTCTATTGAGCTCTATGTTGAGGAAGGGTTGAGGTATGTTTAAAGATTTTGCAACATTTCTAATGGTCAAAAGACCTCTATTCAGATTGTGATAAGGATCGTAAGAACGCCCAATAAGATGATTTTAAAAATATGATTTAAAAAAAAAGTACAAGGGGCTGAGCCCTGGTGGCATAATGGTTGTGTGTCAGACTGCAGCCCACAATGATGACGGTTCAAATCCAGCAGCAGCTCTCCAGGAGCAAGGCTGGCCTTCCTGCTCCCACCAGGGCAGTGATGCCACATTTTAAAAAAAGCACAAGAAAAAATAAAATGTTTCAAACTGGTTGTGATAATAATTGTACAACTCTTCTTGATAGGACTGAATTATTAAATTGTATGACATGTGGATTATGTCCCAATAAAACTGGGATTTTTTTTACATTAAAAAAAAGAAGGGAAGGATAAAAGCAAAAATTGAATGCAGGAATGATATTAAATGCAGCAAGGAAATTAAAAGATTATCTAAAAAAAACAGGCCTCCATCCACTATGAACCCTTAAATGTTTAGCGATATGGGAGGATTGATTAAATGCTTTCCCCCATTCCTTACATTCATAAGACTTCTCTCCAGTGTGAACCCTGATAGGATTGATTCAATGCTTTCCCAGACACCTTACGTTCCTAAGATTTTTCTCCAGTGTGAACCGTTGTATGTACAAGGAGATAAGAGGATTTATTAAATGCTTTCCCACATACCTTACCTTCATAAGGCTTCTCTCCAGTGTGAATCCTTACATTTCTAAAGAGGTGGAAGGACTGATTAAATGCTTTCCCACATATCTCACATTCATATGCTTCTCTCCAGTGTGAATCCTTATATTTCTAAGGAAGTGGGAGAATTGATTTAATGCTTTCCCACTTATCTTACATTCAAAAAGTTTCTGTCCACTGTGGATTCTTTTGTGTGTTTTGAGTGATGAGAGCCAACTAAATGTTTTCCCACATACCTGACATTTTTGAGGTCTCTCTCCACTTTGAATCTTTTTTAAAAAATGTTTATTTTCTTAACTCCAAGCAATCTTCTCTGCAAAGAGTGACCATTGCCTCTTTGCCCAGAAATATTGGAAATGCAGTAATGGTGGCTGGGATGAAATATAGTAAACACATCAATAGGAAATCAAGCAGGTGATGTATTTTGGGGTCAAAGCAGAGTGAACACCATCCCTCATTATATCAGTTTATTATCATTTATTCATGGGCAGATGTGGAGGAAGAACATTGCAAACTGAAAACTTAAGATGACGCAGAACCGCCTGGAAAAGAAAGAGTCAAAAGGACCATGAAGCCACAGCTCTCTGAAAAGAGAACAAATCCATCAAAATGGGACATCGCTTCAGTTTGTGGCACAATAGCTTCCTGGACAACAAATCTCAAGACATTCTTTATGAAAGCGAATAAGACCCTCTGGATTTCTTTTGTGTTCATTGTATTATTTACTGCTGTGATGACCTTCCTCCTGTGCTTCTTTTTCCAAAAGTCTGTGGATATGCTCCCATACAGCAAGGGAACTCATGGATGTCTCTAGAACATACCTGTGGCCTTTTACTTGACTCCAGCACAACAGGCCACTACCAGTGTGCATGGTGTATGGCCAAAACGATGCAGTTTGAGATTTTAAGTGTCAGCGTGTTAGTCCAGGTAGACTAGAGAAACAAATTCAAAGGCACACACATGGATATAAGGGTAAGGTTTATATACAAGAGGAATAGGACATTGAGAAAAATATCCCAACCCAGTCCAGTTCAAAGTCATAAGTCCGATCTTAACCCATATGTTTGATATCAGTTTATAAAGTTTCCTTCCAACTTATGAAGTCACAGGCCAGTGGGTGCAGAGTCCCAGCACTGGTGGGGGTCTCCCCATGGCTCCTCACTTCCAGGGCTCAGGGTCCATTAATAGCATCCAGTGGTGATAGAAGCAACTCCACGGTGACAGGGGTCTACATGTGACTTCTCTAGCTTCAGAGGTCTGGTTCCATCAGGGCAAGGCTGTGTGGCTTCTCCTCCAGTTCCTCCAGCTCCTGGGATGCTGCCATCTTGTCTTGTCCATAGTTGTCATCTCAGAGACTGACTCCCAACAACTGAGGAGATAGCTTCTCATCTCCATCAGGGAAATATCGTGAGATTTCCCAGAAGTCTCCGGAGAAAACGATATCCACACAGAGGCCTCATTGGCTACTCAATGGCTATCTCCAGATTAACAGGCTAGACTCCACCCCTATATCTCAATCATGAAATTTGACATCTCAAATACATGACCGCTACAGTCAGTGTCTGAACTCTGTAAGTATATTGATTTAGTTGGAAAGGATAGCATGTTACAGGGGAGGTTCCTGCCTCAACTGTAATGTTTTTATGCTATTTCTGTTTGTGATTACCTTCCTACCTGAAAGACTGTGAGGAGGAAGTCTGCCTCTTGTTTAATGAGTTTTTCAAGGAGGAATCATAGATATTTCATTTGTTACAACTTATTGAAATAAAGGTGAATTCAAATTTTTAAAAAGTCATTCAGTATGTTAGTCTTGGTAAACTAGGGAAACAAATCCACAGAAACTCTTATTGTATAAGAAAACATTTATAAAAGGGTAAGCGTACCGTAAGAAAACATTCCAACCCAGTGCTGCCCAAATTTTTAAGTTCAACATTAGCCAATATATCCAACACCAATCTACAAAGTCCTCCTTGATCTCACAAAACATACACAATGACACCAAATGCAGTAGGAAAGTTGAATCAGTGAGCTTGTAAGCATCTCAGCACTGGCAGGGGTCTCCATATAGCTGCTCCAGCACTTAAGGCTGCATTGTGATAGGTCCATGTGGCTTCTTCTCAGGAAGTGAGCCTTGCCAGCTGAAGCAGGGAAGTGGCTAAGGCAGCTGCACTCTGGTCCAACCATCTGAAAGCAAGAGATTCAAGAACTAAAAAGGCGAGGCTCACAGAGACATTTCTCTCTCTGCCCTTAAATTAATCCCACAGATTGGCACAATAAACCTTACCTATCTCACTCAGTTCCACTTCTGTGGGTAAGCCAGTCCAGCTTCCCCAATTTAATGCTCAGAGGCACTCTATTCCACAAGCTAGACTCTTGCTAAAAGCTCTCCTTGCACAAAAGCTCTCCTTGTTCCATGGGCTGGAGAGTCCCCCATACTGTTCCATGTGCTGGCTCCAGCTTTTGCTGCTGCTCCTCTGATGCTATCGCAGCAATTTGGATCCAAGTGTTTTATTGTTCTGGGATTTCTGGTCCAGAGGATGTGTTTCACGCCTGATTCTTGTTGTTAATGAGATCCCTCCTCCTGTTTCTCAGAGGGCTCACGTATCCACAGCAGATGGCCTTCCAAGGAATCTTGTTCTCATTTACTGTGGCAGATGAATTTATGTCAACTAGACATTCCTAGCTAAGGGTGGAGTCAAACCTGTTAATCAGGTTACAGCCCAATGCTATGTCCTTGGGGTTGTGGCCTTATAAGCTGAAACATGGGAGCCCACTCTCTTTCTCTCTCCTGCTCTGCCTTCCTGCTTACTAACACTCTCTGTCATAGACTCTGAGAGCTGCTGGAGTCCTGCTAAGGTTCCACTGTCCATGCTAAGGCACACACTGGCCTGTGATCTCCCTGCATTCTGCATTATTGCATGTGGCTGCCTAATGGGCTGGCATCAGTCTAATGGACTTGAGTTAAATGGGGTTGGGATTCTTTCTTGTTGTATAATTATTCCTTGATATAAAGCTCTTTCTTTTACACAGATAAGTGTCACTGGAGTTGTTCCCCTAGTCCAGAGGTCAGCAAACTCTTGAGACTGAAGAGCCAATCCTGTCCCTCCTAACAACTTTAAAGTCACTCAAGAGCCTTAAACATGTTTTCCAAATAAATGAAACCACTGTGATCTGAGATACTAACTTTCAAATATTTTCAATGTTACTTCAGAGCTGCACATTGACTACATATGGCTCTTGACCATGGTTTGCTGACCATTGTCTTAGTCACCAGCCTAACACAATTATTCACAGGCAAATCCGACCCGTATCTTATCTGACTTTCTTAACAGACCTATACCGCGGAAGGTCTTTGGTGGGAGTTAAGACTTTGGCTAGAAAAGCCATATTGAAATAATTCATTGCCCCTGCAATAATGAAAGAGGCTAAACTATATAAATGAGAATCTGGCATCAGAATAGAAGACTCATCGGCCACCTATGATAGGCCAATGACTTAACTGTGCTTATGGACTGTGAAAAGAACTTGAAGAATTTACTGATGAAGATCAAAGACTACACATTTTAATATGTATCGCACCATAAGCCCCCACCCAACCACCAAATCTCACAGTCATAAAATAAATTCTGATGCATAGTGACCCTATAAACCAGAACGGAGATGTCCTTCTGGGTTTCTGAACCTGTAAATCTTTAAAGGAGTAGGAATCTTAGTGTTTCTCCCTCAGAAGGACTGGTATTTTCAAACTTTGAAGTAAAACAAATTTACCAATGAATTTTACTAACCAGTTAATAAAATTATGTTAAATTGAAAAAGATTGAAATCACCAAGTATTTCATTTTACTTGGATCCACAATCAACAGCCATGGGAGAAGCAGTCAAAAAATCAAATGATGGGCTGAGCCCCAGTGGCGTAGTGGTTGTGCGTGGGACTGCGGCCCACTGGGATGGAGGTTCAATTTCAGCAGTGGGGCTGGGCCTCCTACTCCCACCACCAGAGAGCAGTGATGTCCCCCCCAAAAAAAATCAAATGATGTATTGCATTTGGAAAATCTCATGCAAAAATTTTGTTAAAGTGTTAAAAGAGAAAGACATCACTGATCTGTAAGGTACATCTGAACCAAACTATGATATTTCCAATCACCTCATATACATGCAAAACTTATGCAATAAAGAAGGAAGATCATAGGAAATTGATCCTTTAATATTATGGTGTTAACAAATAATGCTGATTATTTCATGAGCTTCCAGAGAAGTAAACAAATCTGTGTTGGAAGAATCACAATCAGAATACTCCTTAAAAATGGCCAGATTCTGTCCTGTGCTTTCAGCATAGAATCCAGAGACTTCAGTCCCCAAAGTAGGACATCATGTTGGGTAATCAAGTGTCAGTGAAAAAGAGAGAGTCTCAAGAAGCCAGATTGACACAATATTGGATATTGGCTACAATAGACTCAAAGATAACAATGATTGTGAGGGAGCGCAAAGGACCAAGGAATGTTTCATTCTATTGTATAAACATGATAACTGTAGGAAGCCCTTGTTCAGTGCTCTGCTGATAACTATGCATTTAGCAAGTTGAACTGACCATGACAGCCTGTTGGAGACCTGGAGAACTGCTTTCCTAAAGACTATAGAATAAAAAATGCCATTGCCATGAAAAGACATCAACTCAGTGACACCAAACAATAAAAATAACACATCAAATTTGATTGAATTGTCTTTTTCTCCATCTCCATTATACATCGTCACTTTTATTTATTTTTTTTCCTACCATTGAAATTCTTCTATTGAGCTCCAATAAAGAATGCTTACATGGATCAGCGGTATAAGTTACTGAAATAACTGGTGAGCCAAGAAGAAAACAATGTGTTCTATGGACCCCTGGTTTGGACATGTGTTAAAAGTTGGACTGCGAGCCTCAAGGTCAGAAGCACAAACCCATTAGCTGTCCTTCGTGACTTTACATTCTTGGAAACTCTCTAGAGCAGGTCTTCACTGCCTTATTGAGTGTCTATACATCTAACTATACTGGAAGAATCAAATAGTAAGGAGTTGCGTGTTCTGTATGTTGAGAGGTTTGGAATTATCAGCAGCTTAGAGGAAGAGGGAGAAGTGCCTTGTCTGAGTATTATTATTTCTGGGATGTCCTCATCAGAGATGGAAATTTGTGAACATCATTAGAGTTGATCCAGATATAACGGATGGAAATTTGTGAACATCGTTAGAGCTGATCCAGAGATAACAAAAACACAGTGTCCCAGTTGCTGGCAGTGTCCTAAGGATCAAAGAAAATGACAAAGGCTCAGGAATCACTGACATTTAGTGATGTGGCTGTAAAGTTCACCTTGGAGGTAGTGGGAGATCCTGGACTCTGCTCAGAAGATACTATATCAGGATGTAATGTTGGAGAACTATCATAACCTGGTTTCCATAGCTTATCAAGTTATCACCCCAGAAACTTTCTCTTGATTGGAACAAGGAGAACAACTGTGATCTGTGTTAAAAAAAAAAAGTCATAGTGAGATATTTTCAGAGATCCAGAAAGGTGATGATCATTGCTTGAGCACTTGCAACAGAGAAGAATGGTGGACAGAATAGAAGAGTGCTATAAAAATAGTACATTGGAAAATATTGCTCATTAGCACAAAAGTAATTTTCATGTAGATGAAAATTGTAAGATATTTGTCTTACATGAAAAAATTATGAAGTCATCTGTAATCTTTCCAGTATTAAACCAGAACAAGTAAGCAGCAAAATGAAGAAGTCTCTTGTACCTAATGGAGATGAGAAAACTTCTCTCCATGATAAAGAGCAATTTTTTATTGAAATGAAATTACCTCGGTGTCAAAATCCAGTAGAATTAATTCACAATGCATTGAGCATCAGGAAGCTGACAAAATAGAGAAACCACAGGTATGTGATAGATATGGGGAAAACTTTATCAAGAAGTCTGTCCTCTCTGAGCATCAGATCATTCCTATCCTGGATAACACCTATGAATGTAGTCTGTGCAGGCAAGAATTCCATAAATTGTTCAAGCTCAGTGAACAATATCAGACAAGTGACAAAGGACAGATACCATATAAATACTTAGAATGTGGCAAAGCTTATCACAGTAAATCATACCTCAAGGAACATCAGAAAACTCATGTTGCTGGGAAATTGCATATGCAGTAAATGTGGGGAAGGCTTCACCAGGTGCAGTGATCTCACTGCTCATCAGTGAACTCATACTAAAGAGAAACCTCATGTATGTGGTGAATGTGGAAAGGGCTTCTTAAAGAAGAGACTACTCATCCTCCATCAGCAAAGTCATAAGAAATTCTATGTATGTAGTCATCGTGAAAAAGCCCCCTCTCCTTATTCATCAGTGAACTCATCCTCTAGAGAAACCCAATGCATGGGGTGAATGTGGAAAAGGCTTCTTTAGGAAAAGTGCGCTCTCAATTCATCAGCAAAGTCTTACTGGAGATATATAGCATGTATGTAGTAAATGTGGGAAAGCTTTTGTCAGGAAGAATGAACATACTGTTCATCAGTGAACTCACTGGCAAAAAACACACAACAACCCAAGTATGTGATAACTGTAGAAAAACCTTCACCCCCAGAGGAATCTCAAAATTCATCTAAGAACCCATACTGGAAGAAACCACTATGTATGTATTGACTGTCATATCATAGAGCCTTCCACCAGAAGCTATGCTTCATAGAACCTCTGAGGTTTCACACAGGAAAGAACCCCTTTCTATGAAATCAATGTGAAAAATCTTATACCCAGAAGGTAACACTAAATCAACATCTAAAAGCTCAACAAGAGAAACCTTTCTGATGCAGTGATTGTGACAAAACTTTCAAAACAAACGAAGAGCTCATGTGTCACCAAGGATATGATATAGGACCATTAATATATAGCTGCAATATGTGGGGGATAACTTTTACCTGTGCTCAAAGTTTTCTTCACATAACAAAGCACACAAAAGTGAAAAAGCTTTAAATTCCAAAATGGTGGGAAAGCTCTCCACAGGGACTCCTATGTCATCACACACCAGGGATCTCATGCAGAAGGAAAGGTCTGTCAATACAGTGACTTTGCAAGTTCCTTCTGTGGCTTCTCCAGTGTCAGTAAACACCAGAGGATCCTAACTAACGTGAATGTAGTTCTTTGGGGACAGCCTTTGGCTAGGAAGGAATCAAGTGACAACAGAGGATTTGAACAGCAGAGAAACCATATGAATACAGTAAATGTAGCAGTGCCTATGAATACAGTGACTGTGGCAGTGCCTGCAGCCTAAAGTTGGATTTTATTTTATGTTCCACAAATCTCATAGGTTAAGTTGTGTTTCATTCGTGGGACAAGAGAGTTGAGAAAAATATCTACCTCAATGTAAATGTGGTTAAAAAGTGCAACTTGTGTGAAATCATCAACAGCGGAGATATGTACATTGATATCAAGACTAATCTAATTTTCACCAAAATGCATATATATCAACCAGTTGCTCAGTTGTATCAATTAAATGAGTAAAAATCTGAGTTCATGTCAACAACAACATAAATGATATGAGTTTCCAAATAAAATGGGTAATTGGCAAAAAATGCGTGTATGAATTTCTAATACTTTCTTAGGGGTTTCTATCATCAAAGTCCAATATCTGCACCTCTCAGAGACCATACAAGTTGACTTTTTCTTTTTCTGGGCATGAACATGTTTCCTTGTATATCTAACAAATTTGTTTTGAACAGTAAACATTTCTGGTTCCAGGGGGATATGGGACAGGAGAAGATGTGGGAAAGGAAGTGGGTGTTAACAAACCCAGGAACAAGGGAATAAGTAGCAAGATGGCAAGAAGGGTATCTTCCTTTCTGGTTGGGCTGTATCGAGGGCAATGGAATCAAGAGAAATTACTGAAACTCAAATGAGGGCTGAACATGATAGTGAGACAAGAGGAAAGAAAAAGGAAGTCAAAGAACTAGGAGGCAAAAGGCATTTACAGAGGTCTAAATATCGGCATGAACCTATGTAAATACATTTTATATATAACAATAGGGAAATGGGTCTATGTACATATATTTATAGGTTTAGTATTAAGATAGCACACGGACACTGGATCTCTACCCAAGTACTCCCTCAATGCAGGAACATTTTGTTCTATTAGCCTGGCATTTCACAATGTTTACCTTCCCAACACAATCCCTGAAGGCTAAGTGGTTGCATAAGCAAATATGGTGAAGAAAGCAGATGGTGTCTGGATGGCAAAAGATGTAGTATCTGGGGTCTTAAAGACTTGAAGATAAACAAGCAGCCATTTAGCCAAGAAGCAACAAAGTCCACATGGAAAAAGCACACCAGCCGGTGTGATGATGAGATGTCAATGGTATCAGGCATCAAAGAACAGAAAGCCATATCATTGTGAAGAAAGAGAAGAGCAGAATGGGGACCCAAAGTCCATTTGTGGGCAACAGGACATTCCCTTACAGAAGCATTGCAGACAGGAGATGAGCCAGTCAAGGTGCAGTATAGCACTGATGAAACAATCAACTTTTCTCTAGTTCTTTAATGTTTCCTCTCCCCAACTATCATGATCCCAATTCTACCTTACAAATCTGGCTAGACCAGAGCATGTACACTGGGACAGATAAGAGTTGGAAGCACAGGGAATCCAAGACAGATAAATCCCTCAGGGCCAATAATAAGAGTAGTGATATCAGAAGGGTAAGGGAAAGGTGGGTGGCAGAAATGGGGAACCAATCATAATGCTCTATATAGAACCCCTCCCTAGGGGGACAGACCTCAAAAAAATGGATGAAGGGAAACATCAGATAGTGTAAGGTATGAAAAAAATTATAAACTATCAAAGATTTGTGAGGTAAAGAGTGTGGGATAAGGAGGAAGGGGGAAAACTGAGGAGCTGATACCAAGGGCTCAAGTAGAAAAAAAATGTCTTGAGAATGATGATGGCAACAAATGTACAAATGTGCTTGACAGGAAGTATGGATGTGATAAGAGTTGTACAATCCACTCATCAAATGATTTTTAAACATATTATAAATAGTGATGATTTAAAAAGTGAACACTAGAAATTTAGGTAAATATGAGGGTAAATGAAAAAGTATTGTTACAAAACTGCAGACACTTTTATTAGTAAAAATATCAAATTATGAAGCTATTGTTTTTCAACATCTCCTCCATCTAAGCGTATATAGTTCTGAAGGTGATGTTTCCATTTTTCTTCCCTAAATATCTTTGTGCTTTTTGACTTGCACCACATCCATACAGCAGTGTGGGTATCCTTGAGGGACTCAAATCAGGACTCAAACCAGGTTCCTTTTCAAGATCCTTTGAAAATAAATAAATAAATAATGATTCTTTAAGTTTGAGAGACAAAAGAAAGGCAAAAAGAGGCAAGTTCAAGGTTAAGCGTGGAAGAAGTAAAGCTTCACAATGACATTCTCACAGGAAATCCCTTGCTGCCCTCTAAGAATCAGCAGAGGCATTGCTGGGATAGGAAAAAATTCATTGGTGCAACATTCCTGACCTTTTTCACTCACTGATGCCATTTCCAATTTTGTCAACATTTTTTGTAATAAGCCCTCATGATCATCATGTGTACCTTGGGGCGGGGGGTGGT
>PVJH01000792.1:0-263075 GCA_004026705.1 Nesogale talazaci | reverse complement strand
TGGATCAATCCATCTTGTGGGATTGTCTTCCTCTGGAGTTGCTGACCTTCACCTTTACCAAGCATAACATCCTTTTTTCAAGGCCAGGTCTCTCCAACTTACATTTCCAAAGTACCTGAGACGCAGTCTTGGCATCCTTACTTCTAAGGAGCATTCTGGTTGTATGTTTTTTGATTGTTTGTTTGTTCTTTTAATCATTCCATTGGACTCTCACATAGATTATAATAATCCATAATTCAATTAGATCAAGCATATTTGTACAATTGTTCCCACCATTATTGAAAAAAAAACATTTGATTTCTTCTTGGATTTTTTGATATCTGCTCCTCTTTATCCCATTCCTCCTCTAACATCCACCCTTATTATTGTTTTATCTTATTATCGTTATTTGCCTCATTTTGCACCATCCAATGTATCCATTCACCTACAATTCTATTATTCATTCCAGTCAAGTGGGATTATACAGTCATCATTGCTATTAGTCCCTCTGCTCCCATACCCACAAGGAATTATTACACCCATTACTATTTCTGAAGGGTTTATATATCTTGGATTTGATGTATCATTGTAATTATACCAATGAATATACACGGTTCTCACAAGATTAAGGAGGTGAAACTAAGACCATGCTAGTAAGGGGAGGAAATAGTAAAGAACTAGAGCATATTTATGTGTTTCTTCAGTGCTATGCTACACCTTGGATTACATCATCCTTCCATGTGGCCCTTCTGTGTGGGACTGCCCTTTATCATACAGGTGGGTCTGAGTCTCTACTTTGTCTATTGTCCTTTACATCAATTTGTTTATTTTTGAATTTTTTATATCCGTGACCACCAATATATATATTTTTTGCTTTTTGGGCATCACTGCCCTCTGGTGGTGGGAGTAGGAGGCCCCGCCTTTGCTCCTGTGGAGCCACTGCTGGAACTGAACGTCCATCCCAGTGGGCTACTGTCCCGTGCACAACCAATATGCCACTGCTGCTCAGCCCAATATTTTATAATTTTCCCGGCTGGTGTGCTTCCTCCACATGGGCTTTGTTTCTTCCCTGCTAGATGGCTGCTTGTTTAACTTCAAAGTTTTGAGACACCTGGCCTTATATCTTTTAATTGATGTGCACCATCAGCTTTCTTCACTACGCTTGTTAATGCACCCATTCCGCCTTCAGCAATTGTGTCTGGAGGGTGAGTATCCTACAATTCTCACTGTAATTTTTAAAGAAAAAAACCTTTTTATACTTTGGTAGCCCATAATATTTCAATATTTCTTTGCCAGCACCATAATTCAAGTGCATTGGTCTTCCTTATTCAATCTCCAAATTTCACATATATATGAGGTAGTTGAAAATACCACGACTTGGTTCAAGCACACCCTAGTGTGCAAAGTGACATGTTCACTTTTTAAGGATGTAATGACATCTTTTTCAACAGATTTGCCTATCAACTACACAATTTTCTTTCCTGACTGCTGCTTTCATAAGCATTGTGGGTGTTAAGTCATTTTAAGTCAACTTGAAGATGTAATAAAGTGTAGAGGTGGAATCTAAACTCTCAATTGGGTCATAGCTTTCTTGGGGGTGTGGTCTCCTTATGGTCTGGCGGGGGTGGGGTGGGGTGCGGTTGGGGGGGGGGGCAGAGACTGAGACCCTCCCTCCCTCTGTGCCCTTCCCTTTCCTGCTTGCTGGATCTCTGACATTGACTGTGAGAGTTGCTTCTCATCGTGCCCTGCCAGGTTTCCACTGACCTTGCATCCACATGACTCTGCACACAACAGTCTGTGATCTTCCTGCATTCGGCATCATTATTATTGCATCTAGCTACATGAATCTGAGGAGAAAGATATGGACTAGTATTGAACTTAGGAACTTGAGTTGGATTGGCGGAGATGACTTCTTCATATATAATTACTTCTTAATATAAAGCTATTTTATACATTGATGAGTGTCAGTGGATTTTTTTTTTCTCTAGACAACCTGACCTAATATATTCTAGTACCAGTTGAGTTGGGTGCTACAGAAAGAAACAATGATGGCGAGTCGAAGCTTGTCTGACCCTTTCCTTATGACAGTTTGAGCAAATTGGATTTTTCTTGTTTGCATAGTTGAAGGTCAGGTATGGTCACAAGCTTTACTTGTTTTTTTTTTTCTGGAAAGGCGTGGAAAGTGAAACTTTTGATTTTTAGATGCTTTCTTCAGTTATTCCTGGCAGAATGGAGCAAATGAATGTAATGGATGTTAAATTCCAGCTCAGAGGGTGAAAATGCCTCTTGAATTTTTCTCAGGCAAAAGTCCTGGTGCTCAGTAAAAGTGGCTGACAGAAGGCTTGACCATGGCTGGCTGCTGCCAGAGGGCCAAAACCACACTGCATTTGAATGGGATAGTTTAGACAAGAAAGGATTGAATTAGAATGTTTTCAGAATTGTATTTCATATCTACCTGTACTAGGTTTATATTGATTTCTTCTAGTCACTGTTATTGATATAATGTGTGATAGAAATGATTATTGAGAAAAGTGATTAGCGAGAATTTGTCAGGCCCACTAGTCATTAAGTTAGATCTGTTAAATGGGTATTAGGAATCACCTGTAATGAATGCTTAGAAAAAGCAAGCCCCACCTAGTGCCTTGAGTGCTCAGGACCTTTACCACGATAGCTGTTAGCAGACTGAAGAAGGGAAACATGGCAGCTTTGGATTTTTAAATTTTGAGCAATTGATTTGCACCTAATCTGGGAAAGAATGGAATCACACGGGAACACTCTGTCTAAGCCGGAATTTAAAAAGGAGAATGAAGGCAGCCTAAAACGCTCCTCGGTGATCACCTGGATCCTCTCATTGAGTGGAAGTGACCAAAATGCAGCAATGGACAGACTGGTGGAGTATGGTCACTGAAATCCATCAATCTGGTTTACAGGGTCCAGAGGAAATATGAAAATGGGCTGGATGGTCTTAAATTAAAAATGTTGTCTGGAACCTGAGTCTATGGCATAACCTAGCCCAAGGGGGATAAGGTTGTTGAGAACTTACCTCAGACCTCTGGCAGGAGCAATGAGCCTGTGCTCGAGAGGTAAGTTGGCCATTAGCTCCGCCTGAGTAGGAAGAGAAAGCGAGGCAGCCCAGGCTGAGTTGAATGGCATCCATCCTGATGATTATATGGTATTTGACGCTGTGAGCTCATTGCTTTGACTTCATGGAGGAGCTGTTCTGAACTGACTTTGCTTATGGAGGCAGACTCACACATTCCTATTGTGAAGTGAAGATTAAGGACATGCTTGTCTCCTCAGAGCACTGGGTTAATACAAGTATGCAATTTAGAAACAGGATATCCAAAACGGAGGGAGATAAAGGAAAGAAGTGGCTAGCTTACAAACTTTTATAGGGGAAGTAGCTTGAACAGGATTATAGGATTAATGTAATCCTATATACATAGGTGCTCACATAACTGCGATTGTTAGGCTTAGAATATTTTTGTTTTTTTCACTAATAGCATATAAGGTTTAAGTAGGGCTGGTGAATTTTCACTTGTATGCATTTTAGTCTTATCCTTTTAGGTACAAACATGATTTTATTACTATTGCTGCTGTTATTTTTGTTATAGATGTGTATGGCTAAAGAGTTGTGGAATGGTGTCATGTTGACAAGGGGTGGTTTATGTTAGCTAGATAATTGTATGTCAACCTGAAGATGTATAAAGGTGTAGGGGTAGAATCCACCCTGTCAGGCCACAGACTGATGATGTCTCCTTGGGGTTGTTTCTTTATAATGGGGTGAAGGCAACTGTGGAACTGTCTCCCTCGCTACTCCTTCATCTTCTGGCTTACTGGGACTCTGACACTGGCCCTAAGAGGTGCCTCTCATGGTACCTTGCCATGACTCCCAAGACCTTGGATCCATAGGTCTTTACCCATCAGCCTCTGGTCAGCCTATATTTTTCATCATTGCACCTAGCCACATGAGTATAAGGAAGAATTTACAGACTAGCATTGGACTTATACAATTGATTTGGACAGGGATGGAATGACTTCTTCATTTATAATTATTTCTTGATATAAAGCTCTTTTTTTTTGGATTTTTTTGGATCTTTTTTTTTTGGATTTGTTTCTCCAGACAATTCAGCTTAACACAGGCATTGATTGTGAGTCAACATAGAATGAAATCCATTATCCCTTTATTCATTTATCATGGTGTTACCTATTGGTATAGTTATGAAGACATTTGTTTTCATTGTGTTGAGGTACAATTCATATCAAAGGATATAGTCATCGATTTCCATCAGTAAGTGCAGCAAATCCTCTTGGCTTTCAACCAGCAAGTTTGGGCCATCTGTTTATTGCAGGTTCTTATTTTTTTCTCTTATCCTGATGCCTGTTCTTCATATAGTTCAGCTTCTGGAATTATTGCAGATCAAAAAGTATGGTGAAAGGATACAACCAAAACACATATATTTTATAATTCTAAATCACACACTATACCCTTGTTCCATTCCAACAATGATTCCTTGGTCTATGTGCAGTTTTCACTTGAGTACAATTGAGTATTCTGGAATTTCAGTTATTCACAAAGTTATCCATGCTTTGTTATGGTCCTTAAAGTCTAATGCCTTTGCAGAACAATGGAAGACAAGTAACATCTTTCTGATTGCCTATCTTCTGTCAAGTTACGTCTAAGATCAGGAATGATAGCCATCATTACATAGCCTCATCTAAATTCGGCCAACATTTCTGACAGTTCCCTATATACATGCTTAACCAATTATGAATTATCTTCATCAAAAATTTACTTGTATGTCATATTAATTATATTATTATTAATGATATTATTAATATTAATTATATTTCTGCTTTCTATTGGATCACCTTTCTTTTGAATGGGCAGAAATACGAATCTCCTATGGTTGGTTGACCAGTTAACTGTCTTCCACATTTCTTGGCAGAGATAAGTGCATGCCTTTAGTGCTGCACTCATTTGGTGAAAGTTTTCAGTTTGTATTCTTTCAATTCCAATAACCTTGTGTTTTACCATTAACTTCAATGAAGCTTGCATTTTTTTCCTTCATTGATATTGTTTCTTGATCATATTCTACAACTGAAATGATTAAACATTGATTAATTCTTTTTATACAGTGACTGTGTATTTCTTCCACCTTTTTTTCAGTACCCTCTATCTTTCAATGTTTTGCCCTTATATTCTTTTAATATTGCATAACAATACTCTCTCTGTATATATATATATGCATACACACACACACACACACACACATATATATATATATATATATATAGTGTTCTCCTGAGTAGACTAGAGAAGCCAATTCACAAACACACATATGTGTATAAGAAATAGTTTTATGTACAAGAGCAATTGAGCATTGAGCAAACACCCCAGCCTAGTCCAGGTCAAGTCCATGTCTGCACATGTTCCATACCAATCTATAAAGTCCTCTTCAGACTCCTGAAATACATACAATGATGCTAAATGCAGAAGATCACAGGCCAGTGGGTGGGAACTCTTTTGAATCCAATGGCATCATCCAGCATCACAGCATTGTCAGGGGGTCCCCACATGGCTTTTCTAGCCACCAGGACTGCATCAGTGTAGGTCCATGTGACGTCTCTTCAGGGATGTCTTGCAAGAATTAAGAAGAGAGAGTTTCTCCTGCCTCCAGTGAGGAAATACAGGGATTGCCAGAATCCTCACGGGAAGACTGTGCACACGCTGAGGCCTCATTGGCTATAAAAAGATTGACAGACTAGACTCCACCCCTTCACTAATAATCCTCTCCAATTGACAACAGATTATATGTATGTGTATATAGACATATACATACATATATATACACACATATACCATTGAGAAAGTCGTAGACTATTAGAGCTGAAAGTGACTTGGAGATTGCAGAGTCTAAGCTCACAGCGATGACATAAATGCTTTCTACCAACACATTTGGTAAATTTCGTTGTCAACATAATCTTCAATTCAGCTAATCTCCTTTGATGATGAGCTCAGACAAATGAAAAAGCAAGGTCAGAGATTGTGGAAGAAAATCCTTGGAGCCTCTTTATACAAAAGAAACGCACATATAAACACATGCTTATAGCTCGTACAGCCATTGAAAATTATTAGCTAGATTTTCTTAGGTCATAGAAAATGCATGACTTATTTTCTCCTGCAGTTTACCTAAGTTGCCACCAGAGGACAGAAGGATGCCATTGATTGTGTGCTGCAGTTGAAACTTCAAAGCTTTCCTAGATTCAAAGTAGCAGCTTTCTATTCAGTTTAACTTCCTCCCTATACAACGGATATGATCATGTATCTCTAAATAGTCCCCCCACAAAATTACTTGGATAAAATTTTTAGTAGGCTGAGAAACTCTGGGAACATTCTCTCTGTCCCTCTTCCTTCCTGACTCGAGGAGTTGTCCCACATGGACCACCGGACCATGACAGCTTTTCTGGGCCAGTCACATTGCCACCAGACATGGATTCACATAACTGCACTCAATTGCCTGAATTTTCCCCCCTGCCCTCATCACACATGGGCACTAGCTTTGTGAGTCTGAAGAGGGTCCTGGCTTTTGTTGGACTAGGCCTTTCTATTGGAAAGATACTTCTGGATAAAATGTACATTCTTATATGGAGTTGAGTACTGCAATTGTTTCTCTAGACAACCTGGCCTATTATAGAGGGCAGAACCTAGTCCACAAAGGCAATATTTTACATCATATTTTGATGAGTAGCAAATGAAGTCTTCAAAATGTGCGAGTGACCATATAAAATTCAACCTTTGAATTCCCCTCATTGAGAGTAAAGAGCTGTTGAGAAAATAAAAGATGTAAGGAAATAATTATAAAACTAATGAACCAATGGATCCCTTCTTCCAGGATGCTGGGACCAGAAGAATTATATGGCACTTTCCAACCATTGCTGATGACTCTGAAAAGAATCACAATATGAGGTTTGTGACAGTCACCTAATCTGGTGTTAATTTGAAGATTAAAAGTGTAGGGGTGGGGTTCAACTGTCAATCTGGAGATAGTCAAAGAGACCTCTGTGTGGGCATGCCCTTCTCCTTTGAGAATTCTGGGAATTTGGTGGTATTTCCCCTTTGAATGTGGTAGACACACAGCACACTCCTTGGGAGACATTGCAGCTGAGAAGACACATGGCAACATACTGATATTCCCCGAGCCCTGGAAACTGGAGGAGCCATGGGGAGACACCTGCCAGCACTGAGATGCTTCTATTGCCTCTGGATACACAAGACTCTACATTGACTGGCCTGGTGTCATTGCATGTGCTTTGTGAGCCTGAAGAGAACTTACAGATTGATATCAGACGTATGGGCTAATATTGGACTTATGGGCTAATTTCACACTTATGACATTGGACTGGACTGGGCTGGGATGTTTTCTCAATGTTCAATTGCTCTTGTGTATATATATATATATATATATATATATATATATATATATATATATCTTTTTACACATATGCATTCTTTTGAATTTGTTTCTTTATCTACCCAGACTAACACAAGATTCTCACTGAAATGGGGAAAATATGGAACAAAACTCAAAATCATAAAAAGCTTGCAATTACTGATCTGATAGGGACTGGTGTAAGCTCCAAGACGTTCTTCAAGTCTGACACTGAATTTATCCCCATAGCTCAGCTTTCAGACAATTATAGACCTCTAAGGTGAAAATAACATCAGGGAGCTAAACGTTCATTAGGACAACCTAACATACAAGAGAAAAGGGAAAGTATTTACCCGTGGATAAAGCTCAGAAGGCAGAGACCTATAGGAAAGAGAGGTAACGAAAAATGGCAAAAGAGTGGAGAAGTGGAAAGAGTGCTATTACATTGTGGGAGTGGCAGTAAATGTCCCAAAAGAAAATGTGTATGAATTCTTAAATCAAAAACTAGTCAACACTGGCAGAAATTTCCCTACATTTCTTTTCTGCAAATATTAAAAGAAGCTGTTTCATAGACGTCAGAGAGAAAAGAATCAGAACCAGCCATGCTAGCTACTGGGGCCTTCACTCTCTGTTACAGGAGACAAATTTATCTATGCAAAAAACCCCCCACAAATCCTCCACCCCAAATCAAATAGGGTTTGTAAATTTTCATCCAAATCATAGTTTTATAAAAAGAAAAGAAAAGGTCATTTAAAAAGTAGAAAGTATGGGCTGAGCCCCGGTGGCGTAGTGGTTGTGTGCAGGACTGCGGCCCACTGGGACGGAGGTTCAATTCCAGCAGTGGGGCTGGGTCTCCTACTCCCACCACCGGAGAGCAGTGATGCCCCCAAAATAAAAAATAAAAATAAAAAAATAAAAAGTAGAAAGTAAATAGCAAAATGGGTGTCAGAAGAGACTCAGGAGCTTTGCTATGGATGAAAAAATGAAGATGTTAGAGAGCTGAAAAAGAAAATTTGAAATTTAGACTTAAGAAGACAAGGTAAAGTACTATGATGAAATTTGTGGTGAAATGCCGAGTTGAAAAACTAAAGGGCAGGAATGTGCAACATTTCTCAAGCCGGAAAGTAATGAAAATAAATTGATGTGTTGAGTTGCAGTAGTGAAGGATTCTACATTGGACTAAGCAGAAAGCATCAAAAGCAGTTGGAAGAAACACACAGAGTCACTGTAACACAATTAATTGATCAGCAGTCAATCGTTCCAGGAGGAAACATATGGCCAAGAATTAATAGTACTGAAGAAAGTCGTTCAAGTTGCATTGAAGCAAGAACTAGCAAAAACCAAGACTTCAGCAATTGACAGAACACCATTCGCATACATAGAGAACTGACATAAACATAAGCAGGATTCATAAGATGACGTGGAACAAATTATATCATTGCTAATGTCACATGGATCTTAGCTGAAAACAGAATATTTCAGAAACAGGTTGTGGTAGTTACATAATCAATTTGAGGATTCAGAGTGTAGGGGTGGAGTCTAGCTTGTCAATCAGGAGATACCCAATGAGATGCCTGTGTGGGCATGGCCATCTCCTAAGAATTCTGTTAAATCATGATGTCTTACTTGGAGTTGGGAGACATTTCTCTCCCTCTGCTGACTCCCTGAGAGACGTCTCCAAGGAGATGCCACATGGAACTACTCTGACACAGCCCTGGAAGCTGGAGCAGTCATGTGGAGACCCCTGTCAGTGCTGAGCTGCTTACAATGCCACTGGATCCAAAGATTTTCTACCTGCTGGCCTGTGGTCAACCTTCACTCAGCAGCATTGCATACGTTTCCTGAATGTGAAGAGGACTTTATAGACTGGTTTCAAGCATATGGGCTAATACAGGACTTATGGGCTTGATCTGGATTGGGTTGGGATGCTTTTTTATTGTACAATTACCCTTTATATTAAACTCTCTCTTATGCACATATGAGTTTCTATGGATTTGTTTCTGTAGTCAACCCAAACTAACACAGATATCTACTTGTGTTTTATTAACTGTGTAAACATATTCGACTGAATGGGTCATAACTAAATATATTTAATAGTGAGAAGAATGGGAATTGCACAGCACTTCATGGTACGCATGTAGAACTTGCACCAAGAGGTAGTTGTTGGAATAGAGCAAGGGTATAATGTATGGTAAATCAGGGAAAGGGTGCATAAATGTTGCATGCTATTTTCATTTTTGTAGAAGAATGCAGCATTAAGATGAGAATAGGGCTCTTTAAAACCTGTGATATGCATATGACGCAATCTTGCTAGCTAAAAATGAATACATACTGATGAAGATCATGGAATACAGTCTTCGGTGTGGCTTACAACTAACTCATTGTAAAGGGGAAAAATCTCACAACTGAATCAATAGCATCACAATAAACAAAGAATGAAGTTGTCAAGGATTTCATGTTATATAGATCCACAATCAACAACCATGTAAACACCTATAAAAGATTAAAGGTGTTGCATTGAACAGATCTGCTGCAAACGACCTCTTTAAAGAGGTGTGAAGCAAAAGAACAAAAAAGCAAAAACACAGAGTACTCAGGCAAGTCTCCCTCAAGCCATGGTTATATTCAGTTGCTTATATGCATGTGAAAATGGACCATCAATAAAGACCAAAGAAGAGTTAATGCCTTTGAGTTAGGTTGTTGGTGAAAAACATTAAATTTACCATGGACTGTTTGGCAGTCACTGATCTGTGTAGATTTCAGCACTGGGATTGTAGGGGTGGGGTCTAGCCTGTCAATCTGGAGATAGCCAATGAGGACTCTTTGTGGGCATGACTTTCTCCTGAGAATTCTGGGAAGTCTTGCAATATTTTCCAATTGGAGGTGAAAGACCATGGATTCGTTCCTTGGAGAAGTACTACTGACAAGATGAGATGACAGCATGCTAATAGATCCTGATTCCTGGAGACTGGAGGAACTGAAGGAGAAGTCACATGGGCTTACCCTGTTGGAACCAAACCTCTGGGGCTGCGGAAGCCATGTGGAGACTCTCTTGTCTGAGATGCTTGGGAGGTGACAGGGAGTCCCCTACCAATGCTGAGATGCTTCTACCTCCACTGGAAACTGCTGACAGACTCTGAGCCCTGTAAACAAGGAGCCATGGGGTGACCCTTGCTAGTGCCAGGATGCTTCCACTGCTTCTTCCGCCCTGGACACATAAGACTCTGCCCCCACTGGCCTGTGATTGTCCTGGTGTCATTGCACGTGCTTTTTGCAAGGGAAGGAGCCTTTATAGACTGGTATCGGACATATGGGCTAGTATTGGACTTAAGGACTTGGACTGGACTGGGTTAGGATGCTTTCTCAATGTTCCATTCCTCTTGTATATAAGCCTTTCCCTTATATCCATATGCGTGTTTATGAATTTGTTTCTCTAGTCTACCTGGAATAACATAGACTGTCAGAAGAGGAACAAATCTATCTTGCAAGAAGCACAGGTAGAATGAATGAACCTTAGAAGTGCAGATGGTGAAATTTCATCTCATAGACTTTGGAAATGTTATCCAGAGGGACTAGTCCTGGAGAGGACATCGTGTGTGATAAAGTCAGAGAAAAAGAGGAAGATCTTCAATAAGTTGGATTGACACAGTGGCTAGAACAGTAGCTTCAAACATGGAAATTATATGTGGGCAGTGCAGATCCTGTCAGAATTTATTTCTGTTGTCACTGAGACATAATTGACTCTATGGCATCAAACACCAACAAAATTACACAAGTAGAACCTAGAGTGGGACATTTTTTTGCTTCTCCTTTGAAACTTTGATCAAGACAGTGACCTCATTTTCCCTTATCCCTTAATCAGTATTATGAGGATGCCCAGGCATGCACATAGAACTTGATACTCAGTTTTCACTTCATTATCCATACACTGTGCAGTGTTTTTCCTGTGAGATACAGAAGTGCAGAGAATTTCAGCCCCTCTGGGGCAGAAAATATCGTTTCCAGGGACATTAGTCTTTTAAAACAGTATTAATGACACAGAGAGGGTTCATTAATTTTAATAGTCATGAACAGCTTCCATAGTTTTTCATGGGAATTACCTCCCAGGAGCCTCACCACAATTTCCCACCCTCACATGCATTATCAAATATTCCAATTGCATAAGCATAGCATTGCAAAAGCAGAAGATTTAAGAAAAGCCTTCATAGCCTTGAGATACAGAGTCATGTTTCATCTTTTTCTCAGTACCTGTTACTAAATGCTAAAATACAAATGCTGGGCTAGTAGCTGAGGGTTGGGGAGGAAGAAGGAAGTTCTCATAATGACCAGCATTTTTCCACTCATTTTTCCTTTTTATAACAATGACAACACAGAACTGATCTCACTTTGGTAATAGCCTCAAATGTTCAATTAGAATTCTAGAGACAACTTTTAAAAATGCAAGCAGAGCTGGTTGTCTTTATGTGGCATAGATTAGAAATAGTCACAATTCTCAGGTTATTGATAATTTCTCACACTTTGGTGTACAGAATTGAGAACCCGATCACAGGGCCTGACATATAGTAATTCCACCATAAATATTTTTCGAATGAAAGGACATATCTCTGGGGTTCAGTAAGATCAGAACGGATCTCGACTTCTCTTCCCAGAATATATGTGAGGGAAGACATTCCCACAGTAGGAGATCCTCAGTACTCATACTCTGCAGGAGACCAACGGGGTAGGTAGTAGTTACACAAGTACCACATGGAGCAACTGAGTGCTTACCAGCTCATCCAGCCTTCTACATGTGTCCATTCAGCATGAATATTGGTGAATATAATTTAAAAGATTCAATGCCATGCGTAAACAAAATAGAATGAATATGTGTATTCATCCTTCAATTAATTACCTTCAATGCATACACAGTTTTAAGAAATCTGGGGTAGTAAGTGATCAACCCAAACCTTCATTTTCCTTTTGCCGCCCATCCCCCTGCATTCTCCTCTATTCTCCTTTTTCCTTCACTTTCTCTCAAACTGATTTCTTCCCTCCCCCAACTCTCTTCTTTGTCTGTATCATTAGCAACATTCAGTTGTTTGAAATATCTGTGTTGTCAGAGAGTGGGGCAAATCAAACTGTTTCAAGTCCCCAGGAATAGAGCAGTTCTTATGGGGAAAATGTCTTCTAGTCACACTAATAAGAAGCCCTTGCGGTTCAAAATAAACATCCACTGCTCAGGAGAAATAAGAGACTGCTTGCTCCCAGAAAGATTTATAGCCTTTGAAGTGCCGAGAGTCAGAATCCACTCGATAACAGTGAGGTTTTTCTTTTGAGTTTTATGTGTCAGAATCCAATTGATTGTAGTGGGCTTGGTTTAGAAATAAGTAGCACTAAGAGTGATTTAGAGACTGCTTCTTGACCCATGTCTACCCAGTACATCTTTTTAGGTGCTAATACAGTATGCACACAGTAAGCTGAGGATTTTACTTTTTATAATGCCAATTTCAAGGAGTTCTGGTGGTGCAGCGGATTAAATGTTGGACTGTTAACTGACAAATCAGTAGTTCAAAACCATCATCTCTTCTTTGGGAGAAATTTGAGGCTATCTACTCTTGTAAATATTTACAGTATGGGGAGCACTTGTTCTCTGTCCAATAATATTGCTATGAATCTGAATCAAGTCTTTAGCAGTGGGTTTAGTTTGGGCTTGGGTTAATGTCGTTTGCATGATGATCATTGGCAGAATTATAATTAACTTTTAGCCAGACATGTAAAATTCATTGTTTGTGTGAATATTTTGTAGGACAAGAGTGATTGTTATTTAATACAGATGGGCAGATTAGATAAGCATTTTTTCCTGACTCTTAGTTTCAAATTCACAAATGCTGACTGGAAGAGACCTTCATAGGCAGTCAACCAGTGTATATTCCTTTCATAACACTAGTAGGGAGAATAGAGAAGCCAAAAACAGTTAAAGCAAAAGATAATTTCTCTGCCACATTCCCTCTTTTCTTCATACTTCTGGTAAGGTTGTCAGGGAATCTCAAGAATACCCTATTTACTGACTAAGACTTTTAGTCTGTTCTTCACCATCAGAAGAACCAGGTTGAAATCGTAGGTAGTTCTTTTCTTAGATAATTCTCTTTCTGCTTTATATTCATTCTACTCTAATATTATGTGTTTCTAAAATTCTTTTCATTCATTCAACAAAGTCTCATTGAATACACACAATTTGTCAAGGAAGTAAATTCTGCACAAAACTTTTATATCAATTCAGCCTTACATTCTTTTTACCAGGAAGAATTTTGATAAATAGGAGCATGCTTAAATGTCAACCCTATCTCTATTAGATATTGAACCACTGTCAGCATATAGTAATTCCTAAATCTTTGGAAATTTTCTTCAATATGATAATATTCAAAGCTAAAAATGACACAAGGTAAGACAAAATAGAAATTGAAATCAATTTTGAAGGTGTGTCATTGAAAGACCACGAAATCTGAGGTCAAGTGGCCTAGATGTAGTCTCAACTTCATAATCTTAGACTACGTAACCATTTCGAGTCTCTGGATCTAGGTCCTAAAAATTAGCCTGGAAATCCTTATATAGCCTTCCTCGTCGTATTACCATGAAGGGAAAAAATAAAATAATGTTTGTAAAAATAGTCTGGAAACCATAACACACCATAAAATTGTTAGTTATCATTGTCTAACCCTGAAATTTCCTTTGAGTGAAAAGATTACAAAATAGATTCATTTTCTCTTTTCTTCCGGGGATGGGGGGGTTAGCTTATCAACTAGCATTATTTTTCTGGGTATCTGGCAGCAAAACACACATTTTGTTTTCTCCTGGAAGAGATGAATTAAAAGTTTTCCTTGTTGAAAATGAAATGCACTCCTCGAGGGCCAGACTCGGAGTTGGAGATGCTCTGTTTGCTGAGTGTTTCAGCCAAGGCTTCAGGTCCACAGAGGAAAACACCTATTGTGGTACTATTAGGAAAGGGGAAAAAAGATAATTTCAGGGTGAGACAGACATTAATAGGTTAGAAGGTAGAAGATGTTCCCATTGGTACCAGGGCTCAGGGTAGCTTCTCCTCTGCTTCTTTATTCCACCAATAAATGGCAGATGTACATGACAGTAGAGTGGCTTAGTCACTATTGTAGGAGCAACTAGATGAATCAAAGGATGATCAATTGTCCTGGACAGTAATATCCCACCAAATCTAAGGAAAATTCTACCACAGAGAGAATGGTAGATTCATAAATCTGTGGGATATTTCAAGACTCACACCAAAACTTTTTGGATACTTGAAATCAGTAAGAAATCTGTTTTATGTGACACAATTATGCCAAAAAATTTGTTTGATTTCATCTCTCTAAATTTTAGAGTTTATTGTTTTGCTCCTGGTGGTTTCAGACTATCTCCATGAACAGATTTCCAGGGCCCACTACACGTCTAGGGGAGCTGCACCCACAGCTTGAAAAAATCCCCATGTGATTTTCATTCTCTTTAATGTTTAAGAAGCACTTGTCTAAAAGAAGATATTTATAATGACTTCTTGAGTGTATTATGTGTTCTAGAAAGATGGTAGACCCTTAAAATTCCATGCTGGGTGGAGGTTTGGTTAACTTATTTTAAACAGTAAATAATATAACTAGTTTCTTAGTAATAGGAATTACATTGAATTGTGTTCATTTAGGGAGGATCCAAGTTCAGTAATCTGGGGTAGGTGCCTGGAAATGTTTGCTTTATGTAATTCCCTAGGTCAGTTTAAATGTGTTTTAAAGGCACAATGATTGTGCTCTATGGTAAGAATTGGGCTGCTATCCACAGAGTTGGTAGTTCAAACACACTAGCCTCTCAGAGAGAAAACAATGAGGTTATTAGCCTCT
This sequence comes from Nesogale talazaci, assembly GCA_004026705.1. Taxonomy (NCBI): domain Eukaryota; kingdom Metazoa; phylum Chordata; class Mammalia; order Afrosoricida; family Tenrecidae; genus Nesogale; species Nesogale talazaci. The sequence goes on along the minus strand of PVJH01000792.1, from coordinate 247,789 downwards.
ATATGAATGTAGAGCCTCGAAAACCCCGAATCAGGTTACTAGGAGTTAATGTAATGTAATCAACCCAATGGCAATGGGTTTATTAAACTGAGGGATATCTGGAGCCTGTTATTGAGGGGAAATTCAACTGCTTTTTAGTAATCTAATTATTCAATTTCTAGAATACACAAATCTAGCCATGTTGGGGACTTCTTACTTTGGGTGTTGACTTGCAATGGTCTTGAATTCATTATCCCAGTTGGGACGGCCATATAAAGTCTTCTGTTTCAACCCGGTGATCACATCTTTCTCTTCGTCATGGTGCACAGCAAAGTGGTTGGCCTGCAAGAGAGGACATGAGTTTACAAAAATGAGACATGCTGTAAAAGCATACACAGATGTAATCATATATCTCACAAATTGTGGTGGTCATGTGCTTATGTTTATTTCATGATTGAGATGAAGGGGTGGAGTCTAGCCTGTTAATTTGGAGATAGACATTGAGTAGTCAATGAGGCCTCTGTGTGGGCATCGCTTTCTCCTGAGGCTTCTGGGAAATCTTGTGATATTTTGCTCATGGAGATGAGAAGCTATCTCCCCAGGTGTTGGGAGTTAGTCTCAGAGACAATGAACTATGGACAAGACAAGATGGCAGGGTCTGAGGAGCTGAAGGAGCCAGAGGAGAAGTCACATGGCCTTACCATGATGGAACCAGATCGCTGAATCTGGAGAAGCCATGTGGGAGCCCTGCCAGCACTGACTTGCCTCTACCACCACTGGATGCAGTTGCTGGACTCTGAGCCCTGGAAGTGAGGAGCCGTGGGGAGACCCCTGCCAGCACCAGGACTCTGCACCCGCTGGCCTGTGACTTCATGAGTTGCAAGGAGAGTTTATAGAGTGGTATCGGGCATATGGGCTAATATTGGACTTATGACTTTGTACTGGACTGAGTTAGGATGCTTTCTTAATGTCCTATTGCTCTTGTATATAAAACATACCCTTATATCCAAATGCGTGTTTATGAGTTTGTTTCTCTAGTCTACGTGGACTAGCACACAAATCAAGCTCTCATTATCCACTCTTGACAGCAACAAACATTCAGAAAATGGCATCATGATAGACAGCTGGAAGGTAAACAATTATGAACAAGCTACACATGCTAGAAGTTTCTCAAATAGCTCGACATAAAGTTAGTATACAGTCCAGAAATCCAATACCTAGAATATATTTTCAAAATTGTAGGCAAAATGTTCATAACACCATTGTTTATAATAGTCAAAAGGTAGAAACAATCAACATACCCATTTAATCATACTTAATAGCTGGTATAGTCATATAATGGAATATTATTCCTCTTCCCGAAAAAGACATATTAGTGCATACTGCAACATAAATATAAACATTAAAACATTTTGAAAAGTGATAGATATTAGTATCATAGGTGACATATTATAAAAAGTAAATCATAGGCTGAGCCCCGGTGGTGGAGTGGTTGTGTGCAGGTCTGCAGCCCACAGTTCAAATCCAGAAGCAGGTCTCCAGGAGCAAGGTTGGGCCTCCTACTCCCTCCAGGGAGCAATAATGTCCACAAAAAAAGGCTAAACCCTGGTGGTCTAATGGTTGTATGTGGGACTGTGGCCCACAGGGTTGACAGTTCAAATCCTGCAGCAGCTCTCCAGGAGCAAGGCTGGACTGCCTACTCCCACCAGGGCAGTTATGCCACAAAAACAAACAGACAAACAAACAAAGTAAATCAGTGGTTTTGTACACATAGGTGGTATGGAAGTGGAAAGTCACTACTATTGGGTAGGGAAATTCTTTTGGGGGTGATGAAAATATTCTGACATTGTGGTGATATACTGTGAATCTACTGAAAAAACGCATTGCCTTGTATATGATAAATAGGTGAATTTTTAAGTATGCAAATTATATCTCAGTTAAACTGTGCTTTTAAAAAAAGAATACATCACCTGGGTCTCTTTCATACAGTTTATAATCTATTACAGGAGTTTAGCGTGTGATGAATGTCATGCAACAGGCAAGCATACCCTAATAAGAACAAAGAAATGAGGTGGAGTGGGAAGATACAGGAAAATTGCAAAGGTACATCATCTGAACTGAGCTTTGAGTGTGAGTAGGAGTTTCTAGGTGGTAGAGATGTTTAAAGTGCTCAAGTACAAACATAAAAGTTGGTGGCTTCAGAAGAATGTAGTAACTTAGTATCAGTGGACTGAACCCAACCATTAAAAAGCAGAGGCTTGCACACTGGCCTAGAAAACATAACCCATCTATCTTTGGTCTACAAAAGACACATCTCAAGTTCATAGACAAAACTAGGCTGAGAGAACCTCCCTGCCCACCTCAAGCCTGCCTCACAGAAGCCTGCTTCATACCAGCCTGCCTATATCCAGGTTGCTGCCTGCCTTTCTCCCTCTCCATGTGCACCATCTAGCAGGGTGTAGTCCTTTGGAATGGGCACAGTTATGGATCTCTTTCAATCAATTGACCAAGTGACTCTCTTCCAAATTTCCAGGCACAGACAAAGTCAGAAGTCTGGTTTAATCAGCATGGATCTACCCTACTTTACAGCTACCAGATTGAAGCCTTCCTGTTGATCCTGGAAGTTCAACACTTGGAAGCTATGCAAATTTGGAGACACTGTTAAATTACATCTCAACCCTGACCTTGGGACCTGCAATTGACTTGAATTCTGTGTGAGCCATTTTCCTGTTATAAGTGTATTTAATTAGTAACAAAAACACAAACTAAAGAAAAAAATCTGAAAGAACTAACCCAACACAGATGATACAAGCCTGAAAGATAACAGTAAATGTCAAATAGGTTGAGAATGATGAGTGATCATTCTCAATCCTGGGAGAGTTGGTTCCTCGTGTAAATTTGAAAATATTTGTGTACATTGTCGTTTGTCAGATGGAGGACATCTATAGTAGAGGCCAAGCACACTGTTGAGTATTCTACAATACACAGGAATCCCATCCTCTCAATTCCCAAACATTGATTGTTGGTGAAATATTTCATTATAATGTAATACTTGATAATATAATTTTCTGTTATAAATACACACATGGTAAGTTAGGAATGTTAATTGTAAAATCAAGAACATTTCTTACTTTAAAATTGGACAAGATAGTAAAAATGAAGACTAAGTGAATATGGATTCCATCCAATCATTAGAAATTATGCAATGTACAAGAGAAAAAAACATGATTGGGAAATATTAATAAGTAGTTTTCATGATATAAAACATGAGAAGATCTTGCAATCATGTGATTATGGTTCCAGAGGGAGAAAGGGACAAAGAAAGTTAGGAAAAATTATGTGAAGAATAAATGGACAAATATCTAAATTTTTATCATAAATATGATCTAAAAACTGAAAATGTACACACACTCAAATGACATTCAGTAAAAATATTAATCCCTTAAAAATCAGAGATGGATAGAATTTACTTCTGGCAGACAATAAAATAAAAAAGATACATCACATAGAGTGAAATAAAGATGCAAACTTTGGGTAATTTCTTTTTATAAACTATGTTGCTAATTAGAAGGTAAGATAAAAATGTAAGATAATACCTGTATTTATCTCAAACTCCCTATCTTGTTAAATAAACTTCAAAATATGCAACTGAAATAACTCTCTAGATAAATTAAAGGGGAGAGAAGGTCTTATAAATACACATAAAAAATGAAGATAGTCAATCAGATTGATGATAAAATGAATGAAGAGCAACTGCACATGCACACACATACAAACAGGCAAATAGAAAAGATCACTTTTATTTATTCATTTTAATAAAATGATAACAACTTCATAAAACAAAATTAATGCTATTTTAAATTAGGGATTATATTACTTGCAAAACAACGGTCGACTAATTTCAATGGAAATGATAGATTAGGTTACAGTAGGAATATCATTGATCCATATTTTGAAAATAAGAACATGAAATGGAGTAAAATAGAGTCAATGACTTTTATATATTGTAAAGTGAACTTAACCAATTTGATACTGCTTAATCTTTAAAGCTTGTGAAACTTAAAAAGATTATAGTTTTCTATATTAAAGTATCTACAAAGTCTATAAGCAGAAAAATCTGTAACTTGACCAGTTTTCAACCTCAATAACAGGTCTCTATTTTCCAAACCAGAGAATATGGAATTTGTGATGCATTACTAGTTTTTCACACTGGGGAATATTTATGTCAATGTTTTCCAAAGATCTTTGTTCTATGGCCAATTAAAAATGAATCTTTAATTTAAACCAAACACACATACATATATAGAATACAAAGTGTTCCATAAAATTGTATGGCACCTTACAATGAATAAAGATCATTGATTTAAAAGAAAAACTTGGCTGAGAATTAAAGGCTTACAAAAAAACCCCAAACAAACAGAAATTCAAAGAAAGCAGGGTTTTCAATCCTCATCGCTAAAAAAACTGAGCTAAAGGTGAATGCTATATCAAGAGATAATGCTCAAGGTATCAGTAGACCAAGAATGAGCAAGCATAATAAATATATACACAACAAATGAAAGACCCTCAAAATCCATCAATCAAATGCTCCAAAAGATGAAAAAAGAAGTCACAGGCTCAATAATCATAGTAGGTGACTTTAGTACAGTTATTAGAGAAAAATAGATCACAGGAAAAGAAACTTCAACAAGAAAGTCTCAGAACTAAACTATATAATTAGGTGACGTGACCTAATAGATACTTTTAGAGATCTTCACCCAAATGCAAAATCATTCACATTCTTTGCAAGCACACATTGCAATATTGAAAGATAGACTACAAGGAGAAGGACAAAGTGCTTTACCTGACTTTAACACTTATTGCACAGCCACAGTGGTAAAAACAGTGTGGTGCTATTATAATAGCAGATACTCAGAGAAGTGGAAAATAGAAAATCCAGAAATAAAAACATCAGTGTACAGACAAGTTATCTTTGAAAAGGGCTCCAAAATATCAAATGGGAAGCAGATGCCCTTTTCAACAAGTGGTACTGGAAAAAAATGGATATCTACCTATAGAAAAATGAAACAAGGTCCTCACTTCACTCCATGCACAAAAATAAAGTCAAGGTAGATCACAGACCTTGAGGTAAAATTCCAACCTATTAGGGCTCTCAAAGAAAGGATCAGGACAAACCTAAGAACTTTGGTGTAGAGAATATACGGGCTATTGGAAATAAGAAAGAACACAAACACAGACAGAGTAAGCACAAGTTGACAATTGAAATATGGTGAAGATAAAATACCTGTGTACCCTTAAAGACTTCACCAAGAGTAGTAAGAGTGCTCACAGACTGGGAAAGCATCTTTAGCAGTTACACATAAGAAAAAAAAAAAGGCTTAATGTTAAAATATGCAATACTTGGGTAAAAAAAAAACACAAATAGTCTGCTGAGTAGGTGAACAGAGGACCCGAACAGGACTGAGCCCTGGTGGTGCAGTGGTTGTGTGCAGAACTGCAGCCCACAGGGTTGATGGTTCAAATCCAACAGCAGCTCTCCAGGAGCAAGGCTGGGCTTCCTACTCCCACCAGGGCAGTGATGCAAAAAGAAGAAGAAGAAAGGGCTGAGCCCTGGTGGCATAAGTGATTGAGTGCAGGACTGCGGCCTGCGGCCTTAGCGGTTCAAATCCAGCGGCGGCTCTCAGGAGCAGAACTGGGTAGCTCCCACGACCACCAGAGGGCAGTGATACCCAAAAAGCAAAACAAACAAACAAAAAGGAAGAACAAGAAAGAAAGAAAGAAAGAAAGAAAGAAAGAAAGAAAGAAAGAAAGAAAGAAAGAAAGAAAGAGAAAAAGAAAGAGAGAAAAGAAAAAACCCGAACAGAATTTTCATAAGGGTGGAATTCTGAATGGTCAATAATCATATGAGAAAACATTCCTGATCATTTGCCATAAAGAGGAGGCAAATTTAAACCATAATGAGATATCATCTAATTTCCTCAAGTTCTGGAGGGTGTGTGGTAAGATAGGAACTCTCATGTACTGCTTGTGGTCTTGTAGGTATGTGCAGCCACTATGGAAATCAATCTAGCAATATCTAAAACAAATGGAAATGAAGCCATTCAGCTACCTTATCATCTAGCAATCTCCCTACTAAGCTTAGACCTAGAATAAGTAAGAAATAGACCAAGACCAGACATCTGTGCTCTAATGTTCATTGTGGTGCAGTTCACAATTGCAAAGAATTGGAAATGATCTAAATTTCCATCAACTTAAAAATATGAAATAATTTATAATTTATCATAGGTCCACAAAGGTGGGAGGGTGGGAGAAGGAGGGGAAAAAGAGGAGCTGATACCAAGGACTCAAGCTGAAAGAAAATGTTTTGAAAATGATGATGGCAATATAACACAAAGGTGTTTGATGCAATTTGTCTACAGACTATTACAAGAGCTATACGAGCCCCCCCAAAATTATTTATTAATTAAAAAAGTCTTCTGCTATATACTTACAATGGAGTGTTATTCAGCCCTACAAAGTAGTGATGAATGCATGAAGCATATCATTTCAGGGAAGGAGTTGGAGGAAATTATCCTAAGCAAAGTTAGCCATGCGCAAAGGATAAGTCCAGCATGTGTCTACTGAGGCAAGCTCAAAAGGTACCATAGGCATATAGGTTAAGCTACTTAATTAATAAATCATGAGTTGAGGTCCAGGCATTTTGGTAGGAGTGAGACCCAACCTAAGGATGCAAATGGCATCCAGCTAAAAAGGAGAGAAAAAAAGAAATTGAGAAAAGATGCAGGTGGTCAGGGAACAGCGCACTAATTCACCCACATGGAGGGTATTGCTTTTGTTTCCATAAGAAAGGGAGAGAGAGGCCACACATAATCCCATAGTGTGAAGACTTGAGACAATATACTGGCATGGAGCAGCAAACTAACAGAGAAGATGCAAACTAATAAATGACGAGAGAGAGAGAGAGAGAGAGAGAGAGAGAGAGAGAGAGAGAGAGAGAGAGAACACCTCAGTATGGCCCCCCAAGCCCAGAGAATGACATTCCATTCCTTCTTAGAGCAGCCAATACACAGAGAGGACCAAAGGGCAGGTCCCACCATGAGACATTAAGTCCCCTCACTGACCCATAGCACTACGGGGGACAACACTGGAGACACTGCAGAAAGCGTGTCCAGTCTGTCCCATGCACAGTGGAGCAAAACTCGAAGGGAATACATCAGGGGAGCAAGGGGAGCAAAGTAACGAAGTCTCCTAGGAATTCTGAAAATAGTCTTCTGACTCAGGATAAAGGGCTTGGCACGTCATTAGACCCAATTGGAAAACATTTACAAAAGTCAGCAGAAAGACCTGGAAATATTTGTAGGCCTTTCCCCCCATTATTTTGCTCTATCTATATAAGATAGGGCAAACAATCCCAGGAGAAATCAACAGGTCTGGCGGTTCCATGGGGACATAGGAGTGGAGGGGTGGGGAGGAGGAGTGGAGAGCCAACAAGCTTAGGAACAAGAGAACAGCAAGAGTTCTAAAACTGATGACAAGGAGGGCGGAGAATATCTGGTGGGGGTTTGATCAAGTGCAGTGCATCTGAGGGGGACTACTGAGAGCCTAATGGTAGTGAGACAGGAGGAAGATGAAAGGAAGCAGAGGAAAGGACTAGGAGTCAAAAGCTATATATAGACATATTGCTGTAGGTATGTATATATGTAAATATGTCAGTTTATAATGATAGCATTATAGGTCACTGTACATATATTCACATGCTAAGTATCAAGCTAGCAGACTGACTTTGGGCCTCTATTCATAGCCTCTCTTAACCCAAGAATACTTTGTTCTAATAACATAGCACTCCTTGATATTCACCTTCCAAACACCAATCACTGAAGACAAAATTGGTGCATAAGCAAATGCAGTGAAGAAAGTGTGTGGCGCCTGGCTATAAAAGCTGTAGCAGTTGGGGTCTTAAAGACTTGATGCTAAACAAGTGGTCATCTAACAGAGAGCAATATATGGAAGAAGCACAGCAGACTGTATGATGATGACGTGTCATCAGGATCAAGTATCAGGTATCAAAAGATTAAAAACAAACAATTACATAGATACAAATGAGGGGTGGGGGGCAGAGTGGATACCCAAATTCCATCTGTAGGCAATTGGACATCCCCTTACAGAAGAGTCACAAGGACAGAACAATTCAACCATGGTGCAGTATAGCATTAATGAAACACATAACATTCTTCTAGTTCTGAATAATTCTTTCCCCACTATCATTATCCAGTTCCACCATACAAATCTGTCTAGTCTGGAGTACACACATATCAGAGCTCTCAACACATGGAATTCATGACAGACAAACCCCTCAGGAACAGTAGTGAGAGTAGCAATACCATGATGGTAGGAGTAGGGGAGGAAGGGATGGGGAACTGATCACAAGGTTAATTATATACTCCCCTCCCCACCCCGAGGGGGGTGAAAATAGAAATGTGGGTGAAAGGAGACAACAGTTGGTGAAAGATATGAAATACCAATAATGATAATAATATATAATTGATCAAGGATTCATGAGGGTGAGAGGGTGGAAGAGAGGAGGACAAAAGAGGAGCTCATACCAAGGGTTCAGGTAGAAAGAAAAGGTTTCTGTAATGATGAAGACAACATATGTACATGTGTGGTTAATGCAATTGAATGAAGGATTTGTAAAAAGACCCCAATAAAATGATTAATAATAAAAATTAAAATGGGGCTGAGCTTCGGTGGCATAAGTGGTTGAGTGCAGAACTGCAGCCCGCAGGCTTGGTGGTTCAAATCCAGTGGCGGCTGGGTAGCGCCCACAACCACCAAAGGCAGTGATGCCCACAAAAATAAATAAATAAATAAATAAACAAATAAATAAACAAATAAACAAACAAATAAATAAAATGAAATAGAAGTTGTTGGTTTGTTCCCCCCAGAGGTGTCTCAGAATAATAGGACTAGTGATTTGCTTCCTCTAGACCTTGAAAACCTATCAATTATAGTTCTTAGAGTTGTTATGAATTAGAATTGGCTTGATGACAACTAGTACTAGTTAATGTGTAATTAGGATTTATAGTCTTTGTTTTCCATCTCTGTTCTATATCTGTACTTTTTCTCCTAATCCTAAAACACTTGCAGTATTTTATGAAAACCATTAAGATCTAAAATAATCATAGGTTAAAATGCACTGATGTTTTAGTAATACTAAGCCAAGTTTAATGCTATTCCTTCTCTAAGTGTGTGCTCATTAGCATACATGTTTACGAAACACTATATATACATATAGATACATTTTGGTGTTCTGCTACCACTCTAAGGTACTTCAGTTTACCAAAGATGCTTTTCAAAGAAAGTGGTTAATTAATTAACTTATACATAATTTGAAACAGGAGGAGGAGGTTTAGAACCATAAGTTATTCTGCTTTGGCAATGTTACACTGACTAGTCTTACAAAGCAAAAAAAAATATTTTTTCAATACAAATAAATTTATCTTTTAAAGTGTCTGGACTTTTAAAAATAACAAAACTTCAAAAAGTCATATTTCTTTAAAAGTGCTTTCCTGAGTACACTTTCATCAAGTGCTTTGCTTTCAAACCACTTTATTTCTGATACGGTAATTTTATGGCCATACATCCCTGAACCTACACATGCTACAAGAGTCACCCTATGACTTGGAGAATCTAAGATAAACAATAAGCCAAAAAGCAAATGAGAAATTAGACTTCATAATTATGGCACACTCATCCAGGATTAAGGAGTCAAAGTCTGAGTTTGACCCACTGAGATGCTGGAAATGAATTAGGAAGAGATTTTCTTTTTCTTAGTTTCTTACTCAGGATGACTGTTTCCAGGCCAAGTCATTAATGTACCATTCTAGGAATTATTCATTTGCATCTGGGCTTCTCAGTCTTAGGACTTTTGACATGTAGACCTGAATCATCTTTTGATGTGGGTATGTAGTACATTAACAGCATTCTTACTTACCTCTACCTAGTAGCATGCAATAGCAACACTTCCCATGTTGTAACAACCAGAAATGTCTGCAGATATTGCTCAGTGTTTCCTTAAAAGAGTTATAACATCCCTAGTTGAGCTTATGCTATTGCAATAGTGGTTCTAAACATTTTTGAAAGCACATTGCATATATATGTATATATATTCATACATGTACATATATAGACTTCAAAACATTCTAGGAAAATTCCATTATTTTTCAATGAAATTTTTGAAGCCCCCTCACATATATCCACATGTACACACATATATTATCACCACTTATTATATTAAATTGTGTCAATTATGTGTTGTAATTCTGAATGTCCATGCAGCAACAAGGGACTCAAATGCAATAATTGTGAAGATGGCACCGGACCAGGGAGCCTTTCATTCTGCTGTACACAGAGTCACCATGAATCCTAATTGACTTCAAAACACCTAAAAATAGCAATGACTATAGCTTTAGTTATTCTGATGAATCAGGATTAGCACAGGGCATGTCTTGAATCTAGAAGGTACTGAATAAGCAAGTGAGGTAGTGAGATGGGGCAGGAGGCATGTCAAGTTCAGGAAGACTATTCAGGGGCAAGCTCAGAAGAGAAAAGGTACTTTCTAAAGAGTCAATAGAGAGAAAGAGAGAAACTCTTCCCCTAAAGTCACCACCCTGAATTCAGACTTCTAGTCTCTTAAACTATGAGAAAATGAATTTCTCTTTGCTAAAGCCATCCACTTGTGGTATTTCTGCTATAGCAGTACAAGAAAAGGAAAAATCTCATAGTACTGCTCTAACAGAAACATAAAATGTGAATGCAGTTTTGGAATTAGCTTAATTAATAGAAGATGATAGAGTTTTAAGATGTCAAATAATAAAAATCTTAGATTGTCCTGTAGAGACTTTTGGTAGAATTATGGCTGTCAAAAAAGGTGCTGATGAGGTCTATGAGGGAAATGAGCACAGCTAGATAATTTCTTTTTTATTTTGGGCATCACTGCCCCCTGGTGGGAGTAGGAGGCCCAGCCTTGCTGCTGGAGAGCTGCTGCTGGATATGAACCACCAATCCTGTGGACTGCAGTCCCGCACTCAACCACTGTGCCACCGGAACTCAGCCCAAAGTTTAATATTTTTTTTTGCCATCACTGCCCCCTGGTGGGAGTGGGAGGCCTACCTTGCTCTTGGAGAGCTGCTGCTGGATTTGCACTGCCAACCCAGTGGGCTGCAGTCCCGCACTCAGCCACTACCCACCGGGGCTCAGCCAAACAGAATGATGCATTATGATGAGCTTTTTTGGGGGAGTATCACTGCCCTCTGGTGGGAGTAGGAGGCCCAGCCTTGCTCCTGGAGAGGTGCTGCTGGATTTGAACCACCAACCCAGTGGACTGCAGTCCCACACACAACTACTACGCCACCGGGGCTCAGCCCCAGCTATATAATTTATATCATCTTGTAGAATATATATAGCATCAACATTGCCAGAAATGTGAATATTAAATATGTTTCTGATGAAGTTTTAAATGAAAATGATCAGCATGTAATTGGGCAACTGGAGAAAAGGTGCTGCTTTTTATAGATAGACAAATAATTTTTAGTTTTAGGCATCACTGCCCTCTGGTGGTTGTGGGAGCTACCCAGCCTTGCCGCGGCTGGATTTGAACCGCCAAGCCCATGGGCTGCAGTCCCGCACTCAACCACTGATGCCGCCGGGGCTCAGCCGACAAATAATTTTTATGAAAAAAAAAACTGTCCAAATATGTGGAGGAGAATGCAGCTTAAAAGTGATGACTTTGGTTATCTGGCTGATGAGTTTCTAAGCAAAATATTAAAGGAGATGCAAGCATTCTCCTCGGTGTTCATAGTAAAATAAGAGAGGGAAAAGATAAAATGAAAAAAAAACTTTAAAAATTCAGAAACTCTGTTGTACAAAAGAAGGATATATGTTCTAGAATTTTTAGCAAGAATGTGCCTGTAAACTCTTTTGTTAAAGTGATTAAACCTGTACTTAAGTGTTTAACTACCACAGCAGATAATCTATAGTTTAGATAAGGGGAACAATGAAAGAACAAGGGGAAAGAACTCCACCTCTTAGAATTCAACAGACAGGAAACTCATTAAGTGAACTACATTAGCTGTCCTCCCTGCAGTAGTTTAGAGATCAGTAAAACTGTTCAAAGGGATTAGAAATGAAAGGCCAGTTTGGCTTCAATGGGAGGGTTCACACTCTCCAGGATCTCAAAATGTGAAGCTACTGGCTTTTAAGAGTTAGCTCTTTGCCAACTCCATTACAGAGTGGGAGGCTCCTTGTAAGTGCCAGAGTGGTAGGATCACTTCTCGAAGCTGTACAAGGGCGTCCTTGTCCAAAGGGTAGAACAACTGGGCCTGCTGGAGGTAGAGGAATAGCATGTCCACTCAGATGGACTAGCCCAAAGTCCAGGGAGCTATGCACGGTAGAAGGAATCGAGGCAGTAGAAGTAAAGTTGTTGTCCCAGTTGGTATGAAAGTCAGAGCTTATGCCCGGGTCTAAGTAGCCCCTAGTCAGGATCCAGAGGGCAAGATCAACATTCAGACTGTAAAGGGTGAGGCCACTGTCATCTGGCCTCAGAGAACAGAGAATTATTTTCAAGTCTTGAATGCGAATGCAAATTTTTCTGCAGAAATGTTAGTCTTGCTGCATTCCTGATGTCACTTTTTTTCTTTCCAATTTTATCTGTTTGTAAAAGAAATGTCTGCCTTTTGTCTGTTTCATCACTGTTCACAGGGACTTCAAAAAAGTTCATGGAAAAGTTCCATTATCTTTTAGCTACATTTTTCCAGAAATTATTGGAATCTCATATTGAGAAAAGTGAAAACTTTTATTCTATCTTTCAATGGTTGACAGATGAAGACAAATTTTACCCCGGTGTGATCTTGTTATTATTTGATGGAGACACTTCAGAAGATGAGATTTTTGACTTGTCGATGAATGAAGACTTAGGGGATGATGTGTTTAGGCAAATGTGTTTTTTATGTTGCAGGGAAGAGGAATTTTGCAGGACCAGAGTGGAATGGTATAGATTGAATTCTGCCTCCAAATTATGAGTTGTAAATCACAAGTTCTGTTCTTGTGTTACAATCCCAATTGGGAATGGATTTGCTTTGTTGTGTCAATGACATATCATTAGTGTAGATGTCTTTAGTCAAAGGAGATTTCTTGTAAGCTATGAAAGATTAAGCAAGTAAGAAAGGAATCACTGGTGGCTAAAGACAGATGCCAAGCACATAAAGATTGCCCAAGAGTAGAAGTTCAGAAGAGTCAAAGACCTTCCTGGAGAGGTGATATAGTGACAAAATCTTCTTCTTGATCTTAGATAAGATCAAGTATAAATATAGTATAAATACTAAGGATAATACCCGAAATAAAATTTATATTTAATAACTTGTTCATTATTCGTTAGAGTACAAATTTATCTTGAGTACCTGGTTGGATAACCCTGGTAGGTACAGTTCTCTAATAAAATCAAAGTCATAGTTTCAATTCCGGAGTCCCTCAGTAACACAAATGCACAATTGGTTAGACATTTGATTACTATCTCAAAAGTTGCCATTCCAAATCCACTTGAAGCTTCCTAGGAAAAATAAATCTGATGATTTGTTTCCAAAAGGGCCCATCCTTAAAAACCCTATGGAGCAGTTCTACTCTGCACACATGTGGTTTCTATGGAATTAATTCCATGAAAACAACCAGATCCTTAGCTTCCACCTGTTTCAGATATTAATTTTGAATCAAGTCCCAACAGTACAGTCTAGATACATGGGGACCATGAATGAGTGTTGGATTTCCCAAACTCATCAACTATCCTTGGGAAAAATGACCAAAAACAAAACAGTTCACAAAACAGGTCAATAACCAAGGGAAAGTTGGTAAATCTCTGGCCTCAGCAAGGAGTTGACTTATAGGATCTTGTCCTCACCTGAGACTCATCCCACCCAGTGAGGTAGATGTTGTAACTGAGGAAGTCTGCATTGTTCCTTTCCTGCATCTGAGTCTCCAGTAGCTGCAGTAGGTCTGCAAACCATTCAAAGGCATGTGTGTCCCGACACAGCCAGTAGAAGTAGATCTGAAAGAGGAATGGACCATGAAGCAAAATCGACTTTGACAGGTATATAAACTGACATATGGAATCCTGGCCTGCATCCCCACAACTCCTTTCTGCTCCTTAAATAAAAACCAGAGACACTGCCATCCAGTCAGTTCTGACTCATAGTGCCCCTAGAGGACACAGAATTGCTCCATTGGGTTTCAGAGTTTAAATCTCTAGGATATCTGACATCTCTCCTTTCTCCTAAGGAACTGCTTGAGGGGTTTGAACCACCAACCGTTAGTTAGCCACCGCCACTGGCAGGACTCCATGAATCTCCTCTCTTTTCCACACAGGCATGGCAGTAGACATATAGCTTGTATTGGAAATACATAGCATGAAAAAAACAAACAAGCATAATAAAACAACCATTAGTCCCATCCCCTTTCCCTCTTGCTCTCCCACGATTCTTGGCTTCTTCTCAGAAAGGTAATGACATCTAGGTGAATCATGGCTGTCATGGGACTCCTTCTTTGCCTACTACTGCCATACATTCAAGAGTTCCTGGGGAGGGGGCGTGGTTCTGCCTTCTCTGCCTTCATATTGAAAAGTGTTAAAAGGTGAGAACAACAACTCCAGACATGTTCAGTATTCTTATGTGGGTTTATCTTTAAAATTATTAGAATGGCTTAAGGTTTAATACAGATGTCCTTTATTAGGTGATGAAATCAAATCTACATATCAAAACAACAACAATGGATTCACCCGGGAATTTAATTTATACCAAGAAAATAAGAGACTCATGCAAGGAAAGTCTTCTGTCCACTTCCCCTCACAAATAATATTGGGGGTGGTGGAAACATAATAATTTTCAAGATCTAATAAGACAAAGGTAGAAAAAAATCTTTATCTTCTCAGTGGAAAAATATTAAATGATTATAATGATCATTATGAAGCCTGTCATAACACAGACAATAGCTTATTATAATAGATAAAAAGAAGCAAAACATGAAACCCAGTAAAGCACAAGCTGAGTAATGGCAACATTCTAGAAGTATGTAAGCAGCTGGGAAAGAATTCTGCTGGGCATGGGCTCGCTATGTGTTGGAACTGACTGGATGGCACCCAACACCAACAAATGTATGGAAATAAAAACTATTGGGCTGACATTTTCAATACTTTTTTTCTTCTGCAAATTTCTTCTTCCAAATTTCTAATAATGCTACGCATGTACTTTAATTTCACAAAGGGGCCTGCTTATGTAGAAGCACATTGAGCATATCAGATTACCCTGGTAGGAGGGTGCTGAATCTACAGAAGTACTTTCTTCACTTTCCAGCCTGCTCTCAAGACTCCCTCAACCCTACAGTAATACTCCCGGCGAACTCTCAAAGGAAGAAACAGACCTTTTTAAGCCGTAGATTGGTGGCGTTGTTGCAATATTTGTACCAGACTGACTTCAGAATAGATGCAAATGGGGTGACCCCAATTCCTGCTCCCACTAACATCACCACCTCATAGCTGAACACATCTTCACTGGCTGTCCCAAAAGGCCCATCGACTGCTATCCTGGAAGGAAATAGATAAAGAGTTCATTGTAAAGATGTATGCTTGTTCAGAGCTGGTAGTGCTCAAATCACTGAGGAATGTTAAACATACGAATTCATACTAGAACAATGTGTCTAGAGGGTGTTTCTATGATCTAGCTTTCAATTAATCAACATAGTGTAAGCATGGGGTTATTACTAAGAGACATTTTTAGGTAACTAAACATCTATGTAACTTAATCCAGGTATTATCTCTCTCTCTCTCTCTCTCTCTCTCTCTCTCTCTCTCTCTCTCTCTCTCGCGTCTCCCCCCCTCTCTCTTTCTTCTGTTTTCCCTTTTTCACACATACACATACACCTGTATCTCCTGCACAGGGCACCCAAGGAGTCAACAAGTTACCCTCAAAGAATTTATGCCAGCTATGCTTAAAGAATATCTTAGCTACTGGTATATAATTAAAGGAATTTGTGAGTATTTGTTACTAATACTGGATGAAACTCTTTTATATGAATTACAAAAATGAGGAGAATAATACCCAACATATAAAATGCAAAACACAGGGATGATATTGGTTTTCTTAAAGCCAGTGTATTTTATCACAAGTTTAAGTTATAGAAAAGTAAGGCATGGTGGGAAATGTGATAGTGCCATTCCACCTAAACTTATGTACCTATGCATGAACCACATTGTACTTACTTAGGTAGTTTCCAGGCATCTTGGAACTCCTGCTTATCACACCCACAAGCATTGAACAGGCCTTCGGTCCAGTCACCAACAATGCGGATATGGATGCTGAAGAAGTCTTCCTCAGGGGCAGATGTAAGTGTGAAGGGATGCCACTCCAGCCTGGATACTTTGGGGCATTTGACAAATATATACTGTCCCACCTCCATCTTGAACCCTTTCTTCCTCATCTGGAGCTCGATAGTTTTGAAAGGGTGCGTGACTACCTGTGGAACAAAACACATCCAAAATGACACATTTCCTAAATATTTGTCTTTTCTGTAGTCATATGTATTAGAAGGTTGAGCTAAGATTTTGTGGCTGGATTTTTTTTTCAGGTTAATGTAGCAGTTCCTTTAGCACATCTGGCATTTACCGAGACCCACCATCCACGAAAGTCAATGGCCAATGGATGGTTTATACAGGGTTACAAAGACTTGGCCTCATCTCTGCAACTTGGGTCCTTCCAACCCAGCACAGGAGTAGATAAGGTTGCAGTTCCAACCACATTGAGGGCCAGCATCTCTTTCTCCCCAATTATCTGTGCTGGAAATGCTTGCAAATATTTATTAAATGATTTACCACTCCTTTACTCCCTCTCTCCACCAGAGAATGGCCTAGTAAACAATCAAAGACTGTTCTCTCTCTCTCTCTCTCTCTCTCTCTCTCTCTCTCTCTCTTCCCCTCCCTCCCACTCCCCCCCATGCTTTCTCTAGGTTCTAGGTTTGTTTCTTGAAAACATGATCCCCCAATAAATTTTCTGCATTAAGTTCTTTGTCTCAGAATGAACCTACTGTAGTTTTCCCTTTTCTTTTCCATGAAGTCAAGGCAAGTGCTCAAAATAGAAAAATAATTATAATTTCCTCCTAATCTCTTTCCTTGGGCCCTAGGGTTTGGTCAGAAGGAGATCCCAAACGAAGCCCAACCATGTTGGTTTATCTTTGTCCTGAATCACATCTTGAATCTGTCTGGTTCCTTGCTTTAGGTCTACATTTCTTCTTGCCAGGAGAACAAACCACTTCATGGCTATTTATTCTCTTCATGGGCAGGAGTAGTCATAATAGCTTATTCCCAAAAACACACAAACAAGAGGAAAACATCCAAAAGTCCCATCAACTGGTGACTGACTATATTCTTTTAAAAGTAAGTTAAATTCAATAATTTTCATTGATTGCAATATAGAAAATAATATACTGTTCTCTGGTAATTTCTAATATTCCTTAAAGGAACTTTATGTGTTTAAATGAGGACAAATCTAAAGAAGTCAAAGAAAACAACAACAAAATAATATATCCCTAAACTGACTGATATTACTTTAGGGGTGGTAGTAAAATAAGAGGGGAATCTTTGTATTATAAACTGCCCCAAATCTCCAGATTTAGTGATTTAAATATATGCTATATTAAAAAGTCATAATGTACTCCCATTTTTGCTTTGTTAAAAGCAATTGTAAAGCCTCATTTGGAAAACAAAAATTAAAAGCTATATTGACTATTATATTTACTGGAGTTCTGTGGCACTCTAGAGTAAGCATTGCATGGCCACAAGGTTGGCAGTTCAAACCTGCCAGCCACTCTATGGGAGACAGATGAGGCTATCTGATTCTGTACAGATTTGCAGCTTCAGAAACCCTACACACTGTAGCTAAACCTGCAGATGTACTTCTGGAAGTGGGTATCATATTGACTATATTACGCTTTTGTGTCTTAGAAACAATTTTTACCTTATTGCAAGTTTGTTACCATAATCACAAATAAGATTTACCTATATAAAAAGTACTGCTAGACAAGATTCTCACTAGAAAGGTTTTAGATAACACCTTATATCTCATATTTGCTTATATGAGAAAGGGATTACCTATTTTCTTCACAGGCAAACAATTTTCTTGGAAATTTTTTTTTCCGCATCACTACCCTGAGGTGGTGGGAGTAGGAGGCCCAGCCTTTGCTCCGTGGAGCTGGAATCGAACCTCCATCCCAGTGGGCCACAGTCACGCGCACAACCACTACGCCACCGGGGCTCAGCCTTCTTGGGAATTTTTTAAGGCAAATATTTTTCTGAGTTTGTCTTTTGTAGGTTAGGAAATTTTGTGGCAACTCATTTTGTTGATGTGTAAATTCTCTCTTATAACACAATATAAACACCATAAAAAGAGAACTGTTGTGGCTTTCCATGTTTCAAGATTTCCTATTCCAGTTAGGCAAGCTACTGTGACTCTCTACAGATGCCCAGACAGAAGGAACCTGCAGGACAGGGAAATGTGTATGGGTTACAAAAATAATCTAGAGTAAGTTTTGGTAGCTACATTTTGAACTATACTGAATGGAATTAAATTGTTTTTGGCATAAATAATCATCCCTGATATTTCTTGAAAATATAGTGAGGAATTTCTATTTATGCTTATCTAGTTTCATGTTTATTTCTTCTGTGGTGTGAGGAGTCATAGCACAGTAGATATAAACATTAGAAGATTGGCGTTAGAGGATCCAGTTTGAGAGATCACTTAGTTACTAATGTATTTGAGACTTGGGGTACTTCAACTATCAGGCACAGAAAAAGTCAAGGAAAAAGGATCTAGGGAATAATTTTAACTTCTATCAGGCACTTTCATGGTCCTTAAAGTTCTTGGAAATCTTAATCTTTTAAGATTGAACCATCATCTTTTTTAAGTCATTCTTTTTGTCTGCCCACCCACTCTTAGCTAACCACATACTCTATGCTTCTCCCTAGCATACACACATACACATACCTTCATGCACACAAATTTAATCTCTTTGCAACAGAAAACCATAACTTCAAGTTTCCCTAGTTATAAGGTCTTAAATAAATGGCTGAATCTTAAGCAAAGCCCCTTGAAATAAACTGTTATGTCTGAATCTGCTCTATATTTAATGAGAAATGAATGGGTTAAAAAGACCTATAGTCAATGATGTAGAACATGTGATTCCATCATGCAATTAGTTACTGCTAGCAATTCCTACATCAGCCAATACCTTGGTGATGACCACCTTCTGTTGAGATCGCCAAAACCGGACCAACCTCTCACAAAGATACAGGAACATGGGACCCACTATCCATTTCCAAGTCTGTAATCAGAGCAAAAGTGAGAAAGAGTGTGATGGCTAATCAAGAAAATATTCCTAGAGACAAAGAAACAGATAACCAATCAATCTAACGTATGTAGATTTGCTTCGATATTTGAAATTCAACTTGCAAATTTCTTCCACAATAGAACACATGGGCAGAAATCTGAAATTAAAGTAAATTTTTTAGTCTACAAAATTGAACAATCTCCTTAGTCACATTGGGGAAGTATATTTACAGTACGAAACTTTCCCAAGAGGAACTATTCACAAGAACGGGTTTTCTTTTCAGTGTTGAAATACAGTTGCTATAACCCAAGAATAGAACAAGGATCGTTTCAGAATAAACATTTCCAGAAAAGATGGAATTTCAGCAACACTATATTTTAATGCAACAGTGCAAATGCTTTCTCTTGAAAGATTAAAGTTTTGAAAGTTTCAAAATTTTTGTGCAAGAATTCAGCTGTTTCTCCAATAGCCTGATAAGTTCTGAAAACTATGCAGTGCATTTGTTGAGACGGAAAAAGCAGAATGATGTTTTCAGATTTATCAACATTCCCTTTTGCCAAATATATAGTATTTCAAAATATTGTCAGTACTTTGTAACATTTATAAAACCATATAGGAAAAAAATTCATCTTGGTATTCAATCAATTAAGTTCATAATTTAACACCTAAAGAGCACAATTTTTCAAAGATAATAGGAATATTATTTTAAAAGGTGACTTCTCAGAACAGATTAAAAAGACTAAATCAGGACATATCTCCCACTGTCATACATATATCTGTTCTACTTTTCCTCCAGAAATGTACTATAGAAAATTGAGAGCACCTAAATGTTTTGCTTCTCCACTCAAAAAGGGAGAGCATTTGACTCAGAGATGTTATGCTGCTGGCGTTCATTTTCATGTGAGAAGTTTTTAAAGGTGTCCCATTGGTCACCTATATCCTCCTGGGACAACCATTGGATCCCATTCACTAGAACCAATGCTTGGATGTGGTTTCTAATAGTCCGAGAAACACATACACTCCGTTGAAGAAGATGTCTGTTAAGGTCTTCTAATTTCAGCTGCTATTGAATAAATGTACCTTCTTTCACCCAGTCCACAGGAATACTGAAAGTACAGTTCCTCTTTTCCTTTTTCTATTGATACCAGCTCTCGGTGGGATGATACATTGATGTGTGTGGTGATTTCCCTTGATGGGCAAGGATACTTAAAGCTTTCAAGTTCTCAGACACCATGCTGTGTCTAGAAGATGACTCCTATACTAGAAATTGTTATTTTAAAGTATCTTTGAGCCATTTCCAATGCATAGCAACCCTATGCACATGAATTGTGGTCATATGAATAGTTCAGCTACTAATTGTTAAGTAGACTCATAGTAACCCAGGAGGAAAAGAGTGGAACTACCACTATAGGCTTCCCAAACTGCCATTTGTTATGGAATTAGAAAGCTTCATTTTTCTTCTGCAGAGCAGCTGGTGTTTACAAACAGCTGATCTTGTGGTTATCATGGCCTATTATGCCACCAGTGTGCAAACAGTAAAGAATACTGCCTGCCCATTGGAGATAAAAAGAAGAATGAAATCTACTGGATCTGCTTCTCACTTTATGGATCGCAGTAATTGAGCATACACAGAGTGAAATCCTTCAGAACTTGCCTCAGAAGAAGATTTTAACAAGCGTTTCCTTCATTGTCATTGTTGGCCTGCCATTTTTTTTCTATGCAATGCCTTGGGTGTTGGCTTAAACCTGGCTTCGGAGCCTCTTTTATAGCTCATAGATGTGTCCCCATGAAGCTTCATGGCATCTCTAGGTGCCTCCTCATCAATTCCCTTCATAGTTCTGAAAGCTGTATGAAAAATGTTACTTTTTTCCCTGGGTTCCTACAAGTGACTGGAATCCCCAAGGGTGTCACTGGAAATAATAAACTGATATTACAATGACCCTCACATGCTGAAGGAAAGTTATGGACCCAAAGTGGGCTTTTGGAAACGCTGCATTTTCTATTAAGACATTGATTGCAGACCAAAGGTAGAACTTCTTTGTCAATAAAGAGCAAGGAAAAAGAGAAGTTGATGCTTTTAAACTTCTCCAGTCTTATAGCATTTGTAATGCATAACTTGATGATATTTGGATGTTTTTCTTAAATGTGGGTTGAAAATTTTCCATGATAATATCATAATAGCAGCAATGCCAATGATACATACCATGGGAGGGTTTCCAGAGAATTGTGGGATTGGGCATTCCTCTATTTTCCCCCACTCTGAAATACTTCGATTACACTTTTTTGGGTCGTGCTCTTTCAGACTGTCATCCGTCTGTCCACGTACAATTCGTCTGGAAAGCAATTTTAAATCCACAGTCATTAGTAAGAAGAAATTAAGTTCTTTGTTTTTGAAGTTTCTAGGACATTTTAAATACTCTAATGTAGTAAGTGGAAGGTGCCCTGATGGTGTACTGGGTTCCTCACTGCACTATTCACTGAAGGTAAGCAGTTCAAACACACAAGCTGAAAGGAGGAGGCTCTCTGATCTTGTAAAGATTTGTCCTTGGAAATCCAATGGTTGCTAGGAGTCTAAATTGACTCGATGGCAGTAAGTTTTTTTTTTTTTTAAGTTAATGTAGGTTAATGGACTGCTGGTGGCATGACTGAGTCATCAGTAATATGGGTTTTGGTGACATTTTATTATCAGCTTGACTACTAACATTAAGGTCAGCATTTCGAACCCACTAGGCAGCATTGAGAAGCATACACCCCATACAAATAGCTCTGAGACTTACCATAAAAACTATGAGGCTTGGTAGCCCTCAGATTTAGCAGTTGCTTTTCTTGGGTACAAAAACTGTTTAGGTTAGCCCCAAAGTCAAACTCCACTTAAGAGTTAGATTCTGGGGGAATATGAAGTGCTCATGGATACTGATATTGATAATATGTCTTTTGAAGTGCCCAGAGTCCAGTCACTCAATTCATAAATACCAATTGAGCAACTATTAAGATAGAAAACACAAGCGTGTTTAGTGGGGAGTAGGAAATGAGGGAAAAGTCAATGAAGGTCTGTCCCTGACTGCAACAAACATAAATGACAGTGTCTTCTGAATAAATTACAAAAAGGGGCCCAGAAGTCTCTTGTACATTTTATTTTGGAGACCTACAACATACCGTGCTTTTTAGTATATCCTGAGAACGTTTTAATTCCAGATCACTAATCATCCCTTTATATTCCTGAGGGGGTCATGGTGCTGCGGTAGAATAAGTATTGGGCGACTAAATGCATGGTCAGAGGTCAAACCCACTAGCTGCTGCATGGTAGAAACACAACGCTATCTGTTCCCATAAAGATTTAGAGTCTCTCAAAGTCAATGTAGGATAAATAAGTACTTTAGTGGACTCAGTGGCATGAATTGATCATTTATTTGCTAGGTTAATGCAAGGCAGTATATGAACATTACCTCATCAAACCTTCAAAATAAAGTTCAAGGGCAAGTATTACGAGATCCATTTTACATACGGGAACATCAAAGTTTCAAGAAACAAGGTAACTTGAAAGAGAATGATTTGGTGGCAAGATTCTGGACCAGAATCTTTTGTTCAAATTTCAGTTCCACTACTTACAAGTTAGGTGGTTTTTGGAGAAGTTACTTAACCTTTTAAAATAAAAAAAATTTAGCCCTCTGTTTCTTCTTTTGTAAGATAAGCATATTTAAAGGTTTACCTTAGTAATGAAATGTATGCTTTTTTAATGGCAGACAAAAATCCTACCTGCTGCCAGTGAATTGATTGCAACTCACAGAAACCCCATAAGACAGAGTAGATGTGCCCGTCTGCGTTTCTGAATCTTTCTGAGATAAGACAGCTTTATCTTTCTCCCATGGAGTGACTGCTACATTCAAACTGTTGACCTTGCAGTTAATAGTCCAATAGGAAACCCACAAGGATTGAGTGTCAGAAACAACAAATTCAACAAATGATAACTATACAAGTTCTTAATGTTCATGTTCACATGAAAAGGAAATTATCTATTTCATCATTGCCTTCATTTCTCAATATCAGGACAAGGAATTAGAAAAGCTAGAAACAGATTCCAATGTAGACAAACTCAACCGTGAGACTGAGCACTCACTTAACTAGTGGAAATATCAAATTCTCTTCAAATAAAGAATGGGGTCACTATACCTCCTTTGCCTACTCCAAATGGCAATAAATTTCTGTGAAACTATTCAAATGTAAAGTTATACTATCTCTAAGCTAGAGAGGGGGAGATTTTCTTTATATTTTATAGAATTTTCTGAAATAACTGGGATCAGGGGTAAATTCCACTTAAAACCCACTGTCATCAAGTCAATTTCAATGCAGAGTCCCCTTAAAAGACAGAGTACAGTTGCTCCCTGAGGTTTATGAGATTGAAATCTCTCTGAGTGCAGGCAGCCTCACCTTTCTTCTGAAGCATAGCTTGTGGATTTAAACCACCAACCTTGCAGTTACCAGTCAGTCTAATGCTTAACCCACAGTGCAATTAGATCACCTTAAATCCCTTCTAGAGGCACTCAGTTGCCTTTAGATATTCACAACGTATTTGTCCAGTTTAGAAAGATTATTATCATTCTTAAAAGATCAGAATCAGCAAGCTGATCAAGAAAGCACACTGGTGTTTGCCCAATGTTTTCCCTCCCCACACTTCCTCCTTTGACACCAGGTCACAGCCTCTCCTCTAGGGCAAGTTGACTCGTGGCTCTGAGAATTATTGAGCTGTGAGTATCTACTTCCTCAACCCCTAGCCCACACCCAGTAGGGAACTTCCCAGACTTATTGTGTGTGTGTTGTATGTGCACACACATACGCATCCATGTAATCAGTCTGCTAATATAAAACAATAGAAAAAGTAATTTGATATCAAAGAGGACTTCTATTAAGGCAAGCTCTGTTACCCACACACCCAGGTGGTATGTGTCCTATCAGACCATTTATAAAAACCTGCCTTAGACCCTTTGGATTCCAAACCCATCAGGTCACTTACCAACTGGCTAATAGACTGCACAGTTTACCAGAAAGATTCACTTTCCTTGTCTGTAAGGAACTTGTGCCGTAAGTGTGTTGTAAATTAGGCTGCTAACCACAAGGACCAAGGTAAAAACCCATTATTAATGATGAGACTGTCTGATTCTATATCCATGTACAGGCTTGGAAACCTGAAGGACAAGAGCAGTTCAACTGTGTCTGACAGAGTCCTTGTGAGTCTGAAATGACTTGATGACAATGGTTTGGTTTGGGGGTTTCCTTGTCTGGAGAAGTCCTAGTAGTACTCAATTGCTAATTGAAAGGTTTGCGGTTCAAATCCAACAGCTGCCTCATGGGAGGAGAAAGAAGTTACAGTCTGCTTTCATGAAGATCTACAGCCTTTGAACATCTTTGGGGCATATAAGGCCTCTTTGAAATGGAATCAATTCAATAGCAATGAGTTTCATTTTGTGGTACTTGTCTGTAAAATGGGAATAGAACATGTATATATTTTGAGGATTAGCACCAATCCCGACATAGGACAGGTGCTCAATAAAGGTTTGTTGTATATTTATTATAATAGAATATTTGAATAAAGATTTTTTTTCTCAAGAATTCCCCATTATGCCAGAGATTAACTTCCATTAAACAAGAAATAGTGCTTTCTGGATTAAATCAAACTCATTGAACTACAGAAAATTCCTTCAACTGATGCATCACTAACGTGCCTAATTAGGAAAGTCATAAGAGACATTCCTTAGACTTTGGTTTAGTTTTCACACTTTCTATAAACAGCAGCACTTCGGATAGAAATTAACTGAAAGAAGCTGAACTTTTTCCATTGAGTTGACCTCCACTGCCCCGTCCCCTTATTTTACTTTGATAATCAGGTTGACAACATACAAATACATGCCTCTAACCTAGCATCCCATGTAGAAACTAAGAGCTGAAAAGTACTTGGAATTTAAGCACTCACTGAGCTCCATGAATGGCAAGACCAATGAAGAAGATCACAAAGAGATGGTGTGTGTACCAAAACACTTCAAAGTAAGATCTTCGGATAGTTTTGGTAGAGGAGGTGATGATTAATATGAGACAGAGTGTGATGACAATTCCAGTAATTCCTGCCAGTAGAGTCACAGCCGCGTACAGACCTCCTTCAGGGTTCTAGAAAATATAAACACATACCTACATAATTTACCTATTTATAAAATGTCTAGCATTGGGTAAGAGGTAGTCTCATGTCCCCGTATATTGAAATTGATATTTCTGAATTGCTTATTTTTAAGACTTACATGTTTGAGATGCCATCAAACCCAAAAAGCAAATTCATTGTCATGGAACTGATTCTGCCTCAAAGTAACCCTGTAGGACAGTTGGAACTGTTCCCCGGGGTTGCCAAGACTTTAAATCTTTACAATAACATTCAGTTTCATCGTTCCCCTGCAGAACAACTGGTATATTCAATCCATTGACATTGTAGTTTGTCCCTCAAGGTGTAGCCATCTGTGCCACCAAATTCACTGGCATCAAGTCACTATTGACTCAGAGCCACCCTATAGTACAGGGTAGAACTGTCCCTGTGGGTTTCCACAAAAAATGAAGGAAATCAGTTGTGCATAAGATGCCCTAAAATTGTCTGAAGTTCATTCTTCTTTAGACATGGAAGTAATAATCACAGTGCTTTTCTTGTGTCATCCAGAGGGCATGCATTTTAGATATATGTAGCAGCTTAGGCCGAGTTTCCCAAAAGCGGTCCTTGTAGAATGTATCCATGGATAACTGATTTATAAAAAGGTGTGCTTTCGGGAAAATGGTATGGTAATATGGACTAGAATAGGAAAGAGGAAAAAGGTAAATAAGGTATTACTTCAGGCAGTCGCATAGAGGGTAGCCTAAACTTGGTCTTTTAAGGGAACTCCAAAGGGTAAGTCACACCTTAGTTTGTCCTGACTCCAGACAGAGAAGCTTGGCTTTCATGGCCTGCATTCATTGAACTAAGGAGAGTTAACTATTTAGACAATTCCAGAGTTCTGAATTTATGACACTAGGACCACCAGGACCGTCCTCTGAGGAAGAAACACAAGTAGAGACCACTGAAGACACCAGCATACAGAGAGTAAAAGTGACCCATAGGAAACAGGAAAGAGTGTAGTAGTGTCTGCTTGCCTAGAATGTTCACATTGCCACCTTTTTATATCATTGTACAAACAATGAACACATATAAAAGAAAAAATCTGAGATATTGTAGAAAACGTGTTGTATTGTTTCACTTGTCGTTCACTTCAATTCTGTCCACAGTCTAGGCAAGCTTTTCTCATAAAACTGAGAGGATATTGCAACAATGAGGTATGCAACTTTCCTCTAGTTTTCAAATGCTTCCTCCCACCCTCTATCTTGGTCCCAATTCCACCTTACAAAACCAGCTAGACCAGGGGATGTACACTGGAGCCGGAAACATGGGGAATTCAGGGTAGATGATCCCTTCAGGACTGGTGATGGGTGTAGAGCTATCGGGAGAGTGAAGGAAGTTGGGAGTGGAAGAGGGAAACAAACTGCAGGAATCTACATATGACCTCTCTGGAGTATGGACAGTGAGGAAGCAGGTGAAGGGACATATCACACAGAGTTTGATATGAAAAAGTAATAAAAATTTGTATATTATTAAGGGTTCATGTGGGGGAGGGGGGAAATATGGGGAGTTGGAACTGGGGGCCTATGAGGAGGGAGGATGTCTCAGGGATGATGGTGGCAATGGTGTACAAATGCGGTATGCATACAATTGAAATTTGTATTCATCATGAAGGGAGTTGCATGAGCCCCCAATAAAATGATTTATATAAAAAAGAACAGGTTGACAATAGTATGTACATTAGGACTACTTTTTTCAAATCATATGTATATAATAATGTGCATGGATACACATATATACAATAAATATTTGCAAAAAACGCTGAGGATAATATTCTTTGCAAAAATAAAAATTTTCCATTGTAGTCTTTTCTAAATGCAAGGAAAATGTTCAGGGATTGGTGTATAAGGATGTAACATAGCTATCCTTCTGAGTCATTGAGCACATCAAGATGATTTGGAATTTTTTTCTCTAAGTATAGACAACTTCAACATTTTCTTGAAGGAAAGGGACAGAAATATTCACCTCTGGGTGTACTGATTATTGTCCTTGGAGGACTTCTCAGTTACTCACAGTGCACTATGTTTTTCAAGAAAAAAAATGAGCAAATATAGTCCACCTGGAAGATGTTCTAAGCAGGAAAGAACAAGAGTATCTCTTACAACTATAAGTGGCCAACTGGTCTGGTACTACCATTTAGCACATGGAGAACCCTACATACCATAACCAAGTTCATCAAACACGAAAATCAGAGGAGGTCACATTGTAATTAGGATGGATTAAGACTAAATGATATCACTTTAATACAATGCTTGAGTGGTACTTTATTATCTCTCAAAGATTTACTCCATTTCATTCCTTCTGCTGCCTAGAAACAATTAATATCATCAGTTGTATAAATCCCACACTCCCATTCCTTGTGCAAGCCAGAGTAGTAAATAAGAGGGGCTTTAAAAACTTTATGAAAAAATGGAGGCTATTTTCCCATGGATTTTTGAACCCCTTCATATTTTCTTTCTTAACATCACCTAAACAAGAACTGTAATTCTTTAACAAACCCTTCTTTTATTATTTTCATTGACATCATTATTTTTTAAAATACTTTTATTTTTTGGGGGGGGCATCACTCTCTGGTGGTCGTGGGCACTACCCAGTGCTGCTCCTGAGAGCTGCGACTGGATTTGAACTGTCAAGCCCGTGGGCCATAAGCCCGCACTCAGCCACCTATGCCACCCTGGCTCAGCCCTTAAAATACTTTTATTAGGGGCCTTTATGTCTCTTATCACAATCCATGCATTCCTCCAATGTGTCAAGCATATTTGCACATAAGCCACCATCATCATTTTCAAAATATTCTCTTCCCACTTGAGCTCCTGATATAAGCTCCCCATTTCTCCCCTGCCCTCCATCCCTCATGAACCCTTGATAAGTTATACATTATTTTTTTCATACCTTACATCATCCTCCATCACCCTTACCCTCTTTTCTGATATTCGTTCCCCTGGGAGGGGGTTGTACATTGATCCTTGTGATAGATCCCTGTTTTCTCCCTCCACTCTCCCCTAATCCTCCTGGTTTCTCATCTCTCCGTGTTAGCACTGAGGGGTTTATCTATCCTGGATTACCTGTGTTTGGGACTCTTATCTGTAGCAGTGTGTATGGTCTGGTCTAATCCAATTTGTAAGAACGAATTGAAGTCATGATAGTGGGGGTAAAGAAAGCAACAGCGAGCTAGAGGAAACTTCTATGTTTCCTCAGTGCTATTCTGCACCCTGACTAGCTCGTCTCTTCCCTGTGACTGCTCTGTGAGGGATGTCCAATTGCCTATAGATGGGCATGGGAATGGGGGGAGGCATTCACCTTGGGTATGATTTTACTTGGGGTCTATAATACTATCCTGAGATGCCATGGTTTTTCTCACAGTATAAGGCCCCTTGCTCTGGTAGGTGATTGCTTCAGTTGGTTTTTTTTTTAATACTTGTGTTTCTGACCTTCTTTGACTAGTGGAACACCATCTTAGATGAGCTGAGAATTGTTGTTATTCCAGAATCCATGGATACATATTATCACAGCTAAGCTTAAGACCTGGAGAACGTGTTAAGATTCTCCATACATAAGAACAAAAAGGTGGGAGACATTTTCTCTGTATCCACAACCTTATCACCTACAGACATTTCTCTCTGACACTTAGTCAATTTTTGTTATTCAAAGTAGAGCATTTTACACACTGACATCTAGCCTTTGGTTTTAACAGCTTAGGGAACATCTGAATTATCAAATGAGAAGCTTACCTTGATTCTTTGACGAACAAAATTGAGATACGTTTCACCAGGTTTATCTCCAAGTTCAGAAAGTGCTATTGAATAAGGATCTGAATTGTTGACACGGGCGTTCACACACCACTCCACATTAAATAAATGTGCAATAGTGTGAATAGCTAAAGAGGGTAGAGAAGAGAAACAAAGAGGGTAAAATGTGCTTACATTTTTATTGTATGCCAGCCTTTCCGTTATAGTGTTAAACACAATTATATGCCTCAGAGATACACAAAAGCCAAGACACTTATAAATAAGAACTAGGTATCCAGTACCAGAGAGACAAAGCTATTCTGTGAGGAAGAGCTCCTGTGTGATTGTGTGCAAATCACATAACCACTCTAGTTGTGGTTCCCTCATTTGTAAAAATGTGAAGTTTCATTTTGTTTGCTTGTT
The DNA here is from genome assembly GCA_004026705.1 of Nesogale talazaci. NCBI lineage: Eukaryota > Metazoa > Chordata > Mammalia > Afrosoricida > Tenrecidae > Nesogale > Nesogale talazaci. The sequence goes on along the minus strand of PVJH01000792.1, from coordinate 218,053 downwards.
TTACAGATGATGAAATACATGCTTGTAAAGATCCAAGCTCCAAAATTCAACAAAATAATCTTGATCTCTGAGGGTGCTTAGGTGTGCTTTCATTCTCCCTCTCTTTAAACAAGGAGACTATTGTTTATTGTATTCCTAATGTCAATCAACTCACAAGGTAATGTAAACCAATTGCAGTAAATAGGGTTCTTGTTGAAAACACAATGAAACACTCTGTCCTATAGGGTCTCTGAGTCAGAATTGATTCTATAGCAGTGATTATTTAGTTGAGTAGAGAAAGACCTTGTGACTGACTTGCTTTTTTAAGGATTGCAGCCGAGAAAACCCTATGTAGGTAGTTCTACTATCTCCCACATAGAGTCACTATGAGTTCAAATACAAGTCAATGGTACCTAACAGCTACAATAGAGTCACTGCATTTTATAAAGGAGAAGATTGATCCTGCTTTAACACCTTTCCCAAGGTCTTTAACTAGAAAGTAGTAATAGAGATACAAGACTAGGCAATTTGGCATTCAATTTTTAGCCAGTACTTTATGGTGTCTTTGTAATAACATTTTATCAAAGATTTCCTCTTATATTATCCATTTCCCTCACCTCAGTCTGCATGCTCCACTGGTGGAAGAAGAGAAAGACAATTCAAGTCTTCTAGGGACAACTTCTTAACAGAGTAAGCATATCTGTGCATGTCCAAGGTATAGAAATTCACTCATTTATTAAGTGCATCGATGGATATTTGATAAGGGTCACAGATACAGTCTCTCCTTTCACCTTAATATATCCACTCTCTGTACATCAAACTGTGTGTCTAGAAGGTTTCAAACTTATCCAAGAAATATTTTTAGGAGTCCCTACTTCCTAAACTACATGTCTCTTTCTCTTTCTGAATTTCTAGTTACTTCTATTGCACTACACTTCAAGTGTTCAACTACTCCCCAAATCAAAACAATAATTCTAATTATCAGCAACAACAATTATAACAACATTTCCTCTAATAAGTGATTTTCATTCTAAGAGCTCTAGCAGAGTCCCTGGTAGTGTAGTTGTTACAAGTTGGGCTGCAATCCATAAGGTCCCAAGTTCAAAGCCATCAGCTTCTGCAAACAAGAAGGACCTAGCCTTTCGACACCTTAAAGCAGTTACAGTTTTGGAAACTCACAGAGGCAGTTCTGCCTTGTCTTATAGGGTCACTGTGAGTTGGGATCAACTTGATGTCAGCTAGTTTGTTTTGTGTTTTTTCAGTCCCTATGCAGTTACTGTATGAAATCAATAAAGCCATGTATGAGCCAAAGAAAGTTATTAAATCAATAATAGCATTCATGTAAATTTGGAAACATTATGCGATATAAAAATAGAATGCTCACAATGGAAAGGAAGATTGACTCTTCTCATGACATATTTTCCATTTTATAGGAATATTCTCAAGGTGAAACCTACTAAAAATACATATCCTAGTATTGGAATGGCAGAAAATTTGACTACTTTTGAATTCAATAAAAATATGCCACATAGCCAACCTGATTTATTTATAAAAACTGACCTCCTACCACAAGCATTTAAGAACAGAGGCTCCAAGTTTTCCTTGCAAACTAAACTTACCAGTATGAAGTGCAATCATCCATGCTACCATTTTATGAAAGGTGAGGTTCCTGTCCAATTGTCTTCTAATTCTTGTTGAGCAGCACTTTGGATTAAGGGAAGAAAGAATGGTGCAGCAATTGTTAACAAGGATTTGTTCTCTATTTGATATGTATCATATCATTTAAGTCTCACATGCACTCTGCAAAGTATCATTATTTTCCTCATTTACTAGATGGGAAAACAGGCTCAGAAAGATGCAGACGATCAGTAAATGAGTTTAATGACAGTACTTTGTAGCTACAGACATTGAAAGAGACAAGAATCTTTCTCTAGACATCAGAAAAACAGAGAGCCTCTCTTTGCTATCTACACCCTGAATTTTGCGTTTTAATTCTCAGAACATTGAGAAAGTAAATTTGTGTTCTTAAAGACAGACAAATTGTGTTATTTATTATGGCAGACCTGGGAAAATAGGGTGACTAGAAGGGAAGACTACAAAAAGAAAGAAAAAAGAATAATGCTTTATTGGGGGCTTTCTGTGAGCAGGGAAGTTTACTTACAATCGTTATTTAATGCTGTGAGGTACACATTCTTGTTCTCATTTTACAGATAAGAAAAGTAAGGTGAAATTTTCACAAGGGTTGGGGCTAAAGTCCAGTGGTGTTTTAAAAGTTCTTAAGGTTCATACTCTTTCTCAGCAAAATAAATGCAAACACATTGTTTAAATGTCTAAAATCAACAGACAATAATTTAAATGTAAGCACTTTATTTGGAAGGTGATCTTTGAAACAGTGAGTAGTGAAGTGTAGGGTGACTCTCAAAAGAATGATTTCCTTTTTTGAGTAAGTTATGCACATGTGAAAAATGACTATCCTTATTTTCTTATAGAGTGCTTTTCCATCTTTTGTGTTGTTTTCCAGGGTTGAAAGTTTATTGCTGCTTTTTGAAGAATGAATGTTCAAGTTGATTTTCAGATGAGTGCTTAGTCTTGTCTACAACTTGATTTCAGGTTTGTGGTACCCTAAGTAGAGAGAGCCCAGCCATGGAATGCTGGATCTATAAAACTTATAATTTATTAATTCAAATGATTGTTGTTGTTCTAAATTCATGGGATTTGTTAAAATTTCTAACAGCAGTTGAAAACTAAATTCTTATAAGAATGATGACACGCCGACTCCCCCCCTCTCCGATGTCCACTCAGAACTGTCATCCCATGGTGCCTGACTATCAAAAGATATAGTACCTGGGGTCTTAAAGACTCGAAGATAATCAAACAGCCATCTAGCTGAGAAACAGCAAGGCCCACATGACAAAAGCACAGCAGTCTGGGCAATCACGAGGTGTTGAGGGGATCAAAGAACAACAAAATTATGTAATTGTGAACGAAGGGAAGTGCTGGGTGGAGACCCAAAGCCCATCTGTGGGTATCTGGACATTCCCTTACAGAAGGCTTGGGGAGGGAACGAGGCAGTAAGGGTGCAGTATAACAATGATGAAACATACACTGTTTCTCTAGGTCTTGACTACTTCCTCCTCGGACCCTCACTATCATGATCCCAGTTCTACATTACAAATCTGGCTGCACTGGAGGATGCATACTAGTACAAATAGGAACTGGAAACACAGGTAATCCAGGTCAGAAGAATTTCTTAGGATCGGTGTTGAGAGAGGCAATAATGGGAGGGTGGACAGAAGGTGGGGTAGAAAGGGAGAACAGATTGTATGGATCTACATTTGGTCTCCTCCCTGAGGAACGGACACTGAAGAGTGGGTGAGGGGAGACGTCGGATGGTGTAAGATATGGCATAGTAATAATAATTTATAAATTATCAAGGGTTCATGACAGGGGGAGTGGGGAGGGAGGGGGAAAATGAGGAGCAGGTATCAAAATCTCAAGTGGAAAGCTAGTGTTTTGAAAATGATGAGGGAAACAAATGTACAAAAGTACTTGTCTCAATGATGTATGTGTGGATTGTTATAAGAGTTTAACAAGCCTCCAATAAACGATTTAAAAAAAGAATGATGACAGCATTGGAATCCTAAGAATTAGAGAATGGCAATCAAGAGTGTTGAGAAGTAATACTGTGTGACATTTCAGAGAACAACTTTTGCTGTGAGATATGCCTGTGTTGGAAATCAGTCCTACCACTGAGCGGTTTGACATGGAACAATTTCCTCTGCCTTCAGTTTCCTCAGCCACATAACTACCATCATTCTTCCCTCCTCATTCTAGTGCATAGAGCAAATGGAAATTGTTAAGTAGAGGGTAAGCCTCTTGTAAGACAAATAAACTAAACTAAGCCTGTTACCGTGGAGTCAGTTCTGACTCAGTGACCTTGTAGAACAGGGTACAACATCCACATAGGGTTTCCCAGGTTGTCCTCATTATAGAAGCTAATTTCCACAAGTTCTCCCACAAAACAGCTGATGAGATTGAACTGCTCACTTTTCAGTTAGCAGCCACATGTGTAGCCACTCTGCCACCAGAGCTCCTCCAGCTTCCTACGGACAGAGCGATGTGTTGTGTATATTTTTAAATATTTGAATAATTATTTATTTGAACAATGAATTACACATTCACTGTCCTAGAACCTAAGATGATTACCATAAGCCTGTCTTTGTTAAGTGTTGTCCAGTCAGCGTTGATTCACAGCAGAAACACTACCCAGGCCTGCACCATCCTCCCAATCATTTCTATGGTTGTGCCCATTATGCATTCCCTATTGCAATCCGTCCTCCTGAGGATCGTGTCCCTCTCCCAAGTGAGGGTGTTCTCAGCCCCCTCAGATGCATGGGAAATTTGTACAATGAGTTAGGAAGACTGAAGAAGAATAGATGCGTAGCCACTCTGCCACCAGAGCTCCTCCAGCTTCCTACGGACAGAGCGATGTGTTGTGTATATTTTTAAATATTTGAATAATTGAATAATTATTTGAATAATTGAATAATTGAATAATTGAATGATGGTGTTGGTGAAGAATATTGACTTTATTATAGATTGTTAAAAGAATGAGCAATCTGAGTTGGAAGAAGGACACCAGAATGGGCCGATAGCATGCACGCTAAACCTAGGACATGTTTACCCTCATTTCTATGCTATTTGCTACATTGCTTTCTTTTCTACTACCTGACGAATTCTTTTGAAACTTTTGGCTAGGAGAAGAGGTGGGGAAAGAAACACTGGTCTGTATGCTGAATTTGAAGACAATGTGTTTTTGTCATGGTTCCTTTTTTCTCCACATCTTAATTTTATCATTGATATCAGTATGAATCATCCAAATATGAAACAAAAGATATTGACCCCATTATTAGCTTTAACAGCAGATCTTTAAGGAAAAAATAGACTGAATGTCTGAACAATGCAGAGATATGTTTAGGAAATATAAGGGCTACTCAATAGTACTTTGTTTATCTTAATAGTTGAAAAAATTCACTTAATATAAAGGCATGCATTTTGTAAAAGGAAGAACAGAGATTCTTAATACCAATAATTCTTTTTAGCATAATCAAGAATTAAAAATAGAAAAAAATAAAGCAAATAGAGACCAGAAGTCGTAAACTTTATTGGCTTCCAAGAATACGGAAGGTCTTTCAAGAATGTGCTTGTGAGTGATTTTCTTGTTCCTCTTGATAATGCAGACCCTATTTGTGTGTTTTTGACTTGTTTCTAAATTACTGCAAGTCACCTACAACCATTATATCCACAGGTTCCTCATTGTGGTACCTCTTTGCTTTCTGTCTTGTAAGGGAAATTTTGGTTACTACCCCTTGCTCAATCTTAATAAACTGATATTTAAGTGCAAGCCAGACTACTGAGCCATCTCAGCAGATTTTTAAGCTCTAGTAAAACTCTAAGAGAAAGGAAAAAATCATTAAAAAAAGAGAAGTGGAACTAAAAAGAATGGGATGTATTGAGCTTCACACTGCAAAAACATAAAAGCTTTTTGTTATGTACCCTTGGTTCCATCACATATTGAAATTGTCATTCAATAGATTTCAACTCGAATCCACACTATAGGATGGGCTAGGACTGTCTGTTTGGGTTTTTAAGATTGTAAGTCTTCACAGAATTAGAAAGCTTCATTTTTCTTCCTTCTAGCGATTGAGAAAACATCACCTTATATTCGTATACTGGTAATCGTTTTGCAATTGTGTGTTTATTCTCTGTTCCCGACAAAAGACCCTAAAGACCTTGAATCCATGGTCTATTTATGTCTTAGTCTTCACCTCCTACATTTCTCTACAGTTTATCGGGTAGTTTGCACTCAACCAATATCTGCTGACCAACAATTCACTATTTGAGAGGTTTTGTTCAAAATTTTATTTTGAAATTTTCAGGTTGGCTTAGACTCCCGTATATATGGTAATATACTCTTCAAAAGTCATTCTCATTGTGCTATTTACATTCGTCTTGGTTTCTTTTTGTGGCCAAGAAAATGATGGGTCAGAAAGTCTAAGAGTCTATTCACATGGACATAAAGCCATGTTACAGGTCTCTGACTCCCAAACAACATAAGGCTAGAGAGACGACCCCTCCTTCCTCTCTCTGTAGGATTTTAAGACTGAGACTTACTGTCCAATTGGACATTTATTTCTGAATGACAAGTTGGAGTTATTAAGACTTTTTCAGGGACATGTATATTTTCACTCCCACCCTTTCCTCTAACTCCTTTAACAAAGCAGGAAGAGGGCCTTTATCTGCACATTTCCTGAAGTAGACCAACTTTGGGGCCTTCCCCCACATAATCGAGAAGGTTAAAAAGCAAAGTCTAAAGGATTAAGACCACTCAAACGTGGTGAGAGTTCTGTGGTTTTGTTCATACTGTGCCCTACTAACGAATTCTTGAGGTTACAACATGTTTGTCATTTCTACTGTGGGTTTTTTCCCTTACTCAAACATTTATATTGGCTAAGACTAAGTTACAGGAGCCCTGCTGGCATGTTGGTCATGTGTGGGGATGCTAACTACAAGGTCAGCCATTCGAAAGCATCAGCTACTCCCTAGCAGCGTGAGGAACCCACGAGAGCCCTTCTACTATGTCTTATAGGGTTGCTCTGAGTTGTAATTGACTTGACAGCAATGAGTGAAACGAAGTAAACCTAGGAAGATGAGAAGCTGGAAGGCATTACACAAGGGTGGCAAGAATGAGCTCAGGCATACCATGTTCATGTAGACGGAGGGCCACAAGAATGGACAACATTTCATTCTACGGTATATTATGCAATCATGCGTCCACACCAAATGGATGGCAACCAGCACAGTAGCATTATGACTCCCAGCATTAGTGCTTGGAGATGGAGTCATTTAAGTCTCAAGGATGCAGCTATTTCATTTACAAAGTGCACATTTCAAGACGAGAATAAGGAAAAGAGGGAAACATCTTGTGTACAAATGGATTTTGTTTGCTGCTTGTTTTATACATATATTGCTTATAAATAGATATGTATTCCTCAAAAAAAGGTTTCATCTAGTCCTAGAACCAAACTACTCTGTCTTTAAAAAAAACTGATGAAGATCTTTCCCCTAGACCACAGGAAGTCTCAGAGCCGCCATTGCAACACGTACTGTTCACAAGAATGGTGGCTCAGTAGCAGTGCAATTTGGGCTTATGGGGTAAGAAGAATTTCCAAAGGGTCCATCCTGGCGAAAGCACTGCTATTTCTTAGCCTGCTTCCTCTAAGTTGAAAGTATTCAATCAGGGAAGGTGGCGAGATAGAGTCTCAGAAGTGGGTGAAGGGAGACATTGGACAGTGTTTGATGTGACAAAATAACAATGATTTATAAATTATCAAGGGTTCATGAGGGAGGGGGGAGAGGGGAGGGAGGGGGGAAATGAGGAGCTGATGCCAAGGGCTGAAGTAGAAGGAAATGTTTGGAGAATGAGGATGGCAACAAATGTGCAAATATGCTCTGCATACAATGGATGGATATATGGGTTGTGATAAGAGTTGTATGAGTTTCCAATAAAGTGATTTTAAAAATGCACACAAAAAACTACCATCGCATGTGACTATTAATCACTTACAAATACCAGGCACTCTAGACTAGGTTCATCAATAACACTTTCAGTCAAGTGAAATTTTCTCACTATAGTTTCTTAAGAAAATTTTTCAGAGGTTTCCTGTTACAAGTGTTATTTCTAATACTAGAATAGAAATCTAGTTTGTTTAGATTTTGTTTAGCTGTGAGTTAGTTTATGGCCTACCAGGGAGAAATAAAACTGATTATTTCTGGAGCCTCTTAAATTGTTTGCCAAAATTCTTTGGTAATCGTTGTTTTGAGTTGTGTCATGTTTCACTGGTGAAGTGAAGGGGTTAGACTTATTTCTTTGATGTTTAAAAATTATTTGTTAGAACTCAATTTTAGCAGTAAGTTTAAGATTAAATATAATTTGGTACAGAGTTAAATCATAAGAATAAAGCTTAGTTGTTGACCATCAGTCATCTATCCGTCAATTGAAAGTTCTACTATTCACACAAAGAAAAAAAATTCTCTTTAGCATCAATGTGTATTCAGTAGGAATAGAATACACGAGGGAGGTTTCCAGGCAAGTTATACTCTTTGAAAGCTTAGTTCACTTTTCTCCTCCCTATTAAGCTGTGATTATCAGATTAATTAATAGCTAAGAACTTACACATTTCAGTTTCTAACTTATCCCCAAAGCTCTGCCTCTCTTCTGCACCCTCACATCAAACACATGCCCTCGAAAATCCCTACACTTCTGTCAAGGAGAGGTCATGCTGCTCTCCTCCATGAGTGATCTCTAATTTCCCACCTCCATGCTTTCCCTAAGAGCCCCGGTGACGTAGAGTTTATGCGTCAGCATAGACTGCATGCTTGGCTGTTGAAAGTCACGAGCAGCAGATCCTCAGGAAGAAGTCTGGGTTTTCTACTGCCATAAGCAATTGGTCTAGGAAATACACAGGGGCTCACTCTGAGTCAGCAGTGACTGGATGGCAATGAGCTTGCTTTTGGGTACTTTGCCCTAAGCCCATTTGCTATATCTCAAAAGTTCTTCTCTCAGCCACATCTCTGAAATGAATGGACATATGGATGCTTCTATGCACACATTTTATGCCCTTTCCTTGAAGACACTTTTCTGTATCACCTGCCCCGTGAGATAATTACTCCCCCCTTAATTCTAAATAACTTCTATTTCTAATGTCTTCTGAGGTTCATCCTATTTTGCTGTGCATCATATTTATGGAAGTGCTTGTGTAGGTTGCAAGTTTCTTGTAGATAGATTTATTCTCATCAACTTTGTATAATAATACCAGTAAATATGTGTAGACCATTTTATAGGTTACAAATACTCTGTCTATGTAATTTTTCCTTCATTTAGAAGAGTACATTTAAGAGTCCAACAAATGGTTGTACTAAGGTTGAAAGGAGACAAAACTTAGAAAGCTAAGCATTGCTCAATTTCATGGAGCAAAGTGTTTTTAGTTGCAACCATTATGATGAGACTCAATTGTCCATCATTTCCATCTACTTGAGAATTTTTTTCCCCACAAAATGCATCTTCTCTGACTTAAAGAATATGATAAAAATTTTCTCAAAATTTAAGTAAATAAATTAAAAGACAAGAAATCTCAAATTTTACATGACAACCTTAAATAAAGTTCCCTTTTTTAAATAAATATGTGTGTGCATATATGTACACATGAGAGTATTACACAGATAGAGATTTCAAATATCTGTGGGAAAAGTTCATTATTTTTAATTCCATGTTTTCATGAACCTGTTGAAGGACCCATCTTTCATATATCTTATAAATAAATGCCATGTGCTAATGTTGATTCATGCTGATAGCCTGTGTGTCAGAGCTAAACCCTCCACAGGGTTTTAAATTACTGATTTTGGGGGAAAAGATTCCTAGGTTCTTTTTCCAAGGTGCCTCTGGGTAGGCTTGAATCTCCAAACTTTTGATAAGCAGCCAATTGCATGAATCATTTGCACCACCCAGGTATTTCCTCAGATTTTTTTTTCCTCATGCCTGTGACTGAGGAATAAATTGTTTTTTGTTTCAAAATTTGGGGCCCGGGTTAAATGGCTAACCCAGGGGATTCTATAGATAACAGACAATCAAGCCTGGGTTGGCTTGTGAATATAATACAGTAGACAAAATCCTCACAAACTGTTGGATAGTTTGCTTTTCCTAATAAAAGGCATTTAGCTTGATAAGGTCTTTGAAAATATGAGGAACTGAGTGAGTGCTTTCTCTTACCGCACTGGAGCCTCTGAGGAAGGAGAGCAGATTTCGACAGACCGGCAGCAGGATCAGCATACAGTTAAAATTCAGGCAGGCTGCAGGGGCCCTGGCCAACGCCAGTGCATGCTGTAAGAAGCAGGTTATGCAGTAAGGCGACTCCTGTGATCATAGAATACTCCCCAACCTTCCCAGCGCTCCCAAAATGGGGCCAATACATTAGAACCTTCAAGTTACTCAGAAAAGAAGGTCCCTCGGGAACAAGAGTTTCCCATTAAGTCCAGCAGGGAGTTTTCCTTTTGATGTCCTTTCATTCCATTATTTTATTATAAAAATTTTGAAACAGACATTGCAAGAGCTTTACAACGAATATATATTTATCCATTTTCCAGCTTTCACCACATATTCATCTATTTACTTCACTTATTTTTCAATCTTGGTGTCATGAAACAGAGCTTAGCTGAACCTCGGTTCATCTTTCTTGCCATATTAATGTGGAAAATTAAAACTACCCATTCAAAGACTTGCCCAAAAGGACAGTTTCCATTGACCACTATGTCTCTTGAGAAGCTGACTGCTCCCCATTCTTCCATTATCATATATCTATTCCTGTATTTATCCTCTATCCATCTATTAATTCAACTTATCTTTTAGATGTGTTTCAAGGTATATTACAGGTGTTAGTTCATGTTACCATACACACTTCAGCATACATATCATCAAGCATAGGTCAATATTATAACTAGGGCTTATAAAGATATTATCAAAAGTTTCCTTAGCACAAAGACTAATTTTAGTAGTCTTCAGTTAATGTGGTATTAGAGTTATTTTGGGGGGTGTTAGAGTGATTTCTTTGCCAGTAGAGTTATCCTTGCAATGCTTGAGTAGTTATTATATTTGAAATGTCATATTTTGGAGAGGAGAAACAAAAGAAAACCATTCTTCTCAGAATCAATGCGAAATAAGTTAATATTGACAATAGAATTCTAAAAGTATATATTAATATTATTTATAATATGATCTCTAATTCATACTATAATTAATATGTATTTATAAATTCATGATACAAGCAGGGTGTAACAAATTCTACTCTTGGGGAGCAGCAGCAATTATGATTATTTCCATTTGTGATGAAGAAGAGACCTGGGAACACAGAGAATGCTAAGTCCACAGCAGCTCCTCTGAGGGAAGATGAGGGTTTCTACTCTTGTCAAGAGTTAAAGCCTTGGAAACCTACGGGGGCACTTCTATTCTATCCCATATGGCTGATGAGTTGGAACTGATTCAGTGTCAATGAGTTTGGTTTTTACTTTCCTCTCTGCTGGCCTAGTCAACAGACATGGCCCTACAAAGACTACATTTGTCGGAAGAGACTGTTTTCTGATGATAATTTCATGCCATGTCACCAGGAGCAATGTTTTACACACACACACACACATACACACACACACAATAATTGTAGGAATTGGGTGATTTAGGGACCCCAGAAAGTTCCACGTGTTCCACATGTGTTATTACTAGATTGGTTTGGTTTTCCTCTTCAGAGTCCATATTAGATTTCTCCTTTAGTCAAAGCAATGATATGGCTCCTGAAAGGAGAGGAATGCTATCTAACCCTTCACTCCACCTTTTCTTGCCCTATACCAGACAGTATCAAGAGAATCTTAAGAAGGTGAAATGAGGCTGATGGTATTGAACATTTATTGCTGATTTAAGTGATTTAAAATGTGAAGGAAATATAAACCACTATGATGTCATATAAAAAATGTGAAGCAACTAATGTTGCATGAGATAAACTCATACTTACCCCAAGAAGTCCCCGAGTGTAAAAGAACTTGTCTGGAAGAGCATAAACCTGGTAGTACCAGACAAAGAGGAAGACGTTCATTCCCAGCCACACCAGCTGCAGAAACAGAAATAGTTCAATGAAGGTTTTACATTTCAATAAGTAAATTGCATACAAGCTTAGAATTAAACAGAGTCAGAAATTCCCCAAGTCCAGTCTTAGACAAAGGTAGATGGGTATAATCAGCTATTGTCTACCACAGTGTAACCAAACTTCTTTGTCATTAACTTTTCTACACTGTTTTCCCTCTACGATGCACCACTTTTTGAAGATACCCCAGAGTTTTCCGTCTCTCTCTCCTTTTCTTCTTCTTCATTTTTTCATTCTTAACCTTAGAAGGATAGATAATAGAAGTGTATCTTGAAATTCTCCATTTCCTGACCTTGTCATCCTTCATTCTCTTGATTTCCAAACTATCTGTACTTTCAAGATATATGAGTGAATAATCTCGAAGAAAATAAATTCCCAGGGGAAAGTGTGATGGAAACTAAAATTATAACTTAACCTTCAGACATGATCTCCTCTTGAAATGATGATTAAAATATCAAGTTCATAGATTTAAGTACTCAGGAGAAATCTTTATTTCATCAGAATGTTGGTTTGCTATATCATGTGCTTTATTATAATGGCAGAATGTTTTGGGGCTTTGTGCTATTTGTGCATTTCTCTCTTTCTTTCTTTAATATCCATCATAATAAATGATTTCAATCATTTGATTTATAAGGGTTTTTAGTATTTCTTTTATGTTCCCATTCACTCTTTGAAAATAGTTTCATTGATATTTATTTGCCCAACTTGATGGTGATTATTGCTACCAAATATTCTTTAAAGAATAATTTGTATTTCTGTGAAAAAGAACAGAAAATTTTTTCTTACAAATAGTTTATTAATCCAGATTATGTGGATTATTTTGATTTTTATAAACCTCACAAATAACTCAAGTTTACATCTCAGAGAAAAGCAAGGGGCTTTTTAGAAAAAAACAAATTTGAGAACTCAAATTATTTGAGGTATGGTTACTGAAAGGGTGGCTGTAAATTTTCCATGCCCAAGGTAGTATTGCTATCATTTGGAATAAAGTAAAAGAAATTAATTAAAAGTAGAACATTGCCTCCCACTAATAATTAGAAACAAATCACACTTAAAAGGCACTAGCATAGAATATCCTATGCCCTCTGTGATATAATGGACATTTTGGATCTCATGGGAACTAAAAAGATAAACTAGGAGAATCCCATTCCCTCAGTGCATTTTTTTCACTAAGAAATTTGAAAGAGAATTAACTTACTCTGCAAACAGATATTCACGGAATATATCGATTCCCATGGCATTTCTCAAAGGAAGGGGAACAACAAAACTTTCTTGTACTTTAGTCCATTCCCAAACCCCCTGCAATTTCAGATATTCATCATTCCTTGGTACTTACAATGACAAAGATTGAGAGTCCTTCATTTACAGCCCAGTTGCCCATCGTGGCAGAGGTTGTTTCTGTCTTTCTTCTCCACAGTGCTTCTTCTTTGAATGAGGAAATGAAAATAACAGCCGCCAGTCAATCTGTTTCCCTTTCTATTATCAGAAATTAGCTAATTCTTGTTTAGGCAAGTTGGTTCCCATGGCAAATTTAAATCTTTAACCCACAAAAACTACCAGAAAAAAAACTCTGCTAGTATCCAATCACAACTCGGTAGGATGGAAAATATAGCTAATTTCTGTAACAGAGAGGCAAATGCCAGTAATATTATGGGATGTATTTTGCATAAACGTAACTGGTTTAATCTAATCGGTTATCAGTAGCACCTTGTAAAAATTACCCAACTAGGCTTGATTGAGTACTGAGTTAAAACCAAGAAAAGGATGTGATTTCCTTTTCTTTTTTAAAACTTTTCATTGTGAATTAGGTGGGGGTTTAATTTTTTTCAGAATATTATTTTTCACTTCAACAATTTAAACAATTTACACATGGCCCCAAAGCTTGCCCTGTTACCCTGCTTTTTTTCTCTTCTTTCTCTTCTTCCCTTTCACATAACTTAACACCTGTCTACCATTTAGCCTATTGTTTCCCCTTTTCTTTCCCTGGTAAACATCAATGTCTCTTTCTTTGTTATTAAAACATTTTCTTGATATTTTTCTTTTATAACAGCATCTCATAGAATGCTTGTCCTTTTGTAATTAACTTAATTCTGCATAATGTTCTCCAAATTCACTAATGTTATAATTCAGTTTCATCGTTGTTCTTTAAGAATGTGCAGTATTCAAGTTCAGGCTGCATTCAGGAGAGGACTTGGATGAAGGGACATTATTGCTGATGTCAGATAGATTTTAGCTTCAGGTAGAGAATACCAGAAACGTGCTTACTTGTGTTTCACTGACACATTCATGTGCAAAGGCATTAGACTGTGTAGATTATAATAAATTATAGATAATCTTGAGAAGAATGGGAATTCCAGAACACTTCATTATGCTCATGAGGATCAAGAGGTGTATTAAGTGGTGGTTGTGTGAACAGAACAGGGATATGTCGCATGGCTTAAAATCAGGAAAGGTGTGCATCAGGGTTGTGTATACTTGTTCAATCTGTATGCTGAGAAAATCATTAGAGAAGCTGGATTATATGAAGAAGAGTGTGACATCAGGATTGAGGGAAGGCTTATTAACGATCATCCATATGCAGATGACACAGCTTTCCTTTTTGAAAATGCAGAGGAATTTAAACACTTTGTGATGAAGAATAAGGAATTTAAGCTCTAATAGGGATTGCAATTCAATTTAAGACAAAATTCCTCACAACTGTACCAATAGGTAATAGCATGTTAATTGGAGAAAAGGTTAAAGTTGTCTCAGATTTTATCTTGCTTGCATTCACAATAAATGTCCATGGAAGAAGCAGTCAAGAAATAAAAAAATGTGTTGCATTCAGGCAAATCTGCTACATAAGAGCTCTTTAGAGTATTGAAGAGCAAGGATGTTCATTATTTGAGGACTAAGATATACCTGATCCATTGTGTTAGTCCAGATAGACTAGAGAAACAAATTCATAGACGTGCATATGGATATAAGGGGAAAGGTTTATATACAAGAGGATGGAACATTGAGAAAGCATCCCAAACCAGTCCAGTCCAAGGTCATAAATCCAACATTAGCCCATATGTCCTAGATCAGTCTATAAAATCTCCTTCTGACTCAGAAAGCAAGTGCAGTTGTAGCATCCTGGCACTGGCAGGGGTCTCCCCATGTCTTCTCGCTTCCAGGGCTAAGGGTCCATCAACAGCATCCAGTGGTGGTGGAAGCAACTCAGCACTGATAGGAGTCTCTAAGTGACTTCTCCAGCTTCAGAGGTCTGGTTCCATCAGGGTAAGGCCGTGCGGCACCTCCTCCAGCCTCTCCAGTTCCTTGGTTGCTGCCATCTTGTCTTCTCAGTAGTTCGTCTTCTCAGAGATTGACTCCCAGAGACTGAGAGTCAAGTCTCTCTTCTCCAATTGGGAAATACCGTGAGACTTCCCATAATTCTCAGGAGAAAATCATGCTCACACAGAGACCTCATCTGTTACTCATTGGCTATCTCCAGATTAACAGGCTAGACTCCACTCCTACATTCCAATCATGAAAATGACATCATGAATACATGACCGCCACACCCATGCCATAATATTACCCATGGACTCATTTACATGTGAAATTTTGACGCTGAATTAGGAAGGTTAAAGGAGAATCGATGCATTTGAATTGTGCTGCTGGAGATGAATATTAAAAGTACCATGAACTACTAAGAGGAAAAATGATTTTGGAAAAAGTAAAAGCAGAGTGCAACTTAGTGACAAGGTTACCAAGATTTCCTCTTACATACTTTGTACTTATTGCCGGGACAGGTATGTCCCTGGAGAAGAGGAAGGGTAAGGAAAAAGAGGGTGACCCTAAAGAAGATGGATCAACACAGTGACTGCATCAATGAGCTCAGGTATAGGAACAGTTGTGATGATGGTACAGCACAGTGCATAGGGTGTGATATACATAGGATCGATATGAGTTGGAATGGTCTTGATGGAACCTAACATCAACAGTATCCAATTGATTGCATGTACCAGTGTATTCACCCACTCTTCCACTGATAGACATTTAGATTGTTTCCATATTTGTGCTATTGTGAATAGTGCTGGAATGTAACATGTGTGGGCACACATCTGTTCATGCTCTATAGCTTACTTCTGCACAGTACATACCGAGTAACATGATTTGTGAGGCAGATGGTATATATATTCCCATTGTATGAGGATGTACCATACTTTTGTCCACATTTATTGCACTCCTTTATAATTCCACCAGCAGTATATAATGCTTCCAATCACTTCACAAACTCTCTAGCATGTTATTTCCCATCCATTCGAATTTTTCTATCAATGTCAGTTGGGGGTTGCTTTAGGGTGGACTGACTAAAGAAACAAAGAACTTTGTGTCAAGAAATAGCTATAAATATGGAAAGTAAGCCAACCCAGTCCAACTCAAGTCTTTAAGTTCAACACCCATTCATAAGTCTGTCTTCAGACTCATGAAGCCACATACACCGTTGTGGATCCAACGGTGGTGAACACATCTCCAGCATCTAGGCAGGTTTCCGTGTGCCTCACTAGCAGTAAGGTGAAGGCAGAGAGACAGGAGAAGGTTCCCAAGACCCTTATGAAAAGGCCACACCCACAAGGAGTCACCATGAGGCTGTGCCTAATTGACAGGCTAGATTCCACCCCTAAACTTTTGCTATATTTTCAAGTTGACATGAAATTACCTAACTCTCACAGAGGTGGTATTTCATTGTTGTTTTGCTTTACATCTCTTGAATGGCTAGTGATCACAAAAATTTCTTCATATATTTTTGGCCTTCTGTGTTAGACCAGTTTACCCAGAGAAGCGAATTCATAGACAGTCATATATGTGTAAGAGAGAGCTTTATATCAAAGAACAATTGTATATTGAGCAAACATCCCAGCTCAGTCCCGATCAAGTCCATATGCCTGATATTAGCCCATATGTCCAATACTAGTCCATAGATTGTGCTTTAGACTCAAGCACACGTGCAATGATGCTAAGTGCAGTAATATCACAGGTCTGTAGGTGGAAAGTCTTGTGTATTGGGTGGAGGTGGAAACATCTAACACTAGCACAGGCCTCCACATGGCTCCTCCAGTTATTTGGGTGTCTCCTCCACAGGAAGGTGAGGAGAGATAGAGACTCATCTCTTTTAATGGAAAAATCAAGAGACAGGAAGTTCCCAGAATCCTCATGAGAAGGCCTCACCTACAGGGAGTCATCACCAGGCTGTGATCTGATGGACAAGCTAGACTCCACTTCTATACTTATTTATCAAGTCTACATAAAATTATGTAACTACCACAGGTGGATTAATGTGGAGGAGCAAAGTCACATCCGGAAGGGATATTCCTTGGTCCTGTGAAAGGACATCATGCTGGGTAAGCATCAGTGAAGAAGAAGAAAACACTTGACAAGGTAGATTGACACAGTGGCTGCAACACTGGGACCAATCATGACAATTATTGTGAGGATGGTGTAGAACTGACTGGGAAGTTTTCCATTTTGTTGTACATAGGGTCATTTGATGACCCCTAACAATAACAGCACTCAGTAGTTAAGACGTGAAAGAACCAGGAGCATTTTGTGTTATTCCACAAGTTGTTATCAAGATGACTCTACCTCACTGATGGATGATCTTGTTGTACAACATTGCTCATTTATAATAACAGATTTAAATGTACTATATGACTACATCATACATTAACAGCATACAATCCAATAGAAATCAAGGTTCTAAGTGAGATTAGGAGGAGACCTGCTGGTGTTGTGGTTACAAGTTGGGCTGCAATACACATTTGGAAACCACCAGTAGTTCCTCGGGAGGGTGATTTAGCTTTCTATTTCCCTGCCTAACGAGTTACAGAATTGGAAACCCACAGGGATCCGCTATGAGTCAGCATTGAGTCAGTGACAGTCAGTTTCATTTGGGTTTGGAAATGAGAGCAATATTTTCTATCATGGTTACAGTTATTTATCAGCTTACAAGATATATGCTTCTCAGTGTTTGAGAAGTCATCTAATGATATCCTCACCCTCCATTTTATGATCTGATATGGTCATCTCCAATGTTCATATAATTCTGATTTTGACATAATGACTTGATTGATGTTGATTTGTGAGAAGTGGGCATAGTTGCAAAAAAGGTGGCTTTACAGATAATATAACTAATAAGGTGGTGAGAGAAGAAATTGGAGGCGTTGCAGGAAACAGAGGAAGAGATAAGAAGCAATATGAATTCTTCTGGTTGCTCCCAATGAAACACTTGAGTCACCCTTCCAAAAATGATAACAATTAGCAAAGAAGTTTTCACTTTTTAATATTAAAGAAAAGTCACTACACCCTGGTATTCTTTGCTGCTATATTAAGTATAACTCACATAAATGGCTAACAGTCTAGTGGCTCTTCCACATATAAATAATTTCAAGGACAATCAGAATATGATTGTTAGGCAGTCAAAACATTGTCTTTTGGCTTCCAGTTGAATTCCATCCTTTCATTGCCCTGCTCTGATTCAGAAATAATTCCATTTTCTAGAACTTTTGACCTTCTGAATTCTAGTATGTTCCATGAAATGGAGTGTTACAAGCAGGGGAGAAACCAGAGCTGTCCTTCCCTAACTTTTTGCTTCAAATGGCATGTTGGAAGTGGCCGTCTCTCCACTGACACTTGATCTCTTACCAATCATCCCCTACCCTATGTGTTATGAGCTCCAACTGGCCATTGTCACTAGTTCTAACTCCCATCAGATGGTTCTGACTTCTAGAGTTGCACCACTTTCTACTAGTTTCCCTCCAAGCATGAGCGTTGTAACTGCTTCCTGTAGTTTTTCATCTCTATGTTGCCTCAGCACCCTCTGCTTGAATTCTCCACTTTCCCCCCCACCAATGTAACAGATTCCCAGTATGAAATTTCCTCTGTGGAAATATGGTGGTTTTTTACTTTCCTCCTGTTTCATGGTCATGTTTGCTCTTCATAGGATTCTCAGTACTTTCTCTTGGCTATATTGCACTTGATCAACCCCCACTAGGAGTAAAGTAAGAAGAAATAGAGGAGAGAACTAAGAGGCAAAAGATATTTATAGATATACAAATAAAGGAATGTACATATATGGATATAGGTCTCTGTACATATATTTAAATGTTAAATATTAAGGTAGCAGATGAACATTGGGTCTCTATTTAAGTACTCCCTCAGCACAAGAGCACTTTGTTCTAATAACCTGGCATTCTGTGATGCGTACCTTCCTAAAATGTTCGCTGAAGTAAAAATGTGTGCATAAGCAAATGTGGTGAAGAAAGCTGATGGTGCATGGATAATAAGAGATATAGCATCTGGGGTCTTAAAAGTTTTAAGTTAAATAAGAGGCCATCTAGAAACAAGCCCACCTGGAAGAAGAACATTACCCTGTGTGATCATGAAGTGCCACTTGGACCAGGTAACAGGCACCAGAAGACCCAAAACAAACAAACAAATAAACAAATCATATTGTTGAGAATGAGGGAGATCTGAGCAGAGACACCCTAAGTCCATCTGTAGACAATAAAACATTTCTCACAAAGGGCTCACAGGAAAAAGATGAATTGATTAAGGTTCAGTAAAGCACAGATGAAACACAAAATACTCTTAAAATACTCTTCTGATTCCTCCAGGCTTCTTCATGCCTCCACTACCATAACCCCAGTACTGCCTTTCACTGTGGACTAAAACAGAGCATGTGCGCAGGTACAGATAAGACATAAGATCTCACAACACATGAAACCCACTAACAGGAATGGGTATAGTGATACCAAGAGGACAGGGGGAAGGTGGGGATAAGAAGGAAGGAAGGAGGAACCAACCATGATGATCAACACATAACCACACATACCCTTCCAGGGAAAGAACAGCAGAGACTGTGAGGGAAGGGAGAGAGCATTCAGTGTAAAATATGAAAGTTGTAATAATCTATAATTTATCAAGGTACCACGAGTGTGGTGGGGGATGAATTGGGCCAGGGAAAGAGGAGCTGGCACCAAGGGCTCAAGAGAAAGTAAATGTCTAGAAAATAATAATGGCAGCATATGTACAAATGTGCTTGTTACAATTGGTGTGTGCATTGTTATAAAAGCTGTAAGAGCCCTCAATACAATGATTTTAATTAAAAAATTCACATTCTTTTCAAGTGCTCCTGGCTCATTTTTGAAAATAGACCACTTAGCAAAGGAAGAAATGCCCAGTAGAAGGAGAGTCATTTCATAAGGTAGATCAATTTCCATTTGCTTTAAATATTGCCAAATGACTTTTCACAGAGACTGTATGTAAGTATCCACAGGACCACCAGTAAGGGAGAAGAGTTTCTATCTCACCATATCTCCTCCAGCATTAGTTGCTCTCTGATTTGGGCTAACCTCCATGGTGTTATAAGGTTCTAATTTCTCAGATGGCTAAAGAGCAGGAGCATTTTCTCATATGTTTATTGGCCATTTGGGTCTCCTCCTTTGTGAAACTTTTATTTAGGTCTGCTCCTCACTTCCTCAGGGTGCTGTTTTCATCCTTTTGCAGGAGAGGAAGGTAATGTCGATATTAGCAATAAGCACTTCATCTGTTGTATCATTGCTAAAAACCCTCTCTCAGTCTGCAGGGTCCCTTGTTACCCTCTTGGTAAAAAAAACTTTCAATGCACACAGGTGTTTTACCCTAAGTAAATTCCACTTGTCCTTTTCAGGTTCACCTATGTGTATACACTTCCCTATTGCATTTAGTCTAAGTATTCCCTGGACCAAATTCTTAGGATTGTCTCACTTTCTTTTCATTGATGGTCCTGGTAATTTGGGGTTTTACTTCTAGGTCTTTGAATTTGTCCTGGTGCATGGACTAAGGTAAATATCTTGTTTCATTTTTTCTATAGGTGGATATCCATTATTTCCAACACCACTTATTAAAAAGAATATCCGCCTCTTATTTGATGGTTTTTTTTTTGACCTTCATTGCAAGTCAGTTGCCTATATGCTGATGGTATTCTCTCTGTTTTTTTTTTTGTTCTTTTCCATTGATTTTAGTATCTGTCATTGTACCAATACCATGCTGTTTTGACCATTGTGACTACGAAGGAGGTGTTAAAGTCAGATAAAACAAGCCCACTACATTTGTTCTTCTTCTTGAGTAGTTCTCTGCTAATTCTGGGCTTCTTCCCTTAGTGTTAAACTTATAGAGTGTCTTGGGTAAGATTGAAATCTTAACTATATAGAGTTTTCCAATGCATGAGCCTGAGCCATTCTTCCATTTGTGGAGGTAGCTATTGGTTTCTTGTAATAGTGCTCTGTACTTTCCCTCATACAACTTTTTCTTAAAGTCAGGTATATCCCTAGATATTTCAATTTGTGCTTGTCTATTGTGAAGGGTACTGCCTTCTTCATCTCCCCTTCTATGGTATTGTCTGATGTTTAGAGCAAACCAATAGACTTCTGCTTGCTGATCTTATATCTGGCCACTCTTCCATATTCCTCTATCACTGTCAGCACTCCTATTGTGGAGGTTATGGAATTTTCAATGTCTAGAATCATGCCATCTGCAAACAGCAATTGTTTTACCTACTCCTCTCCCAGTTGGATACCTTCAATATCTTTCCACTGTCTTTGTTTGTTTGTTTTGGGTTTTTTTGAGTCACGGCCCTCTGGTGGTCATGGGAGCTACCCAGCGCTGCTCCTGAGAGCTGCTGCTGGATTTTTTACCACCAAGCCCGAGGGTCGCAGTCCCGCACTCAACCACTTACGCCGCTGGGGCTCAGCCCCTTTGCACGGTCTTATGTTGTTAGCTAGAACATCCGGTAGGATGGTAAATAGAAGTGGAGACAAGGGTCATCCTTATCTGGTCCCCCTTTTCAGTGGATTGCTTTCTTTTCTCCATTCACTATGATATTTTCTGTTAGATTTTCATAGATTGCTTGTACTAACTTGAGGAATTTCTCTTCCATTCCTTTATTGTTGAGTGCCTGGAGTGGGAATGAGTGTTAGATATTGTCAAATGCTTTTTCTACATCTATTGATATCATCATGTGACACCAATAGTTTTTCTTATCAATGTGCTCTATAATATTGATGGATTTGGGGATGTTATACCATCCTTGCATCCCTGGGTTGAAACCTATCTGATCATGGTGGATGGTATATTTTATATTCTTTTGTATTCTATTGGCCAACATTTTGCTAAGGATTTTGCATTTATGCTCATTAGATATATTAGTCTGTAGTTCTCTATTCCTGTGGGACACTTGCTCTGCTTGGGTATCAAAGTTATACTTGCCTCATAAAATGAGTTCAGGAGTTTGCCATCATTTTCTATGCTCTGGAATAATTTATGGAGGATCACTGTCAGCTCTTCCCTGAATGCTTGGTAGAATTCTTCTGTGAAGTCATCTGTCCCGGGAGCATTTTTTTGGTTGTAGATAAAACAAGCCTTTAGAAAGATAAGTGATCTTTGCAGGAAACATGAAAAGGACAGTAAAGAAATTAAACCTTGAGTACTGAAAAACAGACCAGACATTTTCCTGTATAAAATATTAAAAACTGTTATCTGTTTTTACGATAAAAACAAAAGCACAGGGCTGAGCCCTGGTGGCGTAGTGGTTGTGTGCGGGACTGCAGCCCACTGGGTTGGAGGTTCAAATCCAGCAGCAAGGCTGGGCCTCCTACTCCCACCACCAGGGGGCATTGATGCCCCCCCCCCAAAAAAAAAGCACAAACACAAAGAAATGTACCTCCAAAGGCTTAAACTTTTACTATGTGCCCTGATGGGAGAGATTAATGTTACTTTAATCCATCCAAATCCCAGATTTTTGGATAAAATCCTTCAATGTTCTTTTAAAAAATACAACACAGATGTCTTAAATATATAAAACAAAAATGTTTGTCACTGATTATAATTCATTTACTTTTAGACAACAATTAAAACCTGACATTAGAAAGCAAAAAAATAAGAGTCAAAATAATTTTGGGTTTTTTTTTTGTTTGTATGTTTATCCAGATGTCCATTTAGTCAGGTCTGTGACTACAAGCCTAATAGCCAGCAGCCCAGTCACCAGGAGGGAGGAGAGAAAGAAAACTGAAATAGCAGAAGAATTGTGGCAAACTTCAGGACACACTCACACACAATACAAACAAACAAATAATCAGACTGGCCAAGTTACACAAAACACAAATAGCCATGGTTAACCAAACCAAATCACCAAACTTGTTAAGTGTCTGAAAAAACAATTGCCAACTTAAGAAGCCATCGGACTTGTTGCCAACTTAATAAGCTGAGAAGCCCGGTGAGAAACCATGGCGAAGATTTCACTCTGAGTCCAGTCCCCTTCCCAAGTAAAACCAAAGGACAGGTCCCACAGTTAAACTTAGTTCCAGAGGAATAGGAGACTCAGGCCACTGGACTGAGAAGGTAGGAATCTGGGGCCCTGGTGAAAGCAGGGGTCATGTCCCCTAGAGATCTCACACTTCCAGGAGCAGGGACCAGAATGAGACATCAAGGCACAGTTAATTCCTGGCCAATGCACCAGATGTTACGGGTTCAAATAAATGACAGCCACTCTAATGTCTTTATAATTTAAGAGTCTTTATTAGGTTATAACCGGACTGCTAGACTCTAACAGTGATTCCTTGATTACAGTGCCAAGTACACACTTAAGTCCACCTTTAAAGACAAAATCTCATTTATCATTTGTCTAGAACTCTAGCAAGCGTGGACAGAAACAGAAAGCAAAATTAATGCTGTTGTTCTTTAGAGAGAGCGAGCGTTACAGGGTACAGCATTGGTTATAACAATGTGGCTCCTGGTTATAGCATCAAAAGGAAGAATATTATTAATCACAATGTTCTGAGCTTGAAAACGTGAGAGTACATTTTAGAATCAATCACCAGTGGAACTTCCCAAGATGGGAGGGGGAAAGAGGCAGATCATTCAGCAGTTAACAAAAAAAAAATGAGTATCTTTTGCTAGTCTGCATCAAGAGTTGGAGGAAGTTATTCTAAGTAAAGTCAGCCAATTACAAAAGGAGAAGCACCACATGAGTCCTTCAGCACAGTGGGTATATAAGAAAAGCCATAAATCTCACAATATACAGGTTTAGGAACAGGGAGTTGGTTAGAGGTCAAACTAAACCCAAGGAGGTACATGTTAATTTAACACAAAGAAGGAGAATGTGGAAAACAGGGAGGGAGATCATGGCATGGGGGAAGCACGGCACTATCCAACCCAGGGGGACAGTATTGGTTATGTCTCCACAGAATTTGAAGGGGGCATACAAACCAGGCCACAGTGCACAAAATCATGAGACAACGTAAACACATGGAGAGATGCATGAAGCTTGGGCTACAGGGATGGTCCTAATCAGAGTCAAACTATCCCCTTCTCTTTAAGTATGTGTGACAGAGAATAGCACTAAACCTACGCCTCGGGGAGAGGAACCTGTATACCAAGCCCAGATGAAAGAAAACCAAGAAGGAAAAAGAGAAGAGCACAGTCTAGACTTCATATTGGCACACTCTGCACGGAGCTGCTAAAGCCCAGAGAGGACTCTAGGACTCACAATAGCTAAAGACATTCTATCCTCTTACTGTGAACACAATGGACAGTTAGTCTGGTCTGAATCACCCGTAGCAGAACAAACCAAGAAGGGAACATAACAGATAAGAAATGAGAGCAAAGATGAGCCACCAACCCCCCTAAATAGACTTCAGGCTAGGAGGGGAAGCTCCTGGAATTCTCCGAGGACCAGTGGGGAGACACACATGAAGGTCAGCAGACAGATCTGAAATTATATGTGGTCTTTTCTCTTTCACTCTTTTGTTTTCTTTTTGTTTGGTCCATTCTATTGTTGATTTGCCTTCTTACATAAGATAGGCATGGAACACAAGCTCAAGGAGAAAGCAATGGGATAGATGGTCCCAGAGGGACTTTGAGAGAGAAGGAAGTGGGCTAAGGGAGTGGTGAGCAAACAAGCCCATGGATAGGAGAATAACTAGAGAATTAACAGCAACAACAAGGAGAAGATAGAGATCCTGGGGTGTTGGAGCATCAGCAATCTAACTAAGAGGGATTACTAAGAGTTGCAAGTTGAGTAAGCTTGGTAGTGGAGTGGGTAAAAGGAAACAGAGGAACAATCTAGGAAGCAAAGTTATGGATAAAGGTATAAGCATAGAGGTATACAGAAATTGTCACATTAATTCATAAAAATAAACATATTGACTTATGTGCATATATTTATGAGCCTATGAACTGATGCAGTGGATGGACTTCGCACCTGTGCTCATACCTTCCCTGAATACAAGAACAATTTGTTCTAACACACTTGTATTCTTTGATGCTCACTCTCTGCCACAATCGCTGCAGACAAAATGGGTGGCAAAATAACTGTGGTAAAGAAAGCGGATGGTGCATGGCTATTAAAAGATATTGTGTTTGGGATCTTAAAGGCTTGACGTTAAACAAGTGACCATCTAACAGAGAAGCAACAGGCCCACATGGAAGAAGTAGACCAGCTAGTGCGATCATGAGGTTTCATTGGGACTGGGAAACATGCATTAGAAGACCCATGACAAACAAGTAAACAACAATAATATACACACATATATACATATATATGTGTATATGTGTATGTGTGTGTGTGTATATATATATATATATATATATATATATATATATATATATAGTTGAGAGCAAAGGAGGTTTGAGCAGAGATCCAAAAGTAGACAAGGGGACGGGCTGAGCCCTGGTGGCGTACTGGTTGTGTGCGGGACTGTGGCCCACTGGGACGGAGGTTCAATTCCAGCAGTGGGACTGGGCCTCCTACTCCTACCAGCAGAGAGCAGTGATGCCCTCCCCAAAACAAACAAACAACAAACAAAAGTAGACAAGGGAATCTTCCCTCACAGAGGGATCTTGCAGAAGGGATGAGTCAGCCAGGGTGCTGTAAAGCACTGATGACACACAATAATCCTCTGTTTCCTCGAGGCTTCGTCACCCCTCAATATCATGACCACAGTTCTGCCTTTCACTTCATACTAGACTGGAGCATGTACACAAGTAAAGACAAGAGAAAAGAGCTCAGAACACATTGAATCCAGGAGCAGGAATTAGAATAGGGTTACCAGAAGGGTAGGGGGAAGGTGAGAAGAAGTGAGGAGCAAGGGCGAACTGTTCATTATGATCAATACATAATCACATGCACCCCCCCAGGAAGAGGAGAAATAGAAAGCAAGGGGGAAGGGAGATAGCATTTGATGAAGGATATGATAATAATAACAATTTACAATTTATTAAGGGTTCACAAGGTTGGGGGGACATAGAGAAACTGATACCAAGGATTCAATAGAAAGTAAAAGATTATCTAGAAAATAATTATGGCAACATATGTAAAAATATTCTTGATAGACTTGATGTACGGATTTTTATAAGCATTGTAAGAGACCCAATAAAATTATCTTTTACAAGAGAGAGAAGGGTAGAGGGGAGAGAGAGAGAGAGAGAGAGAGAGAGACTTACACCTGAATAAATTCAGGTTTTGTCTATAGGGAGGTCAACTGGTCAAGTATTGACTTCAATTCAGCAAAATCAAATTACAATGATCTCTGCCATTGGCTAAAGTGAATCTCCTAGCAGTTCTGTATAACGAGATACCCTGTGGATGGATTTTGGCCTCCCATTGTCTTCCATAGCCTTCTCCAAATTGGTGTTCATAATTTGAGCTCTCATACTTTTCTCCATATTCAGATTTTGCAATTGTCATCTTTGGATCACACAAGCTGATTTACTTCTGTGTGAACTTAAGTGACTTCTTGCTTAGATAGCAGCTTGTTTGAATAGAAGCCTTTAAGATCCTAGACACTATTCTGATTGATAGCCAGGCACCATCTACTTTCTTTGTCACATGGTGCTGTAGAACCCTTATCTGCATTTCACAATGGTGAGTATCGAGCTGGACCTGGGTGTAAGAATGTAAGAGCTAATGTTCTTAAGTTGGAGCTAGGATTCAGTATGAGCCCAGGACTCATTCCTGGATCTGTACTTGCTTTTTAATTTGCTGGAACTTGGGAATTGATTCATATGTCTTGTCTTTCTATAATTCAATCACATCAAACATATCTGTACAAATGCTTCTGTAATCAGTCTACAAGCATATTTTTCCTTCCTGGCCTCTCTAAGAAGCAATTCGATACAGATTTGCTTGTTCTGTTGGTGGTCTATGGGACTTTCAGTATTCTTTTCCAGCATCATCATTTAAATGCACCAATTCTTCTTTGGTTTTCCATAATGAAAGTCCAACTTTCACATGCATATAATGCAATTGACAATGCCATATGTATATATATGATTGGATTTTGAGCTTGCACTTACTTCTAACCCCAAAGAACAAGCAGTTCTTATGACATGGCCCTGCTTGCTGCTCGCTCTCATGAAGAGATAACAGATCAAATGGGTACTTTCCCATAGTTTGTTGAAGAAACTAGATGGTAACCAGCTATGAGAAAGAATAGAATCAGGGTCCTTAAAGACTTGTAATCAAACAGGCAGCCATCTAAGTGATACATTAAGTTAACATAGAAGAACACAACAGTCTGTGTGATTCAAGGATTGCAAATAATATAATCCAAATATAAAGGTGTAAATTAATTTAGAGCTTAAATTATGAACAGTTGGTTTTCAGAAGGTTTTGGATGACAGTGGAGATGCAAAATTCACTTTCAAGGTCCTCCATGGATTAAGCCTCCTGTGATTATCCTCTGAATAGAGCTGAGAGAGGTGAATAGCCTTGTTATTAGATGGAGAGCACTGTAACATAAATTATGGCAGATGGAATTAGGTTAGCTATAATATCTAATTTTTTTATCTCCGTTTTGAGCCATTTAAAGTTGTTTCATTTTAAAACTTAAGTGAAGGGGAAGTACACCGGGATTAAGCTTCTGGTGAACTTTCTGACCATAGAGCAGGGATGTGAGTAGCCTTGTTATCATTCAGAATGCTTTGGAAAGTGGATTGTTGCAGATATAGTTAGGTTCAAACGTGACGCCTTATCATTTTGTTTTACTTTTGAGCCATTTTAAATTTGTTCTATTTTTTAATATTTCCTGATTTCTTTTTGTTTGAGATTCTTACTTTGTTAACTGCTTTACTTTGTTATTGTTGTCAGATTTTGGTTGTTCTTTCTAAAAATGTGTTTCAGGATACGTAAATTTATAGAGGAAGTAAGTAAATTAATGGTTCCATGGGGGTTAGGCAGCAGAAGTTGGGGAAAAGTGGGGAGCTAATAAAGTCCAGTACAAAGATGAAAATGTTCTAAAGTTCATTCTTGTGATGATAGTATAGTTCTTCCTGTGATTGGAGAATTGAATTATATGTCTATTACATGTCAATTAAGCTATTAAAAATGAAAAAAAATAAAATACTATGGTTTGGTTAAGGTACATCTTAGTCCTCAAAGTAACACCCTTGCTACTCAATAAAGAGGCCTTTCGTGGCTGATTTACACAATGTAATGTGTTTTTGACTGTTGTTTCCAGGAGCCTTGGTTTTGAATTCAAGCAAGACAAAATCTTGAAAAAAAAAATGATAACTTCAATTCTTTTTCCACTTATGTTATCTTTTGGTCTAAATGTGAACATTTGGGTTTGCTTTTTAAAAGAAATCATTTTATTGGGGGCTCATACAGTTTTTATCAAAATCCATACATATATGCTTTGTGCCAAGCACATTTGTACATTTGTTGCCATCATCATTTCCAAAACATTTTCTTTCTACTTGAGCCTTTGGTATCAGCTCCTCATTTCCCCAAATACCCTTTCTCAACCTCTCTCCCTCATGAACCCTTGGTAATTTATAGATTATTATTGTTTTTCCATACCTTACACTGACCAGTGTCTCCCTTCACCCAATTTTCTGTTGTCCATTCCCCTGGGAGGGAATTATATGTAGATCATTGTGATTCATTTCCCATTTTTCCATCCCCCCTTTCCCTTACTCTCACTATTTTCCTACTCTCATTATTGGTGCTGAGGTATTTATCTGTATTGGATCCCCAGTACTTCCAGCTCTTATCTGTACTCTTCTACATGATATAGTCTAGCCACATTTATAAGGAAGAATTGGTGTAATGATAATAGGTGGTAGAAAGTATTAAAGAACTAGAGGAAAATGTATATTTCATCAATGCTATACTTCTTTTAAACTGACTTATATCTTCCTTGTACCTCTTCTGTAAGGGGATGTCCAATAGTCTACAGATGGGTTTTTGGTCTCCACTCTGCACCCCTCATTCACGTTTATATGATTTTTTTGTTCTGGATCTCTGATGTCTGCTACCTGATCCCATCGACATTTCATGATCACACCGGCTGATGTGCTTCTTCCATGTGGGCTTTGTGACTTAGCAGATAGATGTTTGCTTATTTATATTCAAGTCTTTAGGCAGGATAAACAATCAAGGGGAGAAAGCAGTGAGACCAATGGTCCTGGGTGGCAGGGGTAGGGAACCAAAGGAGAGGGGGGAGGTGGGAAAAAGGAAGTGGGTGTTAAATTCAGGGACAAGTGATCTAGTATTGATGGTGAGGAGAATGCCTGATGGGGCTTGACCAAGGACAATGTAACAAAAAAGAATTACTGAAACCTGAATGAAGACTGAACAAGATAGTGGAATA
The DNA here is from genome assembly GCA_004026705.1 of Nesogale talazaci. NCBI lineage: Eukaryota > Metazoa > Chordata > Mammalia > Afrosoricida > Tenrecidae > Nesogale > Nesogale talazaci. The sequence goes on along the minus strand of PVJH01000792.1, from coordinate 188,673 downwards.
AGCAGAAAGCAAAAGGAAATAGAAGAAAGAACTGGGAGGCAAAGGGTACTTACAAAAGTAAAAATATAGGCATGAACATATGTAAATGCATTTATATATAGCCATGGGAAAATAGATTGATGTATATATATATTTATATGTTAGGCATTAAGGTAGCAGATGGACATTGGACCTCTAGTCAAGTACTCCCTCAATACAAGAACACTTTGTTCTAATAACCTGGCATTCTGTGATGCTCACCTTCCGGACATAATTGCTGAAGACAAAATGGGTGCATAAGCAAATATGGTGAAGAAAGTTGATGGTGCCTGACTATCAAAAGATATAGCATCTGGGATTATGGTTTTCTTTACATTAAGTTATAATCCATACTAATGGCTGTGATCCTTGGTCTTCGTTATCAAGTGCTTCAAGTCCTCAATTTGAACAAACAAGTTTGTACTGCCTATATATTGCAAATGGTTAATAAGCCTTCTTCAATTCAATGCTGATTTTTCTTCATCTAATCCAGCTTCTCTGATTATTTGATGAGTTTACAGATTGAATAAATATGATGAGATGATACAACTCTGATGCATACCTTTCCTGAGTTTGTTCTGTTGCACAACTATCTCTTGATCTATGTACAAATTCTGCATGAGCACAATGAAGTGTTATGTAATTCCCATTCTTCTGAAGGCAATTAATAATGTGTTATGATCCACATGGCTGAATGCCTTGATATAGTCAGTAAAACACAACTAAACATTTTTGGGGGGTATCCTCTCCTTTCAGCCGAGATTCATCTGACATTAGCAATGATATCCTATATTCCATGTTGTGTTAGTTAGTACAGGTTGGCTGGAGAAACAAATCTAGAGACACTCACATATTTGTATAAAAAGAGCTTTATATAAAGTGTAATTGTACATTAAGAAAACACCTCAGCCCAGTGCAGTTTGAGTTAACAAAATCCAATATTAATCTCTATGTTAGATACCAATCTATAAATTCCTCTTCACACACAAGCAACACATACAATGATGCTGAATGCAGGAAGATCACAGACCTGTGGGAGGAAGTCTTGTGGACCCATTGGTGGTGGAAGTATTTCAGTGCTGGTGTGGATTTCCATGTGGCTCCTCCAGCTCCAAGGCTCTGTCTCTATGAACGTAACTTGATCAGGCTTGTCAAAAGGAATGTCTCACAGAGAGAATCGGTATCCCACCTCGAGGGAACAAGACAGACGTTCCCAGAATCCTCAGGAAAGGCCCATACTCACACAGAGGCCTCATTAACTGTGACATGATTGACAGGTTAGACTCCACACCTTCGCAATTTGACAGATTATGTAACTGCCACAAATATCTTCTTATGAATTCAGTCTGATCCTCTGGCAGCTCACTGCCAAAGTATTGTTGCAATCATTGTTGGATGATTGTCAGCGAAGGTTTACTTGCATGTAATATCAATGACATTGTTCTAGGATTCAGCATTCTGCTGGGTCACCTTTCTTTGGAATGGATACAAATATAGATCTCTTCACTCAGTTGGCTAAGTAGCTACCATCCAAACTACCTGAAATTGATGAGTACATGCTTCTTTCTGGTGCTACATCGGTGTTGAAACATTTCAATTGGTATTCAATCAATTCCTGGGGCCTTGTTTTTCACTAAAAAAGTTTAGCTCGAACTTCTTCCTTCAGTACCATTTGTTCTTGTTCATATGCTACTACTTGCAATGGCTGAATACCTGCTAGTTCTTTTTCATTCCGTAACACTGTATGTTCTTTCTATTGCATTTTGATGTTTCCTAAATCATTCAATATTTTTCCCATAGAATTTTCCAGTACTGCAGCTTGTGACTTGGATTTTTCTCTCTACATCTTTCAGTTTAAGATACAGTGAGTCTGTCCCTACACTTGTTTTCTAGCACTGGATATTTGAATATTACATTTATATATTTTATCATCTCTTAAAGATGAAATTTTATGTTCAGGTTTTCTAGTTACTCCTTCCATCTTTTTTACCCATTAATGAGCTGAAATGGACTGGTAGTGAATTTAAACTGATCATATAATCTACTATGGTGAGAATGAAAAGTAGAAAATAAGCAGCATTGTATTCATCATTAAAAAGATCAGTTCAAGGGCTGAGCCACGGTGGCGTAGTGGTTGTGCGCAGGACTGCGGCCCACTGGGACGGAGGTTCAATTCCAGCAGTGGGGCTGGGCCTCCTACTCCCACCACCGGAGAGCAGTGATACCCCCCCCCCCCAAAAAAAAAAAAGATCAGTTCAAGATGTGTCCTGAATTACAGTTCTATCAGTGATAAGGCACTGCCCATGCATCTACAAGAAAGACCAGCTAACATAATTATTATTGGTTAGAAAATATTATTGACACAAAATCATAGAAAAATATCAAAACATTAAGCTGTTACTCTGCATATCCTCTCTTTAGGCCTATACATTTCTGAAGACAATGTTTCCAGCTCTCTAACCCTTACCCAAATAAATCTGTACTCTTAGATTGATGTTATCAAAACAACCATTTTGGCATTTTTGCGGAACACATATTATGTCTCTTTTATGTGTTCTTTGAATTTTAGAAGCAAAAACCAGTCAGAAGGGGCAATATTAGTACTGTAAGATGATGGAGTAAGGTTTCAAAGTAAAATTCTCTAGTGTAGTCCTTTCCACCCTCGAAGGATGACATTATGCTTTGAAAAGAAGAAGGGCATTAAAAAAGAAGAGAGTGTCAACAAGATGAATTGATACAGTACGTGCAACAGTGGTTCACATCAACTTGGGAGATCCAATACCTATCTTTTTTTTCCAGTTTGGTGAACAGGCTGTCAAAATGACACCTGTTATCAGGCTTCTCTCTAAGGTATGGAGGAAGAATGAAGATAACTGGAGGACTTGATTATACACAAATAACAATGTTCATTTGCCAACTATGGGCCACATTGAAGACAAGGTAAATTATATATGTGTGTGTATATATATATACACATACATACATAAATATATATATTTCAATGGTGTATGTAAGTTGAAAAGAGACTACTTCATACTGCAGTATTCATCAAAGGAATAACAGTTTAGCTAAGCAAAGTCATTTATTACAGATGATGTAGATTAAGAATAAGGATTTTCCTGTTTCTGAAACTTCTGAATTTGCTAACTTATGGACTATTGGGGATCAAATGAAACAAATAATGAATATTTATTTTATTTTAATGCAATGACATTATTGATCTGTGGACATTTATGATGTCTATTGCATTATTCTCTTGAGACTGAATGCTGTAATTAAAAATTCAAAGAAACTCAAACAGCAAAATTTCAATATAACATAAGATTTTACTTTCTCACTCTTGTGAGACAACATCTGTACATATTGAGCTTGACATTACATGTGTATAGTACAAATAAAGCTTCCAGTTTAAGGAAATGAAGATATTCCCACTCAAAACAGACCAGTAGATAATTTAGAGACTGCATTTATTACCCTGCTAACCTGCTCTGGGCTCACTGCATTATTTTGAACAAAGCAATCTTTTAGTGGATTTAAATCCACAACATAGGAAGAAAATATTTCTTGCCTATGAATGACATTTTAAATTTCTGAACTTGTCTTTTTTTTGGGGGGGTGGGACATCACTGCTCTCTGGTGGTGGGAGTAGGAGGCCCAGCCCCACTGCTGTCTGAACTTGTCTTTAGCATATATATCAACCTGAGTGGCACAAGTAAATTGGGCTTGGTGATTGGTGGTAAACCAAAAGGTTGCTTGGTGGTTTGAATTGACCAAGACACACCATAGAAGAAAGAGCTAAAGAACTCTTTCAATAAAGTTTACAGTCAAGAAGAATCCTATGAAACAGGTCTACTCTGTAACACTGGGGCCACCTGGGGTCCTCGGGCTACTATGCGATCCATAACTTTCCTAATATATCTGGCAAAATGTTGCAATCATGAACAATTCTTGTCTCCGATTACTCAATAAAAAATTGCTGTCACCGATAAAAAATCTGAAATCAAAGAGATGCCATGAGCAATGCAATCCCAGAGTCAAACTGGAGTGTTCTCCAGCTTTATCCATACCACATTTTACCATAATAGTTCACCCTGTTAAATACCAATGTGGCAAATCCTGGTTTTGAGTAACTCAAACACATTCTTCATTCCTTTCTCGTTTAGTACCTCCCAACAGAGGGCATGAAAAAAATGTTCTCTCAGCTTTTAACACAAAAATATATAATTGAAGGAGAGGTAAATCATATTTTGGAATTTAAGAAAAATTATTAAAGCAATCATAATTGAAAATAAAGACAGTGGTGTCAGTAAAGATGACAGAACTGAAAGCTTCGGGGAATCATCCCTCCCCAGAATATGAAAATACCTGGGGAAAATGGATAGAATGAACATTAGAAGAATTACAGACAATATCCATAGGTTTACAACAACCAATTAAATGCCTAACCAGCAGAAAGGTTTTTAAAACATGCTAGACAAGTTTTGTTCCATCTTAACTTACACGTGCCCCACAGTTCATTCCAGAGGAATGGCAGACCTAAAGATAGTAGCCTATCCCAACTCTACTTTACAAATCCAGCTGGACTGGAGAGGGTACACTGGTCGAGAGGGGAGCTGGAGATGTGGGGAACCCGGGACAGTCAAGCTCCTCGAGGCCAGTGGTGAGATTGGAGTTACTGGATGGATGGGGTAGAGAGACGGAACCAACTACAGTATCTACATGTAAACTCCTATCTGGAGGACAGACATTGGAGGAGTGGACAGGGGCAGATGTCAAGCAGTGTAAGATATGACAAAACAATAATAATTTATAAAGTATTGAGGGCCAGTGGGGGTGGGGGAGCAGGACAGAAGGGAAAGGATAGGAAGCTGTTATCGAGGGCTCAAGTGGCAAAGTGGATATTTGGAGAATGATAATGGCAGCAGGCATGTGAAGGTGCTAGGAACAGTATATGTATTTCTGTATTGTGAAAAACTATGTACAAGCCCCCAATGAAATGATTTTAATAATAAAAAGAAAACAGAACAAAAAAAGATAGTAACTGATGGTCCCTGTTCCTTAGAAGTTAACTGTCATTTTGCAACATGATGTACTAGACATTCCTAGGGAAAATGAAAATAGAGTTAAAGAGATGGACATGATTATCTTTATTGAGGGTTGGACAGTTACCTGAACAGGATTGTTTTGTGAATGGATAGTATGCAAGTTCCAAATTATGTGATATGGTTTTGAAGGTTTGGGGAAAGCTCTCCGATATGCAATCAGGTTTTCCTTCAAGGAAACCCAGAAACTCAATGCTGAAATCATCTTGTAGTGCACACTCAGTGGTCATCATGTCAAAAGACAAGGAGGTGATCAAAGTTTCTGTGAAGTCACCCTCTGTCCAATGCCATATATATATATATATACATATATATATATATATATATACAGTTTTTCAAAAGTGTTTTCACATCACACTCAGAATGTAGCTCATATTTCTGATTATCAGGATTTAGTAAAAAACATAAAGCCTCTGAGAGAAAAAAGAATATCAATAAATGTTTGAGAATGTGACTTGTATCAAAATGTTCACCAGCATTCTCAAGTGAAGGGGAGAATAGGTTTGTGTCACCATGTATCGAAGGAAGAAAATTGCTCTGCACTCAGATTTCAGTACTCTACTCAGCTATGATTAAATGGGTTGAGGTGGAGTGCAAAGTATAGATAATATCAAGCAGATAATGATTCAGGACACTGAACCATGAGACCAACCATAAAATACTACCTGGCACACTTTCTCTAGAAGAAAATATGGATCTAAGTGTGAAAATTCAGGTGAAAAAACAATGGTATTTTTAAATGACTAAAATTATTATTGATAAGAATGAATGTTGACATATATATATGTAGCAGGGCAAAGTTTTAAAAAACTTGCTTGATATACCCAGCATTTGGGGGTTGGTTTGCACTGTTAGATCTGGGGAGCTCAAGACCATAGTCTTGGGGGAAACCAAAGTAAATTAGCATATAATAATCCACAAAGTCTACATCGGTGAAAGTTACTGGGGTCTTAAAAGCTTGTGACCAGTCAACCATATAAGTTGCAATATTGTTTTCTCCCTATCTATATGGAAGAAGAGCAACGAAAATCAAATGAATATGGAAACAATTAATTCGGAAGAACCAGATGTTCTTGATTATCATTGCTAACTGCTCTAAACAGAGGTCCTAAATGTGGAACAAAACTGTAAACAATGAATGAAATCAGGCTTGTGGAACCCAGGAGACAATGGCCTTTGGTTACCCTTAGGGTCTGGAAATGAACTGATCCATGTGGCTCAAATTTCACCCAAATAAAACAGATCTAGAATGGGAATAATACTGTTAAGATGTGTATGCATTAGAATAATTGATCATTTGTGATCAAGATGTCAGAATTTACTCAAAGACAAATTTCAGGAGGATTAGCAAAGGCAGACAAATGGAGACACAAACCCCTGGGAGGAGGTGGGATTGGCAATGCTACTTTGAGGGGATTGCAATGAATGAGATGAAACAGAATGTGCATGAATTGCTGAATAGCAAACTGGTGATCTCTGGGAACTCTCACCCAATCCATAACAAAATGTTTAAAGGACAAAAAAGAAGTTTTCATAATATGTGGAAATAAGTGGATGTGCCATTCTTTGTAAATGACAACTCAAGAAGACAAAATTTCAAACAATAGCATGGTTATTCAACGTATATTTAGAAACAGTTATATCTAAATATAGAACCTTCGCATGCTTTTTGAAACACAATAGAGCATTTACGCAAATTGATTGACGGATAGTCTATAAATGACATGAAATTACAATATATGCTTATGGACATTTAGTCTACAAAGCATATAAATGTGCAATATTTGCTCAAAATACAGTGTTATTTAAAAAAATCAAGACTGCAGGTAATTTTGAAGTTAAGGTGATGTGTTAGTTTGGGTTGACAAGAGAAAGAAATCCAGAAACACGCATATATGTGTAAGAGACAATTTTATAACAAGAAATAATTCCATATCAAGCAAATCCCCCAGCTAAGTCCAGGTCAAGTCCATACATTGGATACTAGTCTATAAATGCCTCTTCAGACTCACACAGCCACATGCAATGATGTAGCATGCAGGGAGCTCACAGGCTGGTGGGCGCAAAATTGTGTGGCACCAATGGCGGTAATTGCGTCACAGGGCTCAATGTGACCCATTAACAGGAAGGTGAAGGCTGAGAAAGAGAGGAACCTGTCTGCAGAGAGCTGCTTATCTTGGTTGCAAAGGAGGTCATCCAAGTGCAACCTGATTGACAGACTTCTTCCAGGTGACTGGATGGCACACACGTCAAAATAACAATCATAAGGATGGGAAGTGGAAGGACCAGTATGCTATTAAAGCATGTGCTGATAGTGTTAAGCTCTCGCATTGCCACGGAGTCATGGTATAGCACCGTCAAGTCAATTTCAAAGCAGTGCAACCCCATGTGAGAGACTACAACTCTTGCATTGACTTTTATAGGCTTCATTTTCTTTTCTTTTTTTCCCTATTTTTTCTAGGTTTCATTTTTCATGGGGCTAGATTGGCAAGTCTTTCTCCCGAGGAGTCTCTAGGCCAGGTTTCAAACCACCTCCCATTCAGTTAGCACTTAACTATTTAGCAGTTCCTAATCAATATCTCTAGGACTTGTCTAATTCATCATTTGGCCTTGAAAAATTAGAAAAATTGAAATAAACCAAGCATTCAGTTCAATAAATGAAGATTTAAGAAAATTACAAATGTAACCAAAATAAGATAGAAATAATGTAGGTGAAAGACCTCTTCATTGTTGATGCAAAATAAATGATCCTATCAACCAATCTCTTTAAAAAAGAGCTCTTCGTTTAATAAGACAATAAGAAGTTGACAGAATTAAAAGTAAATAGAATAATGATTCTTAGAATAAACAATGAAATAAACAGACCTTTTGTTTATGATAAACGTAGAGAAAATGAATAAGCAACATTATGAAGAAATATAAAATCATCCATAATTGATTTTAAATGATCAAGAGAGCATTATATACAATATGCATTTACAAATTTGAACGCAGAAAATATATTTTATTCGAAATAGCAAGAACATTCAAGAAAGAATAAGTACACAGGAACTCTGTACTGAAAACTATAAATTGCTACAGAAAATAATAAATGATAATTTCATGAGATTAAATAGATTTTCAGTTAAGGCCCCATATGGAATTTTCAAAGAACTTAATAAGCTAGTTTTTAAAATTCATATGAAATAGTGTAGAAGGAGATTTTTTTCTACCAAAATGTCACGATGTATTATAAAATAATGGCAAGTAAAATAGTGTGATTGTGACACAGACCCCAACAAACCTACTGCGCATGCGTCCACTCTGAGTCATAGCAACTCTATAGGACCGAGAGAACTTCTCCCTGTGGTTTCCGAGACTGTCAATCTTCACAGGAGTAGATAGTCTCATTTTAAAGACACAGGCAGAGCTAAGTAGACGAATGGAAATTTAGCGTGTCTACAAAGAGACTCTTTACATTAATGTATGGGAATATAGTGCAACAGTCACGTTTCAATTTGATGAAGTGAGGAAGAACTACTTAATAAATAAGTTTTAGACATCTTATCATCTAATTGTGTAAACAAAGAATTCAAGTCATAATCTTACCTCAAACCTATAGCTCATTTTGCTACAAAGCAAATCAAGTTTAAATTGGAGTCCCTAATACATGAATCAAGATCTTAGAGATGCCCTTATGTTGTGCTTAGGACTCGATTAGGGTCATGTCTTTTGTGGTTGGCAGTAATTTCTGGGCAATGATGTGATAACAATTGTTTTGATGTGTGTGACCCTTAGGAATATGTCTCTTGTCCACTGGATCAACACACCTGGCATAAAGTTGTGGGCCAGAGGTCATGTCCAGATATAAATGTGCCTGTGTGGGAAGAATGTGAATTTGGGAGGAGAAACCAGGTGTCAAGATACTATCTGTTACTATTTTAAGCACTCATCTTTTCTGATGAGAAATATGTGCAATAGAGTTTATTGAAATTCCTGGTCGGAAGGGAAATAATCACATATTATAAGCAATTCAACAATCCAAAATGATATGTTTCAGTTCACCAAACCAAAGGAAATTGCAATAATGTTCAAAGTTGTCCTAGCAGAGTAAAACTCCCATTTGATTAGAAAACAAAGCTATTTTCATGAGCTGCCACAAAGTTCAGAAATACAATGCCACCATGTGCATTTTCTTTTGCGTTGCATCAAGAAAGACCAAAGAAAATGAAATATTTTGGACTCGATAAACATCAGAAGAAAATCCAAATTAGGTAAGTACTCCAATATTAACTTATATATTAGGAAGGAAACTACTGTCTGTTTCTCTGCTCGCATCAAGGACTATAGCAAGTGTTTTTATGCAAATTTTCTTAAGAGTTCAGAAACTAAAGACTATCACCCCCAGAGAAGAACATCCAGGAAACAAAAACGAATTTCACTCTAGTCAAGCAAGAGGCAAAGTGGACAATGTTAGATCAAACTCTGATTGCAAATAGCTTAGCATCAATGAAAAGATTCCTTCTCTCTCAATGCTAATGACTCTATCTTAGAATACCTGTCTCACAATTATATATTCTATTTTAATATAACATACCTTACTTCTTTTAGTTCTTTAAATGATATCTCGTGTTACAGAAATAGCATATTTTCTTTTCAACTTAATTAATTCTTTGAGTGAAAGTTTGACACCAATGTATTTCATAGCATGCTGCTTATTTTGATCCATGCACCTAATTGCAAATAACATAAAATGACTTTAATTCACCTCATCACAACAGATTTTATAGAAAAAGCACACAATGCCTTCTAAAATTGACTGTAGAGCTGAAGGGCCAGGGTTGGAAAACAGGTACAGTGGAAAATTAGGCTTCCAGAATACCAAGGTGTGTTAATCTGAGTTGAATAGAGAAACAAAATGATAGACACTCATATGTGTATGAGGAAGAGCTTTATATAAAGAGCAATTGTATATTAAGAAAACATCTCAGCCCAATCCAGATCGAGTCCACAAATCTGATATTTGCCCATATGTCCAATATCAATCTATAAATTCCTCTTCAGATTCACAATGACGCCAAATGCAGGGAGATACAGGTCAGTGGTTGGAAAGACATGTGCATCCAATGGTGCTGGAAGCATATCAGAACTGGTGAGGGTCTCTATGTGGCTCCTCCAGCTCCAGGACTTTAGTGTAGCTCCATGTATTTTGTCGCCAAGAAGCCAAAGCAGAAAGTGTGTCTCCCATTTCTGGGAAAGAAGATAGTTCCAAGAATCTTCAGAAGGCTATGCCCACACAAAAGCCTCATTGGCTATGACTTAATTGACAGGCTAGACTCCACTGCTTGGCAAGTTGACAGATTATGTAAATTTTTACACAATGTGCTGTCAAAGGAAACCTGGTAGGTAAGAAGTATCTTTCATCATCACTGGCTTATCAATTCTAAACCCTCTTAATACTCTTCACTACCACCCGAGACCAAGGATTATGGGCTTCTTATTAGCTGAAGTAGGCCAGAGGCACCGGTTCCAATTGCCAGAGAATCAATATTTCATCTTTTAATCTTCCGAGATATTGGTGAGTTCTGCAAACAAATGAAGGATCTTAGGAGATTGAACAACTAGAACAACAAATCTCCATATAGCATCTCTAAAGAAAAATGTAACTGCTAAAGTGTTGGTCACGTGGCTGTGCATATGCCTATTCCAGTGAAGAGAAACCAGTCTGTAAAAATCAATGAGAATAAAAACCGAACCCACTACCAGCCTCCATTCTGTTTGTCTTTTTTTTGGGGGGGGGTGGGGGGAAGCGTCACTGCCCTCTGATGGTGGGAGTAGGAGACCCAGTTTTGCTGCTGGATTTGAACCTCCAGAGAATCCGTTCTGATTCACTGTTGTTGCTTTTAGGGTCCTCAAGTTGGTTCTGACCCAGAATGACCCTATGCAGAACAGAATGAAACACTGCCTCATCCTGAACTATCTTCAAAATTGTTCTTATGCTTGAGCCCATTGTGGCAACCACAGTGTCCATCCACCTCATTGTAGGCCTTCCTCTTTTTCTCTGCCTTTCTATTTTACCAAACATGATGTCTTTCTCCAGGGTCTTTTCTGGCAATATACCTAAAGTCTTGTCACCCTTGCCTTTAAGGAGCACTTTAGTCCTACTTCTTCCTCTTCCAAGATAGACCCTTGTGTCCTTTCAGCAATCCATGGTACTTCCAAGATTCTTTTCCAGCACCATAATTCAAATGCACTGTTTTTTCTTTGGTTTTTCTTGCCCAGAGGAAACCTTTGCCTGCATATGAGGCATTTGAAAAATACCATGGCTTAGGTCAGGTGCACCTTACTCTTCAAAGTAATATCTTGGCTTTTCAATACTCTAAAGAGATACTCTAAAGAAATTTCCCCAATACAATGTGTCTTTTGATCTCTGGACTGCTGCTAAAGTTCAGAAGGACTAGGAAAGTATGATAAATGGAGACACAAAGCACAGGGTGGGTAGAATAGGTGATTTTATATTAAGGGGGTTTCAATGAATGAAATAAAATCTAATATGTATGCATCATTGAATGTACCATGAATCTGTTCTGTAAACCTTCACTTAGTGCACATTTTTAAATGGCATTGTTTTCTTTAAGACCATGCTAAAATGTTTAAATTCTATTAAAAGTACAGTTGTGTTAAGATTCTCATTCTTATATCTTTTTCATATCCTAGACAGACCACAGAGAAAATTACTTCTCAGCTGTTATGGCTTCTAGCAATTATCATGACCATATAATCGGAGCTTAGGAAATATTTGAGTTGGCTCCGTTGAATGTAGCCAAGCAAGAATAAAGTCATGAGCAGAAAAGCAAGTTAAAAGACCAGTTTAAATCAGCAAACACTGTGGGTACCATAAGTCAATAATTTCATTTAAATTAAAAAGGATTTTATGAACTTCTCCTATAACAGAAGAGGAGGAAGCCAACATGTTGACAGAAAAAAAAATTAGAAAAGAGAATGCAACCCTGGAACAGTGGGTCTTGGAAGTCATAAGAGTCTCAAGTACCAGTTTCAGGTTTATTATTCTTAATCTCAGATGCCATAATTTTAAGAACAATTAACTCAAAGTCAGTGGTCAATCCCAATTTATAGTGGTCTGATAGGACAGAGTAGAACTGCCCTATAAGGTTTCCAAGGCTGCAATATTTATAGAAGTAGAAGTAGATTGCCCTACCCTTCTTTCATGAAACAGCTGATTGGGTCCAAATGACTAAGCTTTAGATAAACAGCTGGACACTTAACCATTGACAACAAATAGTCTAATAAGTGACCCCTGGATTTAGCAATAAGGAATTTATCCTGAACTATGTAGAAGGCTCAGTGGAGAGCAAAGGGAAACCAGATAATGATGGGCTGAAGCGAGAGTCAACTTAAAATGGCTGACTGATGGGTAAGATCAGGGTTGGCCAGAATTGAACAGACACCAGAATATTTAGTTTCCTTTTATTTTCTAAAGGTGTTTTAAATATGTTGAAAAGAAGCCAGAAGAGACGGAAACTATATACATGAAAGAGCTATGATAAAGTAAAAGCTTATAAGCAGACATGAAAAAGGAAACTGAAATAAAGAGGAGGAAGGAGAAGTTTCTTCTCTTCTAAAAGGAGGGCAGGAGAAAGCAGATGTAGAAAGGTTTGTAGAGCTAGTGTCAGGAAGCTGAGGGACTTCCTCTTTGTGGTTTCTATTTTCTTTGTGAAACATCAGGCAATGCCATTTGTTGAATATGTTGTGGTTAGGAGGACATTTCAGGAAAATGAAGAAAGTTTCCAGCACTGTATCTGTTGGTCATTAGGCAGACTTGAATGTAGAAATACAAAATGGTTTCTAGGACCCAATTAAACTTACCAACCACACATCTCTATTGGTGTACATCTATGTAGTTGTATTATTTTTGCAGCTTTCCTTGGCAACCCAAATGAAAATGTAGAGGACAAGGGCAGTTGAGTAAATCAAGGTTGCAGTGATATAAAAGTTCAGTATGTGGCAAAGTATTATTGCTAGAATTCTAGTTCATGTGTGCATGACTTTAGTTCCAACAAAGCATCCATTTCTCTGTGATCAGTGACTGACTGCAGGCTAGCATCCTCAAAATGACACTGGTTTCAGTGTCATTAGAGTGCATATTTAAAAGTACAATTAAAATAGTGAGTTCCAGAGGAATCTGTTAGACCAGCTTTATTTAAGTCAGAGAGATAAGCTCAGAAGGGTATGTATTTTTGCTTGAGTGTTTGTAATTCAAATGGGTTCAGTTTGATATAATTTCTTGAAAGACACAAGATCGTCTTGGGGCTTACAAGGAAGGAATATTAGGAAATGGAAAAATGAACTGTTGATAAAAAAGATCAAGCAAATTGCAGCAAGAACTTTCCCCCTGGCTCATTTTTTCAAAGGTAGTAAGGGCTGCCATTAAAGGAAACATTTAGAAACATTTACCCTTCAATCCTATGTCTCTGACATTGTTCTTTCTGACTTCTTTTTTATTTCAAATACTCAAATAATATTTTGCATCAATCATGATTTGCATCAATCAAAGGCACCAAATTTGCCTTGTAAGGTGGTAAAAAATCCTGAAGAGTACAGAACTCTTTGGAGAACATTAAGAGAGATAGAAACACCAACTTCAGAAATCTAAAGGCATTACAGAAGGGTATGTCAAACAAAATAACTTTACAATTTAATAAAGAATCTATCTTTATTCTAGTTCTCAATAAGCAATTCTTTTGTACTTACTATCATTTATATGGAAATTACTGAACTGCTGGACAGTAGAGTCATAAACAGATAATATCAAGTACTGAACATAAGAGAGAAAAAAATCAAAGAGGCAAGCAGAAAGTAAGCTCTTCTGGTCTCTGGAGCTCTGGAAGCAGCAGGCAGAGGTGCAGACATGGCTAAGTCCAAGAACCCACCATTCACAACCAATTTTTAAAGTAGTACAGAAATGGCTTCAAGAAACCTCAAACACAATGATATGACTCTCTTAAAGGAGTCGACCCTAAAGTCCTCAGAAACACACAAGAAGGTTCTGAAGAAAATGCATATCAACAATGCCAAGGTCATGGATGCTCATGATGACGCTATCAGTGCTCTTGTCAAGCCCATGGAGGTCAAGGCTAAGATATCATCGGCATCAATCACAAGCTCAGTCAACTGACCTAAATCACCCATATCAAACTTAGCAAGCAGCCGGGGCACATATTGCCGTGGATCTGAGTTTCTGTAAGACCACAGCCAAGGCCAAGGCACAAAGCAAGGCTGATGCTTCAGCTAAGGACATGACTCCAACTCAAGCTTACAAAGGTGCCCATGCTCCAAGCAAAGCTCCGAAAGGTGCCCAGACCCCAACTTAATCTCCCATAGGTTCCCAGTCTCCCGCAATGGAGAGTCCTCTGCCTGACAACGAGAGGGACTGTTGTTACCCCTTAGCAGCCATCTGCATGGAGCTGGTGTCTTCCTGTGCTGCGTGTACAAATAAACCTAAGGTGGGCATAAAGAAGAAGAAACTAGCAGCTTTGATGACGTTCAGGACAATCTTCTTAAACGTGGAAAAATGAGGATTCCTGCGATGCAAAAGGAGATGGTTAGATGGTAGGGTGTGTGAAGTTGATATTTTGGAGATGGGTTATATTTGAAAGACAGAAAGACCTACAGTGTAGTTATGGGAGTGATGAATACAGTAGAAGCTGGTGGATGTGGATGATTTCTAAAGGAGAAGGCCAAGAACGAGAGTCAGGGTCTGGATCCACTGAAACCACCTTAGATGATGGAAAGTGCTACAATGGAAACCAAGAAAGGAATTACAAACTAATGAAAGAGTCAATTTCACAAGAGGACACCAATAATCTACACACCCAATGACTAGTCCCAAATCAAACTTCAACAGAATTGAAAACAGAAATAGACAACTTCACAATAATAACTGGGGGCTTTAATACACCACTTTAAAAAAAGTTTATTGAGCTATAATTAACATAGCATTTGGTTCAAAAGTTCAATCATAACAAGAAGGCATGTTAAAATATCACTACAATCAACATTTGAACCTTCTCTTCCTCCTTGTACCCACTGACATTTATTTCCCATTCACCCTCCCCTTCCATGCCCACAGGCAATCATCATTACAATTACTGTTCAGGATAACACATAAAGATCAGTCAGGTTCTTTTATAATAACAAAAAGCAATCAGGAAAGGAATATTATTTACAATAATCATCCAAAATAACAATAAATACATCAAACTGTAATATATCTAACCAGATAAACAAAAGGCCTATAAAAAAGAAGCTATAAAACATGAAACTAGAAGTCAAGACACCCATATAAATGGAAGAAAATACCATGCTCATGGATGGGAACATTTTATAATACCAAAAGTTATGTTTAGATATAATGCTATTCTAATCCAGATTCAATTATAATCCTTTAAAAAGATGAAAATCTAATCATCAGCTTTATATGAAAAGGAAAAATATCCCCAGTAAGCAAGCCACTATTGTAGAAGAATCACAAAAATGGACTAAAACTCCATGATATCAAAACCTAGTTCACTGTCATGGAAGCTAAAACAATATGATATTGGCAGAATCATAAATTAATGGAACATAATTAAAGATTTAAGAATAGATGATCTTTGATAAAGGGACAAAGCCCATCAAATAATGAAGAGATAGTCTCTTTAATAAAGGGCATAGACAAAACTGTACTTCACTTTGTAGAAAAATGAAATACTATCAATATCAGAAATTATTCCATGATATATACAAGACATATCCAATTAAAATATAAAACTTTAAAATAATTTTAAAAAATTAAGGGCAAACTTAGGGACCCTAATATATGGCACAAATATACTTTCAAACATCTAAAAGTGCACAATTGACAAACCAGATGATTTGAAGCTGTTAAATTTTTTAAAAATCATTTTATTGGGGGATCATATAACTCTTATCACAATCCATACATCTTTCCATTGTGTTGAGCACATTTGAACATTTCTTGCCCTCACCTTTCTCAAAACATTTGCTTTCTACTTAAACCCTTGATATCAGCTCCTCATTTCCCCCTCCCTCCCCATTCACCCCTCTCTTATGAACCCTTGATAAGTTATAAATCATTATCATTTTGTCACATCATACACTTTCCCACTCCCTTCATACATGTACATCAAAAGACCATTCTTTTTATCACAGATGGAAATTGGTAAAAATTGGCAACAAGTGTATCAGGCAAGGGACTAATCTCTAACATTTATAGAACTACAACACATCAATAACATAAAAAAACTCAATTTAAAAATAAGCATAGAATATGAATTGACACTTAAAAAAAAGAAGACATTCAGGTGACCCAAAACAAGAAGTTCTCACAGTCATTACCCATTATTGTTGTTGGTAGGTAGCAATCCATTAGTTCTGACTTGTAGCAATGATGCATCTAACAGAAGGAAACACTGTCCAGTTCTATGCTAGTCTCAAAATGGTTATTAAGTTTTTAAGTCCATTGCTTGAGTCACTGTGTCAATTTATTTAGTTGAATGCTTTCCTATTATTCATTGACTTTTTGCTTTTTTAAACATGTCGTTCTTTTCCAGAGACTGGTTCTTCCTGATCATATACCCCAAAGTGTTTTGCCATCCTTGCTTCTAGGGAGCATTCTGATTGTACTTCTTCCACTACAGATTTGTGTTTTCTTCTGGCAGTCCATGATATTTCAATATACTTTGCCATCACTGTAATATTTGATGAACATGTACATATTTGATGGATGTATATATAAATATATATTATGGAAGACACTTGTATGTGTATTTATATATGCTGAAATATATCCATGAATAGAGTAGAGCATACAGCTATAAGCAAACACCACAAAGAATTGCATTATTGGGCTTGGGAACACAAGATCATAATTGAGTGGAATTCCAAAGTCAATGAGTATTATACATAGTCCACAAAGACCATATTCTCCATCCTACTTTGGTGAATTGTGACTTTGGTCTTAAAACCTTGTGAGTGACTGCTAAGTTTTAATTATTAGTCTCTCCCCATCTGGAGCAGAGAAGAGTGAAGAAAATCTGAGAGCCAAGCAAATAATTAGTCCAGAGGATTCATGCATCTCCTGAAACCTAGTTTTCATGACCCTGAGATGACAACTAGTTGGCGCCCAGCTATGACTACTCACCACTCTGAAAGGGATAATGGGGAACTCTGGATAGAGTAGAAGAAAAATGTGAAACAAAACTCCAAGTTTTAAAACATTTTTAATTAAAAATCTTCCCTTTTGTGTTAGTTCATGTAGACAGGAAAAACAAATCCAGAGACATCAAAGAGTAACTGTATATTAAGAAAACATCCCAGCCCAGTCCAGATCAAGTCCATAAGTCCAAGATTAGCCCATATGTCCAATACTGATCCATAATTCCCTCTTCAGACTCATGCAGCACATACAGTGGGAGATCACAGGCCAGTGGGTGGGAATAATTGTGGATACAATGCTGGTGGAAGCATCTCAGCACTGTTAGGGGTCACCACGTTGCTCCTCTAGCTCCAAAGCCGTGGCTCCATCAGCATAGTTCTTTGTGACTTATTAGCAGAAAAGCTAAGTGGAGAGTGTGTGTTCCACCACCAGGGAAGAAGACAGGAGTTCCCAGAATTCTCAGGAAACGTCATGCCCCTCCCCCCAATGGCATTATTGACTAAGACCTGATTAACAGACTAGAGTCCATCCTTTCACTCAAGTTGACAGGAGATTAAGTAACTGCCACACCTGTCGTATAACGTCTTGTCCTAGGGCCCTGAGCTACCCTTCACTCTTGGAATTAAGCTCACCCCAATGGTTCAATTTCAAATTACTGGATAGGCCTAAATTGTGGCCCAGACTTCTTAGAAGCATCAATGATATGAGATCAAAGGGTAAAATTTGTGAGTAGGATAAAGCTGAGACAGCAGGAAAGGAACTTTTGCCCACACAACAATACAATTTGAAAAAAAAAAAAGACAGATGAAAGAAAGAAGGAAAGAAAGAAAGAAAGAAAGAAAGAGAAGCTGTGAGTTGCAATGGGGACTCAGGACACCTTCCACTGTTATAACAAAGGTCTGTGGTAGAAATTGAGAATTGCAGCTTAATTCCCTGCAGGCAGAGTGGTTTTCTGAAAGAAAAGACAGCCAGAAAGGGGTGGGAGTGTTCAGAGAAGAGCTGATAATTTCAGGGAGCCTGTTATTCTGGAAAGAAAAGTAAAGAAGTCCAATGAGAAGTTTTTTGAGTGACTGAAAAGTGGAAAACCAGTGGAAGGCAGGACATGCTTATCAGAGTTTTAAGCCTGTGGAATCGGTGATATGTTTGAAAGAACTCATTCCACTTAATTCTCTTCTTTCGTCATCAGATCCAACTACCTTTGAGCAGGCACTGACCTTTAGTGATCCTATTGGACAGAGTAGAATTGCTTCCTCAGAAGAGTATTTCAAACACACTACCTTGGGTCTTCTCATTTCTTTTGGGTCCCTTGTGGCACAGGGAGTTCTGCCTTCAGTCCACAAGCACTTTCAAAGGAGAAAAATATGAGTGAAACCTCTAGAAAAGCCTTTGAGTCTCAAAAACTCAGTGGCAAAGGATTTAATGTCATTTGGGTTGGCTTAATTTCGTGAAGGAAGCCTAGTGCCACTGTGGGAAAAGCACTGAACTGCTAACTGCCTCTGCAGTTTTGAGAGAGAAAGGGGAGACAGTCTGCTACTGGAAAGCATTAAAGTCTCAGAAACCCTACATGACTCCAGGGCAGTGGGCTCGGTTTTCAAAATTTTTTTAATTTGAACTATACACGCTCAATCTCTTTTGATCTTTCTAGATGGCTCATACTCCTTCTAATGCTTTTCATCTTCCTATACTTTCAAAGTAGTTTAAACTATACAGACTTCTAAAAAAAATTCCTGACAAATGAACTTACCAATTGTATGATGCAATGCAACCCACTAAACTTCTCTGATATTCAGGTTCCATATCAGTAAAATGGGGAAGGAGTATTGATAATAATTTCATTGGGACTATATTTATGCAAGGTATATTGTCCAGTGTTTGATTCATGGAATTTATATGATGCATGGGTTTTATCTGCCTTTTTAATAAATCATTTTATTGGGGGCCCATGCAACTCCCATCATGATCAATATATATGTCAATTGCTCGCAGACTACATTTGCACACTTGATGGCAACATCACTCTTGAAATATCCTCCCTCCACTTAGGCCCCCAGTATCAGTTCCGCATATTTCCCCTCCCTTCTCACTCCCCCTTCCCATGAACACTTAAAAATTTACAATTAATGGGCTGAGCCCAAGTGGCGTAAGTGGTTGAGTGGGAGACTGCGGCCGGCAAGCTTGGCAGTTGAAATCCAGCGGTGGCTCTCAGAAGCAGCGCTGGGTAGCTCCACGACCACCAGAAGACAGTGATGCCCCCCCCCAAAAAAAATTTACAATTACTTTTTCGTTTCATACACTGTCTAAAACGTCCCTTCACTCACTTCCCTGTTGTCCATACCCCAGGGAGGCGGTTATATCTAGATCTCTGCAATTGGTTCCCCCTCTCAACTCCACCTTCCCTCCACCCTCCTGGTATCAACACTCTCACCACTGGTCCTGAAGGGATTATCTCTCCTGAATTCCCAATGTTTCCGGCTCCAGTGTACATCCCCGGGTCTAGCTGGATTTATCTGCATTTTTAAGTGTGGGACCCAGACTTTAGAAAATTGTTCAAAGTGTGATTTGATAAATTAAGAGTGAAAGGGAATTTTGAATACCCACACTTGGGATATTTGTCTCTCTGGTGCAATCATGACTGATTGTGCTACCCTTTAAAGACTTGCTTCGTATAAAAGTGGGCAATCAACTACAACTACCAGATCATTTGCATTATAAACTGCATTGAAAAAGTCTGGGATACAAATGAAAATACCGGGTGTGGTGCATGCAAAATGTGAACCTTTATGGGAGGAAGAGTTGAACATTTCATTTTCACACACAGGAAAATTGTCATGCTTCCATTCACATATCAATGAACATTGCAAACATTTTTTTAAGTGAGGGCAGTACTAATTGAATTTCAGTAACACATAATAAGACACGGAACTCTTCACAGTACAAGGTGGGTTGAGGCATTATTCACTGAGGGAAGAAACAAATAATATATCTTATACCCTGAAGATGAAATATATACCAGGGGGTATCTCCAAAGTACCAGATTTTTTCAAATTTATGTATATATTTTTGTATAAAACAAGACAGAATGAATATGGTTGGTTTTATATTTAAAAATTGGACAGGTTGACCGTGTGTTTCTTCTAGGAACATTGGTATAAATGTTTCCTTGGAATACCACTTTGGAATTACTGTTAGAGATGTTGAGTATATTTAACTAAATATTCTATATTATCTCACACAGTCCTTATGTGAAGTTTATCACACCATTTTGAGGAGGTCAGGTAGGTCTGCGAAGAGAATCAAACATTTCCTTAACATTAGTTCTTGACAGGTGCTGCATTAGATATTATGCATGACCATTAATGCCACACATACTCACATCAGGATTCACAATGATCTATTCTCATTCCCTTTTACAGATGAATATATTAAGGGCCATGAAAGTAAAATACCCACCTAAAGCTTGATGACTATTTGTAACAGAATTAAGATACAGATTGAGAGTTACCTATAAAGTTATGAGTTATCTATAAAGTTCTGATTGTACTTAACAAATAGATATAACATTAAGTAACACAATAACCATTAAGTTGTGCAAAATTAATTGTTTATCTCCCAATGGACAGGGTGGTTGGTAATTTGAACCAACCCAAAGACTCTGTGTGAGAAATATCTGACCATCTGCTCCTATAAAGTTTCCAGGCTAGAGAACCCTATGAGGCAGTTCTTGTCTGTCTCACAGGATCACGTGAGTAGGAAACAACTAGATGGTGACACCTAGCATTAGTAGCTACATGTGACACTTTGCATTTATATTGATTAAGATGAGATACAATTAATTTTTATCTTTAATAAGAGTTTTACTATTTTTATCAGGTAATATTTAATACTTTAATTAACACTTTAAAATTTGCATAATGTATAGCTTTGTGCACCTCTTGTTCTTATTTAAGTATAAACTATATGAAATACTAAAAAGATTTAGCATATTGCTATTTTTTAATCATTGAGGTACAATTTAAAACTCAACCCCTCAGTAGCAATGTGTTCAATTTCACAGTAGTCACACCTGGCTACAGTATTGAATTGGGAGGATAGGATTTAATTGTTGCTATAAATTCTATTGGACAACTTTGATTCAGAAATAATGGATCGTGGCACGATTTAATTATATTATCGACCTTCGGTGAGCTTTCCAGTCACAAGTTATTTATGGCAACTTTTTGAAAACTGCAAGATTAAAATGTTGAATTTCACCCACTGTGATTTTTTAAAATAAATCTTTTTATTGGGGGTTCTTACATATGTTATAACAAACCATACATCCATTGTCAAAAAGAGATATGTACAATTATTGGCATCAACAATTTTTAAGCATTATCTTTCTTCTTGAGCCCTTTTATAGCAACTCCTCTTCTTTTTTTCCCTTCTCTCCCCACTCCTGAGAAACCTTAATATATCATTATTGCTATTATTATTTATACAGATTTTATACCCCCAATTCTATTTTTTCACCCACTATACTGGAATTTATCTTCAAAGGCAATTATTCTGCCATTATTATTACCTGTTCCCTGCCCTCTTCTCCCCCTTCCCTTTCCCTATCCTCCTGGAATTATTGCTCCCATTACAGTTTCTGAAGGGTTTTATCTTTCCTGGATTCTGTATGATGAAAGCTCTTGTGTGTGCCACAATCTGTAGACCAGATTTGCAGAAATGGTGAGATTGGCCTGAGATCATAATAGTTGGGGACAGGAAGGATTAAAGAACCTGAGGAGTGCTATATGTTTCATCTGTGCAAATTTGTCCTTTGGAGCATTTTATCCTCTGCACAGCCCCTCTGTATAGGCATGTCCAATTATCCATGAATGGACTTTGGGTTTCTAGCTTACCTCTTCTTCATCACCTTATTGAGATTGTTTATTTTTGGATTTCTGGTGCCTTTTCCTGTTGATACCTCATATCAGACATGTTGGTGTGCTTCTTCCAAGTGTGCTTTTTTGCTTCCTATTAGATGGTTGTTTCTTCGAATTTAAGCTTTTATTATACCATATGCTATGTCTTTTTATGCAAAGCACAATCTGCTTCTTCACCACATTTGGTTATGTACCCAGTTAGTCTTCAGCAATGGTGTTGGAACTGTGGGTATCTCCCAATGCCACATTATAACAAAGTCTTCTTGTGTTGAGGGAATACTTACATAGAGGTTCAAAGTCTGTCCACTGCCTAGGTGCATGGTCATATAAATATATGTACATTGGCCAATACCGCTATTGTGATGCATTAAGTGTTTACATATGTGCACCTCTATGTTTATACATCCATAAATAATTGGGGTTCCTAATTCTTTCTTCTATTTTCTTTTCCCTTCCTTATGTCCCACTATCATGGTCACCCCTTATTTGCCTCTCAATCATTCTTCCTACTAAATTATGGCTGACCTACCAGTACCAGGATTTCTACTCCCCCTTTGCTGTTGATTTTAGATCCTTAGTTGTTCCCCTATCCATGACCTTGTCTTCCTTCCCCCATTTCCTCCTTTCCCAATACATTGCTCCCCTCCACCCACCAAACCATTGGTTCCATTGCTTTCTCCTCAGACTTGCTTCTCATGCCTATCTTATATAGATAGACAGCACAAAATCAATGAAGACAAAGAACCAACCAACAAAACAACACACAAACAACAACAAAGAGTGAAAGAGAAAAAAAAATCTAAAGCAAAATATACATAGTTCCCGTTCAGTCCACTGACTTTTTGGACTATCTCTCTTTGGTCCTGTAGGGCTCCAGGCACTGTTCCTCTGAGTCTGAAGTGTATTTTTGGAATTTCTCAGGGTCTTTGTTACTTATCTCTCATTGTTGATCTGTTATGTTCCTTTTTTGTCTTCCCCTTTTTGGGAGGGGGGGCAGGGAGAATTGTCAGACCAGGCTCACTCCCCCAATATTGTCCTCTGTAATATTATACTCCCCTATGTTGACATAGTGTCTAGAGCTCTTGTCAGCCCTGCAGTCCTCTCTGTGCCGTAGCTTCTCTGAGTAGGCACATGATCCTCAGGACCTGTTGCCCCAAGTGGGGTGCAATCCTTCACTCTCTTTCTTTTTTAAGTTTGTTCTCATGTGGGTAGGATGGCCCAGTCTTTCTGCCCAGTCTGTAGCTTCAGTGATGACCTCTGTAGCTCACTCTTCTAGGGAGAGGATCAGTTTAGCTCAGATTGGGACTGGCTCTGTAGCTCTCTTTATTAATGGGTTGCCCCATGCTGTTATATTGTCCTTAGGGCTTGGCACACCAGAATGATATCTGCGCTCTCACTCCTGTGCCTGTGGAGACATAAATAATACCTTTCCTGTAGGTGAATTAGTGCCCTACTCTTCTCTCTTTTTTTAACCCCCGTGCTCTACTCTTCTCAATGCCTTCGCTGTCCCCCCATCCCAGTCTTTCCCCCTTCTTCATCATTCGGTTTTGTCTTTCCCCTGCCCTTTTGCATAGCCCTCAACACATAAATTATGTATCAAACAGTATCTCTTTACCCACTTCTTTACCCAACCAACTTTGGTTGATCGGGTCTACCTCAATGAACTCTTGTTCTATTTGTCCTATAGTGCTTGACTAACTTCCCTTAGCATGATTTCCTCCAACTCTTCCAATGAGACAATGTGCTTTATGTGTTCATCAAGTTTTCTTAGGGATGCGCAGTACTACATTGTGGGTGTGCCAGAATTTTCTACTACACTCATCTATTTTTAGGGGGGGCATCACTGCCCTCTGGTGGTCGTGGGAGCTACCCAGCCTTGCTGCTGGAGCGCTACCACTGGATTTGAACTGCCATGCCCAGGGGCTGCAGTGCCGCACTCAACCACTATGCCACCGGGGCTCAGCCCCTCATCTATTTTTTTCATAAATCATTTTATTGGGGGCTCATAAATCTCCCATCATGATCCATACACACATCAATTGTATGCAGACCAAATTTGCACACTTGCTGTCATCATCACTCTCAAAACATTCTCCCTCCAATTAGGCTCATCTATTGATGGAAATTTAGGTTGTTTCCAGGTCTATATGATCACAAATGATGCTGCCATAAACATCGATCACAGATGAATGGTCACAGTCTGTTTCTTATTTCTGGGTATATGCTCAAAAGGGGAATTGCTGGGTCATAAATTGGCTCAATTTCAATCTGATTTAGATATTCCGGATCACTGTCCACAGTGACTGTACATATCTACAAGACCATCAGCAGTGAATGAGAGTTGCTATCTAGCCATATACCCTCCAAAATTTGTTGCTCTCTGATCTTTTTGAACTTGGGTATCCTCAAGGATGTTAGGTGGTATCTCATAGCTGTTTTAACTTTAATCTGATGGCCAATGCTCAGGAATATTTTCTCATGTTTATTGGCAATTCAGATTTCCTCCCTGGTGAGGCTTCTGGTCAGGTATTTGGCCAACCTCCTCAGAGGGCTCTGTGCTTGCTTCTTAGTAGGTCAGTAGGGTATTATTTGCAAGTTAGTAAGGTATTATTTATTTTAATAACATGCCCTTTGTCTCATGTGTAATTGCTAAAGGTCTTTTACAAGTATATGGGTTCTCTTAGTACGTTCCTGGTGAAATCTTTCAATGTGCACAGGTATTTTATCCTTACTTTACCCCACTTGTCAATTTCAGCTTCTTACTGTGTGTGTGTCCTTCCCTGTTTTTGTTAGCCTATGTACTCCTTGTGCCAATGTTCTCAGGTTTATGTGAACTCCTTCTCTGAAGGCCTTAATGGTTTGGGGTTTTACTTTGAGATCTGTGATTCACCTTAAGTTTGTTCTTGTGTATGGGGTGGGATAAGGATCTTGCTTCGTTTTTATGCATATAGATATCTATTTTTTCCAGCACCACTTGTTGAAGAGGGCGTCTGTTTCCCATTTGATGTTCTGGGGGCCCTTATAAAATATCAGTTTTCTATACTCTGCTGGTTTCATTTCTGGAATTTCTGTTCTTTTATTTTGTTCTGAGTATCTGTCACTGTAGAAGAACCATGCTGTTTCGACCACTGTGGTTGTATAGTGTATTTTACAGTCAAGTAAAGCAAGCCTTCTGATTTTGTCTTTCTTCTTAGGGAGTTTTCTGCTCATTGTGGGCTTCTCCCATCTTCATATGAAATTTATAGCAAGTTTTTCAATTTATTTGAAGGAAGTTGGTGACATTTTTAGGAATTGCCTTGCTACACTAGTTGCTGACTTCATTGTTGTATCTTCTTCCAGTATTCTTATTATTTGAATACTGCTCCTCTTCATAGAATCTGTCATTTACCTGTGGTTTTCTTTAACCACTTTGACTGCCTTGTTTGACTGTCTTTCCTATTTGTTGTAGTCTCCCTGGTTTTCCTGAATGCGGCTGGTATAATTCTCTGTTTTCTTGCTCCTTGACTCTTGCATTTCCCTTTGGTACTGTAATTTTTATTATTAAATCTCATGGGATGCATACCAAAGAGCATATCATTCAAATATATAATTAGATTAATTCCTCTAACGTGAATATTCATGTAATAAACACCTACATTAAGAAACAGGACACACATGTCCTCTGGAATTCTCCACATATTATATTCCTTTTTGATCAGTCTCATCTCTCCCTTCAGACTTTACGATGATCAATGTAATTATTTTTGCAATGATATTGTTCATATGAGCATCTCTAACCCACAGAGATTTTTTTGTCTGGTCTAAGTGCAGTGTAAGTTGAATAATAAAGTAGCTACTCTTTTCCAACTTGCCTCTTTTGTTCAACAAGGTATTAGTAAGATTGATGGATGCCATTCTTAATTTTCTTTGCTGTATAGATAATATCTCTATTCAAAAAATAGCCACATTTATTTATCTGTACTATTTTAAAAATCCTCACAACAGGACCATTAGGCAACATGATGATAAATAAAATATTGATGCTGTCAAGGATTTCATTTGCTAGGATCCACAATCAATGCTCATAGAAGCGGCAGTCAAGAAATCAAATACCATTTTGCATTGTGCAAATGCCCTGCACAAGAACTCTTTAGAGTATTGAAGGGCAAGGGTGTTACTTGGAAGAGCAAATACCAACCTATTATATTTTCAATTGTGGTGTGGAAAAAAGTACCATTTTTTTCTAGCAATATAGAACTTGGATTGCTAGTGATATGCAAACATTTTTTACCAGTGTCATAGTAAGAACTTATTCTCTATCATGACTCAAAATATTTCTCAGTATATAGAATAAAATAAAACATCACATCAAGCAAAAAGATTCCTGAGGTTAGAAGCTCAAACGCACCCACAGGTGCCTCAGAAGATAGGCTTGGCGATCTCTTTCCTAGTTTTTCTACTCAACATAAATGAGACCACCATAAGTCAAAACTGACTCAAGGGTAACTAACAAAAATAATACATGTATGCTATTTTCCTTTGATTTCAATTCTAGGTCATTTCCTTGAAAAATACTGATTGTGATGCAAAAACTTTGAGCATCCATTTACAATCTGCCACACAGAGATTGAAAATTCTGAAATATAGGCTACAAAATATGGCAATACTTGTGTAGTAGAAACCTACCAGCACAAGATTCTATAGTTTCCATAGCTACCCATTTTTTTTGTGACCCATAAAAATCAGACATGCAAGGAACCAAGAAAATGATGACAATCTCTTCCTTTTCAATGTTATTCTCCAGATGTAAATGCAGCAAACTGTTAAAACAGCAGAAATGCTATGTCTGTCCACAGAGCTCTTATAGAAAAACTAAGCCAGTCTTTGCAGAAAACCTCCCAGAAAATATTTATCAATATATTGATACTGTGTTGAAATATAGGCTATACTATATTTTACTATATGCTATATATATTGAAACTAGGCTCAGACTATAGTCTTGAAAAGCAGAGAGGTTGGCTTCAAGATGAAGTTCACCTGATCTAAGCCATGATATTCTCTATTGAATATTGAATGAGGCAGATGAAAGAATCGATGAATGTGAATTGTGATGCTAGTGAAGATTATTAAAAGTACAATGGACTGCTGGAAGAACAAACAAATCTGTCTTGGAAGAAGTAGAGCCAGAATGCTCCTTGGAAGCAAGGATGGCGAGACTTCTTCTTACATAATTTGGACATATTGTCAGGAAAGACCAGTCCCATTATGCTTGGAAATGTAGAGAGACAGGGAAAAGCAGGAGCGTCCTCAACTAGATGGATTAAGACCTTGGCTGTAACAATAGGCTCAAACAGAACAATTGTAGGGATGGTGCAGGATGAGCAGTGTTTCTTTCTGTAATGCATAGGGTCACTATGGGTCAGAACTGATTCACTGGCACCCAAAGCCATCACAAAGAGACTATGGAAGGCCTACCCTTCACTCAACAGCTCTCATGCAAGAATCCCTTTCTTTTTTAAATGAGCCGTTGATGAGTGGCCCTTTATTAGGGTGTGGAGAAATTTCAGAAGACTAAGAGAACCATACCCCAGCTCTCAATTGGATAATATCCAGCCTCTTAAGTCTTCTGCTGTGTTGCCACACAGCATTTAATTTCCCTCATCTCCCCTTGCCATTTTCTCAACTACTTTTTGTACCAAGTTCCCTTGTCTTCAATATTATAGGACTTCTTTCTCAGTTTGCTAGAGATGTGCCCTACTAAGGGGCCGAAGTGGCTGATTAGGAAGCAAGCATGGTGAAAAGAAAAACATGTGGGACTCGTGGGTGTTCAGTGAGCATGAGGATGAGTACAGTTCTCCTTTCAGTTGCTCAAGCAAGAGCATGTGATGGCTTGTAGGATGTTAAGGGAGTGGGAAGTTATCATGAGGTGACCCCGATTCAATGTTAACTCTTCCCTGCCAGTAGCGTGGGACTTTGACCAGCTTTTAGACTTAAGTCATCCGTAGTTCCCTCGAGCATGACATTTATTCATTAGAACTGCTTTGAAGAGTAAGGGAGAGAATGCATGTCCATCAACAAATGCCTACCACACCAGATGATTTCATCAATGGTAGCCTTTGTTATTAATGTAATGAATTCTTGGACAGTAAAATGATTAAGAACCCATCTACTAGTTGGAAGGTTGATGTTATGAACCACTTAGAAGCACCTCAGTGGACAAACCTGGTGACAATGCTTGAAAAAGCAACAGATCTACTATACACATAAGAGGTTACTATGGATTAGAATCAATTTAATGGAAATTAACAACAATATTAATGTATGGTTCATGTGATCATATTTGGGATAAGAAAATGGCGGAGAGGTAGGTCTTGATAGAAATTTCTGGAAATATTTACATACATAATAGACTATCTGGGGATTGCACGTACACTATATTCTAACTAAGCTATATGCGCTACCTGGAATGTCCTGTACCACTTGGTTTTGCTTGCCCACTGATTACTAGAAGCTTCTTGGAGAGCTATGGTGAGGACTCTGGAGACATGGCAAGCCTCGGGTGACAAAAGGTCTTCAATATTGATTATTTTGGCTGGTCCTGAGTACAGAGAAGAGAGAGCTGGGAGACCAGCTGCTCAGTTGCCTCCTCCACCAAGAACTTTATTGTTTGGTGTTTTAATCTCTAATTTTACAGACTTTTCAAGGTGCTTCTTTAAAAATATATTTCTTGTCAGCACATGAATAGATGGTGTATATGGAAACTTCAACAGTGTTCTTTCTGAAAGGGCACACTCTGCAGGGCTCACATCTGAGGGGCTGGTTAGAGGTGGAGGAAGCGGGACAAGATGTAGAGGAGAAGAGAAGTGTGGGGGAGAAACAAACAGCCAGTCATAGAAAGGGATGTAAAGAGGACAAAAGAAAGGAGAATGTATGAATATTAGGGCATAGGCAAATTCTGAAATAGCAATACAAACTTACACTGGGCAAGTGCGAAAGCAAGGCTGTTTTATACCTGCCTGAACAAAGATCACCATCTAGTGGCCAAGGAAAATGCTACTCTCTTGGGTCAATTTGGAAATCATACGTAGGAAAAACATGATAAAACAGGGAAAACAGATAAACATATTAATGTATTTATATGTTGAATTTTGCCACGCATATGCAAATATGTGCTTGAGATATAGCAAACCAGGAGTAGTCAAAGTGAGAACAAAAGACAAATGTAGAAATTGCATCCATCTGTACTTTTTATAGCTTCAGAAAGCTATTTTTTCTATTTTTAAAAAATCATTTTATTGGGGGCTCATGCAATGCTTATCACAATATCTCTATATATACATTTTGACAAGGGAAAGACAGCTGTAGCTCTTTGATCTATGATGGAAAGGAGATAGAGATTGCTTCCTCTGTCTCCCTGAACAAAGAAGGGACAGCATTTTTACACATTTGAAAGTGAGGAGAGGTTTGGAAAAGGAACATTAATAATCTTGTAACTCAGGTACAAGGATCAGTCAACAAATACCAGGTCTTCTTCTCCATACGGTGTTCTGCTCTGGAGGTTGGTGGTGGTTGTGCTTTGAAGGGGGACACTCCGTGGAACAATTTATCTTGCTCGTCCCCGAGGATGCAAAAGAACAAGCTGCTGTCTAGTTACGCTTTAACCAACACACCTGTCCTCTGGTCTAAAATTACGGGGAATTCATTTGTTTCCATTCTTGCTGGCCAGGAAGCTAAAGCATACCATATTAAAATGATAAAAAAAATATCAACTTTAATCCACTATTTACTTTTTCTCTTTTGAATCTATTTAATTCCCCTTTATTTAAATCACTTCAATGAAAGCACATTAATCTCAAACTTTTGAAGATAGACAACAATGGCAAGTTAATTCATCCTACACACACGCAAATTATAAAGTCAAACAAAATGAAAGGCACTCTGGTAGATTACTAAGGTTTGACGTGAAAAAGATACCTCTTTTTTCCAGAGCGTTTTCAATTATGGAAAAGGGGCATCCTATTCATTGAGCTCATCCCTACTGAATCAGGCTGTGAGAGGAATTGCTGAGAACCATCGGTTGCATTAGGCAGAGGCTCAATTGCCTGCATTGAAGTAGGCAGCATCCTGATGAATGAAATGGTATCTGTCCCTAGTTTCATGAGATGCTATAGTGATTTCTAAGAGGATGAAAATATGTACTGTTTCCACAGTCTTGCAGTTCCTTCTATAACAATTTTGAAAGAATTCCAGGAAAATGGAACCCATACAGGATCACCAGCTGCGTTCCTGTTGTTAGACCAGAGTTACAAGAGGTAAAGGAGGCCAACCTTGGGGAACCGGGTGCTAGAACTACAATCCCGGTATCCTAGGGTTGCTGGTTCAAACCGCCCCTTCTGTTTTTCCCTCCGTGAAGTGATTTGAGAGGTCCTCTAACTTCACTGCCCAGCAGTTTTCCCCATCGCCATCCAAGACCAATGGGATGCTATCTGCCACCGGCCACTTCACTCTAGATCTGTGATCAACCGGCATGAGGTAATTTCCCCAGACAGCTGCCCAAGAGCAGCTCATAATAGCATGTCCCATGCACAGCCTCAAGTGCTCCCTGGAGAGTTTTTCTCTGTGTGTGCACATTATCAGGCTGCACTTGTCCCCTCACCTGCAAAGACCAGAGAGAACGCATCAGCCACCCTGCTCCCCTTTACCGCAGTTCTATGCACTGCTTGCCTGCATGATACAATAAAAGACACAATTTTTTTCAGATCCTAGCTCATTCTACCTTAACCTAAAAAGTCGCCAGGCTTCCACTACACTTCCCAGATTCTGTCCCAGCATCAGCTCACTCAAGATGTGACACAGGTAGAAACTAACACGGTGACAAAAGAGCAAAACAAATGGCAGCTACTGAAAACGACCCAAACCCAGTGGTTTACTCAGATGAAACAGCACTAGAACTGCCAGTGAAAGAATTCTTGAGACTGTTGCTTCACACTGTGCATGAAATTGTGGCATCTGTCTTGAAAACAAATGAAAAAAAAAAAAACAGAGATACTAGAATCTTTACATCAAAGGAAATTCCAGGAAATAAGATAGCAGAAATAGATTTTTTTGAATGGATGACATCGACAATAGAATGACAGAGATGGAGGACCAAATCAGTGATCTTGAAAATAATCAGGCAGAATTCAGCAAATGACAGAAACAGTCAAACAAAAGGAAAATAAAAAAAAAAGAGGGAGAAAGAAATGGAAGAAAGCCTGAAGAGAATGTGGGATTCCATGAAACAAAAAAAAAATCGAATTATTGGGGTCCTGAAGCTAGAAGAAAGGAAAAAAAATTACGTTGGAAATGGTAAGGGAATTCTTTGGAGAAAATTTCCCCAATATCATAAAAGAGCAGAGAATGACCTCTCAGGAAGCAGAAAGAATAGCAATTAGATTGCCTTCCTGCCCTCCTCCCTAAAAAAAACAAGCCATGAAAATATTTTGTAGTCAAATTATCCAATTTCAAGGAAGAGAATCATGATAGCAGCCAGCGAGATAAGAGCAGTCACTTATAAAGGTAAACACATAGGCATAAGCTCAGACCGCTTGGCAGAGAACATGTGAAAAGGAGGTACAGGAGGAATGTGCTTTGAAAATTGAAGTTGAAGGAAGTGAGAGCGGAGCATATCCTGGCCCCCCAAACCTTGAGGTATTCCTGCTAAGAGCAGCTAATGTACAGAGAGGTCCATATGGTTGGCTTCACTATCCCTCATCCAACATCCCTCATTGATGTATAGCCCGAGGCGGCCAACACGGGAGACACAATGTGGGCATTGTGCCCGATGTGAGCCCACCACATTGAGGCAGAACACTAAAGATGTGCAACAGAACAACAAGGAAAGCAGAGCAATTTTGGTATACCAAAATTAAACTTTGGGACCAACCCGTGGAATCCTATCAGATTTGATCAGAAAACACTCCTAAAGAACTTGAACTACTCACAGGTTTTTCTTTTTCTTTGTCACTGTTTTTTGTTATTGTTGCTGCTGTTTTGATTTCTTTTGTTGCTGTGTTTTGCTCTGTCTTGTCGTTTATGCACATTATTATCTCTTCATGTCTATCTAGATAAGATGGACTGATAAACAATTTGGAGGAGAAAACAATAGGACTGACAGTTCCGGGGGTGGGGGGGGGAGGTGGACAAGGAAGAAGGGAAGGTGGAGGAAAGGAAAAGGGTGTTAACAAACCCAGGGAAAAGAGGAAAACATATGATCCAAAATTGATGAGGAGGAGAGTGTAGGAGGACTGATCAGGCTTATCAAGGACAAGGACAAGACTTACTGAAACTCAAATGAACGCCGAGAATGATAGTGGAACAAGAGGAAAGTAAAAGGAAATTGAGGAAAGAATTAAAAAGCAAAGGACATTGTATAGAGGTCTAAATATAGGCATGTACATATGTAAGTATATTTATATATGACGATGGGGAAATAGATCTATGTACATATATTTATAGGCTTAGTATTAGGTAGCAGATTGACATTGAGCCTCTATTCAAGTACTCCTTCTACTGAACTGGTATTTCATGATTTTTACCTTCCCGACATAATCCCTGAAGACAAGATGGTTACATAAGCAAACATGATGAAGAAAGCTGATGGTGTCCTGTTATGAAAAGATATAGCATCTGAGGTCATAAAGACTTGAAGATAAACAAGCAGCCATCTAGTTGAAAAGCAACAAATCCCACATGGAAGAAGCATGGCAGCCTGTGTGATTATGAGGTATTGATGGGATTAGAAATCAGGCAGCAAAGGACAAAAAGTCATATCATTGTGAATGAGGGTGGGGTGCAGAGTGCAGATCAAGTACTTAAGTCCAGTATTAGCCCATATATCCAATACCATCTATAAATTATTCTTCAGACTCACAAAACACATGCAATGATGCTGAATGCAGGAAGATCAGAGGCCAGTGGGTAGAAAGTCTTGTGGATCCAGTGGTAGTAAGGGCATCTCAGAGCTGATAGGGGTCTTCACGTGGCTCCTTCAGCTCCAGAGCTATAGGGTAGCTCCAAGTCTTGTCATCAGGAATGACTCACAGGGAGTAAGGGTGTCTTGCCTCCAGTGAGCTGTTTATCTATGTTGAGCCTCAAAATTAGATCATCAATCTGTGACCGGAATGATAGGCTACCCTTTTACTCCTTCATTCTTAAATTGACAACAGATTCTATAACTACCATTGTTGCTCTGTGTCAGAATTGAATCTATAGCAGCAAATGCAATGTGTGTGTAATAAAGTGGGGAATAGGATCCTTCAGGTTATGTTACATCAGCTAAATAGAATTTTGCATTAGGTTTGAGGCAGATATTAACTGGCTTGCATCCTTATCTCCATGAACATTGCCTTTGGAGATTTTAAAGGGAGAAGTGGATAGTCTGCAAAGCAATTGAGGTTATATTGATCCTTTGCCTGACAACATTATACAATACCTTACTACACTCCTTCTTCAAACACTCTTACTCTACAATGTGAGCATTCAATAGATTCCCTCCAAAAAGATGATTTTGAATAATATTTTTGTTTTGTTTTTAGATTTATCGAGTTCAGATGTATTAATTTATTTTTGGTTTCAGAGAACAAGAAATTAACTGTGAGTAACCAGAGTCCAGGCCATGATCACTCACTTGTTGGATTGCAGAAGTATTTCCATTTTTCTTCAAGAAAAATAAGGTGGCCTTGTGAACAGAGAGTAGTGTTATGCTGTGCACCATCAAGTCCTTTATGACTCATAGTAACTGCCTTTCAATCGTAGAGTCTTTTTCTCTTGGGTCCTACCTTCACAGTGTCAGTCCATGGTCCCCAATCCCTTATAGAGCTTCAATGCAGAGGCACTGCAGCTGGGCCTCCAGACTTACTCCCCAGCACAAACCACCTCATTTCCAATTGAGGAAGGGCTGCCTTATAAAGGGCTGTCCTGTCTTTAGAACAGGACATTCAAGGAAATGCCACCGGGCTTGATTCTTTTCTCAGTGTATGACACCAAACATAGTCACAACTGCAAGTTGAGCATAATTTGAGACTCAGAAGCGTCTAGCAATTAACCAATTTGGCTTTGACACTGGGTAGAATTGGATGTGCTTCTCAGCCCTGCTACTTATTTCATAGTCAAAATATGAGTTGTAAGACTTGTGAGCAATACTGCAGCCACTTTAATTTGAATCAACCACATATATGTATAATAGTCTTTTCATATATTTTAACTATATGTTTTCACTGTTTCCAATGAATTAAATAAAACTTTGGAATGCTAATTACTATTTGGATCCAGCTTTTAGTTTAATTGATTGCTCCACTTTCTCAGTCATCATATGAGGTTGATATGGAGCAGTCAGTTGGAAAGTAGATAATGAATTTATAGAATCACACTTGTATGTATTCATTAATCTTTCTGTACACTATGTGTTTTATGGTATGCCATGTATCCTAAGTCCACTTATATGTACAACATGATTAATGTTATTAGAAGAAATTTGTAAAAGTATGATGTGAAAATTAGGATAATATGAGTACATCCACCAATTATCTTCAATAGCTGGAAGGAGACTCTGTTTGACAAGTATCCTAGTAAAACAGTTTTTTTCTTTCACTGATCCACTTGGAATGGCTTTGGATTTGGTTTCCTCTTTCTGGACATGGGCCTGATATTCAGAGCAACAACAGAAAAGTATCCTTATCTCACTTATCTCAGCTGTCTTTTCTGTAGAATAGAAATTATTATAGTTGTGGCTGTATGGCATTTCTGTGAGGAATAAAATTCATCTTGTTTTTATGATGCTTAAGACTATGTCCAGGTGGGTAGAAAGGGGGAACTGATTATAAGTATCTGCATATAACCTCCTCTCTGAAGAATGGACAGTAAAAAATTGGGTAAAGGGAGACATCAGACAGAGTAAGATATGACAAAATAATAATAATTTATAAAACATCAAGGGTTCATGAGGGAGGGGGAGTGAGGAGGGAGGAGAAAATGAGGAGCTGAGACCAACTGCTCAAGTAGAAAGCAAATGTTCTCAGAATGATGAGAGTCACAAATGTGCACATGTGCTTGACCTACAATGGATGGATTCTGATAGGAGTTGTACGAGCCCCCCCATAAAATGATAAAATAAAAGGAAGTTGTGTCAAGGTCCCGTTGAGTCTATCACTATCTGCTCATCTCTACAGTCTCAGGTCTCTCACCTTATTCCAACAATACTAGCAGTTTCCTGAACAGTGCTGCTGATGTTGCTGTATAATGTCGAGTCGATTCTTACTCAAAAGCAATCTATCAGACTGTTCTAGGCAGGGTTAACCAGAGAAATAAGTACAGGGACACTCGTAGGTTTAAGAGAGAGCTTTACATTAAGATGTAATTATAAATACCCCTCACCAGTCCAACTCAAGTCCATCTGTCTGATACTAGTCCATACGTCCCTCTTTAGACTCAGAGAGTCCCAACCAATGATACAGAATGCAGGAAGATCACAGTTTGGTGGGTGCAAAGTCATGTGGATCCAATGGCAGGGGAAGCGTGGCTTGCCAGAAGAAAAGTGAAGGTTCCAAGACCCCTCTTAATGATGGCAACAGGGAGGCATCGTCAGGCAGTAATATGATTGACAGGTTAAAACTACCCTACGTTTTCATATATCTTCAAACAGACATGAAATGATGTAACTACCACAGTTATTGAACAGAACCACTCCCTAGCATTTCCCAGGCTCAAACATAGCAATTGTGAGGATGGCAAAGGTTCAGACAAATTCTGCTGTGCACAGAATAATTGACTTTATGATGCACAAATACAGCAATAAACTTTATAGAAGCAGATTGGCAACTCTTTTCTCAACTGACAACCTTGAGATTAGTAGCCCAACACTTTCTTACCTGTTATATCACCAGGGCTCCTAACATGCCCTTTGTATGAACTCCAGACTTTTGCACCTGCTAGTCCATTTTCCACAGAAGCTCTCTTGGCTTAATGGTTACATGTTGGGCTGCTAATAGCAAGGTCTGCAATTCAAAGCCACCAGAGCCACTGTGAGAGCAAGAAAGTGTTTTCTACTAAAAAAAGTTGCCCTCTCAAGCACACCAACCTATGTGATCATGAGGTGTCGATGAGCTCAAGTATCAGGCATCAAAGATCTGGAAAAAAAATTATATCAATGTGAATGAGGGGGAGGGTGGAATGGAGACTCAAAGCCAATCTGTAGACAATTGAACATTCCCTTACAGGAGGGACACAAGGAAGAAATGAGCCAGTGAGGGTACAGTATAGCACTGACAAAACATACAATTTTTCTCTCGTTCTTTAATGATGTCTAATCATGACCCCAAGTCTACCTTAGAAAGTTGGCTAGACAAGAGGATGTATAGTCATGCAGATAAGAGCTGGAAACAAAAGGAATTCAGAACAGATAAACCCCTCATGACCAATAATGACAGTAGCAATACCAGGAAGGTAGGGAGAGTGGGAGAAAGGGGGAACTGATCACAATGATTGACATATAACACTCCCCTTCTCCCCCAGGGGGATTTACCACAGAAAAATGAGTCAAGGGAACCAAGGAGATGTAAGATATGAGCATGATAATAATTTATAATTTATTAAGGGTTCATGCGGGAAGGAGGGTGGGGGAAGAAGGGAAACACAATTAGGACCTGATACTAAGGGCTCCAGTGGAAAGAAAGTATTTTGAAAATGATAATGCAACATATATGCAAAAGTGCTTGTCAAAATGGGTGGATGGGGCTGAGCCCCAGTGTCGTAGTGGTTGAGTGCGGGACTGCGGCCCACTGGCTGAGCGGTTGAAATCTAGCAGCAGCAAGGCTGTACAGCTCTGACGACCACCAGAGGGCAGTGATGCCCTTGCCCCCAAAATGGATGGATTGTTGTAAGAGCCCCCAAGAAAATGATTTCTTTAAAAAGTCACAGTCTCTGAAACTCACAGATATAGTTCTACCCAGTTGTACAAGGTTCCGTAAGTTAGGATCAAGTCCAAGGTGATGAGTTGGTGTTTGTGTTAGTCCGGGTGTACTAGAGGAACAGATTTCATAAACATGCATATAAGTATAAGGAAAAGGTTTATATACAAGAGGGACAGGACATTGAGCCTAGTCCACTTCAAAGTCATAAGTCCGATATTAACCCATATGCCCAAAATCAATTTGTAAAGTCTCCTTCTGACTCACGAAGTCACAGATCAGTGGGTGCAGAATCCCGGCACTGGCAGGGATCTCCCCATTGGCTCCTTGCTTGCAGGGCTCAGGGTCCATCAACAGCAGAAGCAACTCATCACTGGCAGAGGTCTCCATGTGGCTACCCCAGCTTCAGAGGTCTGGTTCCATCAGGGCCAAGCCATGTGGTCTCTCCACTGGCTTCTCTAGCTTCTTGGATGTCGCCATCTTGTCTTGTCCGTGATTCATCATCTCTAAGACTAATTCCCAACAACTGGGGAAGATAGCTTCTCATGTTCACGAGGGAAATATCGCGAGATTTCCCAGAAGTCTCAGGAGAAAGCTATGCCCACATAGAGTCCTCATTGGCTGCTCAATGGCTATCTCCAGATTAACAGGTTAGACTCCACCCCTACATTTCAGTCATAAAATTAACATAAGCACATGACTGCCACAGTGTTTTTCTTTTTCCTGTAGTTGATTTGTTGGAAGGCTGTTCCCACAGGTTTTAGTCATCAAATACTTTTTCAATCTCTAGCTACCATATGCCAACACACATACAGGTGCCTCAAACGCTAGAATTGTTTCTGCGAAATTATGCAGATTCAAAAACAATGACACCAGTTTCCCCCATTGACACTAGTTTTTAGATACAGAAAATATATCATATTCCACTCATTACTCTGATCATCCATAACAAATTAGGATATTTTCATGGAATGTTAGCTCACCTGCGATAGAGGAAATGCAAGCTGGTTTTATTTAAAGTAGTTTGTATTGTACTAAACATTGAGTCCAAATTATACTTCACATCATATCAATGGATCAAAAGATATATTTGAATAGTATGTGCTACATGAACTTGGAATATTCCACAAGTATCATTTTACCTTTACTAGGAACTAAATAGTAAGAAATTTCAAATAGTTAGCTTTAAGAGGGGCCGGAAATAAGAGTTACAACACCATAAATTAAGAGTCCTGTAGTAGTTACATGATTTCAGGTCAACTTCATAAATAGAATATAGAAGTGGAATCTATCAGGTCATAGCC
Source organism: Nesogale talazaci (assembly GCA_004026705.1). Classification (NCBI taxonomy): domain Eukaryota; kingdom Metazoa; phylum Chordata; class Mammalia; order Afrosoricida; family Tenrecidae; genus Nesogale; species Nesogale talazaci. The sequence goes on along the minus strand of PVJH01000792.1, from coordinate 150,198 downwards.
TGATAAGACCTCCTTCTGGGTGTGGACTTCTCATAAGGAGAGTCCTTAGAATCACCTCTCCCCTCTGCTATTACCTTCCAGCTGACTAGCCATGCTGAGACCTATGAGCCCTGTGATGCAGCCACTGCCATTGGATACACAAGACTTTGCACCCAGTAACCTGTGATCTTCCTGCGTTCTGAATTGTTGCATGTGGCTGCATGTGTCTTGGGAGGTACTTAGAGACTAGTAGCAGACTTTGGGACCATTATTGGACTTATGAATTTGGTCTAGGGTGGGCTGGAATATTTGCTTCATATAAAATTATAAAATCCAGATCTGACACAAGCCCAAATGGTGTAGTGGATAAGGTTACTGATTAATACAAGGTCAGGTATTCAAGTTCATCAGCTACTCTTCAAGAGAAAGATGAGAGTTTCTGCTTTCACATACATTCACAGTCTAAGAAGTTCACAGAAGTTCCCATCTATAACTCTGCACTATCGTATTGCTATGAGTTATAACTGACTGATCAGTAGTGAGTTTGGTACAATAACAGAGATTCAAATGTGCTGAAATAAAAAAAAATGGGTCTGTCAGAATTAAAACTCCCTTATTAAAATTTAAATGTTCCTATCTTGCTATGAGATTGCAAAACTTCTCCACCTGTACATGGAAACTATTAAAAGAAGAGTTAGAATTTTTCTTAAGAAATTTGGTGTCAACCTCACCTCTGAAACATTAACATGAATCATCCTTTGGTGTCTATATATTAGAATGTGTTCTGAAATGTTTTTACTGCGTAGTTGAAGAGAAAATTAGATCTTCCAAATATTTATGAATATTCCAACGAAGTCTAACACTTTCTACTCTCTAAACCACACTCACACTTTTCATATATGTCTCTTCAATTTTCTTTATTTTTCACTCTTATCAAGCCGTGTCCTTGTTTTTCAGTAGCCACCTTGTAGTCTCTGCATATATTCTGCAGTCTCTCGTACCCAAAAGAAAAGCTCACTACTATCTAATCAATTCTAACTCATAGCGTCCTTGTAGTACAGAGAAGAACTGTTCATTTGAGTTTCCAACCTTTTATCTTTTAAAGGTTACAGAGTGATTAGTGGATTCAAATCACTCAAGGCATAACCAACAAGCCAACAGGGTTCCATATACAGATCGTATCCTGCAATTCGTGGGTCTGAATTATTCTCATATTTCTGACTGTTGTTGCTGGTGTTAGGGGCTTGGGGCTGGTTCTGACTCATAGTGACAACAGCACTCTGTGCAACAGCACAGCATACTGCCAGTCCTGTGTCCTCCTCACAACTGCTCTCATGTTTGCGCTCATCATTGCAGCCACATTGCACCAGGTCAGTGCATTTGTTGATGGTTTTTAAAACGAGGGAGATGAATTAATAGATTAAAAACTCAGTAGCTGAAAATAGACTGGAATACCTTATCTAAGGAACTGAGCTGATTAGGTCTAGCTAACGCAATTTCTGAATCAGCACTCCAAATAACCCACGGAACCAGATTAAAAACCAAGACATCAAGAAACAACATTCTTGGGTGGGCCATTCCAAGGGGATATCAAAAACACTGAAAGTTTAGATAATTCATTGTGGAGACTTGCAAATAATTCAAAATGCACATTTAATGAAGAATTAATCACAGCAAATAATTGGAATCTCAGTTCTTCATGTCTGAGATTTCATTGGACAATGTGGCAGAAATGTTAACTAGGCATATTCCTCAATCACAATCTGGCTGCTTTTCATCGCCTATAACATTCTACAATTTTCAACACTCAACAAAGACCAGGTGAGTGGCGCCCTTGAGATTAAAACTTTATAAACTTTAGTATATAATGTATATAAATTCACTTCTGGTCTGAGATTTTATGTGACTTTTCCTGAGAATCTTCTCTAAGTTTCCAAGACAAGATTTGGCAGTATGTTGACTTCATAGTTATATCCTCATCATAGATATTATTGGAGGACAATAAAATTAAAAGGTTGGATGTCTGTCTCTTCAAATAGACTTGACTTATTGAATGAGGTACAAAGTCAAAGTCAGTTTCTTTTTCACCAGTCTATTGAGAGATTCTAAGCTCTGTACAAATAATGAAAGAGTCTCTGAGTTTTCACCTCTGACTCCTAAGTTCCCTAAGCATTCAGAGTTATGGATAACTCCCTGGTTCTACTAGATGCCCACAATTCCAATCTTGTAACACCAAGAAAAAGGGATACTCTCAGACCATCACATATTATGATGTGTGTATTAAAAGGGGATAAACAGTTATCTTCAATTCTCCTTTTAACAGCTTCATGGGCATATAATTTGCATATCATACAATTCAATATTCCCATCACATCAAGAAGAGATGTACAGTGATCACCACAATGAATTTTAGAATATCTTCATTTTTGTACTCATTGTTAATAGCTCCCATTTCCTCCCTACCTCTTCTGACATACCCTCAAGAAACTATTAATCCAGTTACTGTCACTACAGATTTATCTATCCTGAATTTCATATTTTAAAAACCCTAAAAACAATAATAAAATCAAACAGATAAAAACCTCAATAGAAAAGAAAACAAGAGGGCTGATCCCCGGTGGTGTAGTGGTTGTGTGCGGGACGGTAGCCCACTGGGTTGACGGTCCAAATTCAGCAGCAGCTCTCCAGGAGCAAGATTAGGCCTCCTACTCCCACGAGAGGACAGTGATGTCCAAAAAAAAGCAAAAGAAAACAGAAAATATTAAAAACTAGAAAAAATTCAAATAAATCATAAGGGAGATCAAATGACAGGGTGGTAAATTTTAATCTAACTATATCTGCAACTGTGTCTATCTGGGTAGAAGAGAGAACCAAATTCATTGAGATACATGTGTGAATAAGAAAGGGGCTTATATACAAGAGCAATTGAATCTTGGGAAAATGTCCCAGGTCAACCCAGTTCAGATCAAGTCCAAAAGTCCAATATTAGCCCACATGTCCAATACCTATCTATAGTATCTTCTTTGGACTCATTAAACACAGCACAATAATGCCGAATGTAGGAGGATCACAGGCCAGTGGGTTGGAAGTCTTGTGGATCCCGTGGCATTGTAAGAATCTCAGGGCTGGCAGTGGTCTTTATGTGACTTCTCTAGCTCCAGATGTCTGGTTGCATCAGGATAGGCCCATGTGACTTCTACAGCTTCCACGGCATAGCATATTTTTTCTTGTCAGTAGAGTATCTCTCAGGGAGTGAGCAGAAAAAAGTGTATTCTGACTCTCAGGACTAAATGCAGTTGTTTTCAAAATCCTCAGGGGAAAGCCATGGCCACACAGAGACTCATTTACCACCATCCAATTGATAGACTAGACTCCATCCCATTCATTCTTAATTCTTTCAAGTCCCCTATTGACACCAAATTATGTAACTACCACAGCAACAATCCACTTTCCAATGCATTCTGCGTCATAACAAGTCTATTCACAGCCCTGGTCCATTGTCAGAGGATATTCAAAGGGGACTTAATCCATGTTGATTTCCCTTTATTAAAAAAAAAAAAGAAAAAGAAAACAACTTCAAAATGGGTCAAATGGAGATCAAATGATAAGCTATTACATTTTGACCTTTGTCTGCCACAATCTACTTTGCAAGATTCTTTGTCTGATAACAGAGCTATTAACATTCCTCAGATACGATTTGATGGTATTTACCAGATGTGTGTACCCTGCAAGAAGGTTTTGACTTTCCTCTGTCATGCATAGGTTTCTGTAAATTAGGTGTTCACAATGTAAGCTCTGACACCATTGACTCCTTTAGATTTGGACTTTATTATTTATAATCCTTGGCTCATACATGCTGTGTTTGTCTTCCATGGCAACTTAGTTGATGTCTCAACCCCCTGGAGCATCACTTCCACTGCTATGAAGTCAACGCTGATCCATAAAGCTTCCCAGTGAGTCTCTGAGCCAGAAATTCTTCACAGGAGTACAGAGCCTCATCCTTCCCCTGCAGAGCGTGCTAGTCGTCTAGAACTGCTTACCTTGCAATTATCAGCCCAAACATAACCACTATGCTTTGAGAGGCTTATTCGTTTGGCAGTGGTACAGAATTTAAAACACTGTTGAGAAAAGGAAATTATACGAATGTAGGCTAGTTATGAACTACACCATGTGAATGACTGGCTTGTCACGATTGCACTCAAGTGACTGACTCTACACAATTTACACAAATCTTTTAATAATATTCATTCTCAGCAGCAGAGTCATATGTCTCAGTTGATTTAATAATAATGATAATAATAATATAATAACAACAAAATAAGGAAGTCAATAAAATGTTAAGTATCTGGTAATGCATGGCCACTCTTCATTGGCCGCTCTCAAGACTGGAGATTGGAACCACATTCCAATAGTCCCAAGTTCTGTGTGCTTGGGAGTTTCTTAAACAAGGGCTTTTCAGCCTTAAGTACAATTTGATGTATAGCCCAGTTCCCTTAGTGGAGTTTGTTGGAGCGTTTGATGCATAGCCCAGTTCACATGGTGAACTTTCCACATCGAATCCTGGTGTGGCTTATGAAGGATGTTTTGCACCTCAAAGGAACAAAGTCTAAAGTCTCAGCTGTCTATAGCACACTAAATTGGCCCTGACTCTCCCATTGTGTCAGTGGGAGACACACTAAGTTGCTCGGCAATGGGCTGTTTCCTCCACTGTGCTTTTGGTGCCAAGTGAGTGAGAACCTCCGTCCTCTATATGCTCAAACATGATGAGCCCTTTTCCAAGGCCAAGGGATGAATGGTGTGTAGTCAACGGAAACCATGGCAATGGCATTTTCCTTGCTGGTGTAGAGGAGCCCGAGTGGCATAGTGATTGCATGTCGAGCTGCCAACCTCAACGTCAGTACTTCAAAATCTACTCTGAGGAAGGAAGACAAGATGTTTTTACTCCAGTGAAGTGATAGTAACTCAGAAACCCAAAGGGGCCATTCGACACTGTCCTGTAATGTAGGAATGTACTCAAAGGCAGTGAGTTGAATATGTTGCTAAATTAACATGGTCACGTGACTGGGTCCTGGCCATCCAGAAGCTTGAGGAATTCTGCTGGGGGGAGGTTGCTTCTAGCAAAGATTGCCCTTCTTAAACAAGAGAATTACCCAAACTAAACCCACACACCCCCTTGTCTTTAGCTGTGTAAATATAATACCTTGAGCCCAGGCTGCTATTTTACAAACATAAGAAGGAGTAGCAAGTTGAGGATAACAGAAAGGAAAGATGCAAATTTTCTGGAGCCTCAGAATAATGTCTCTCACTCCAAACCCCAGTGAAGAGTTACCTGTTTCAAGACACTTGCATTAGGTTAGACAGCAATAATCTATTGCTTAAGCCACTTTAAGTCAGATGATCTACAAATTGTAGCTCATGGCACCCTGATCTAATTTCTAATAAGGACAAAGAGGTAATGGCATAATGGGTATAAATCACTTTATTATCCTGATGCTTACCAGAATAATTATATACATTTATTAGTGCTTTGAAATCATAAAAACATTCACCTTGATTGATGAAACCTTTTTTGTTTGTTTTTTGTGGCATCACTGCCCTCTGGTGGTTGTGGGAGCTACCCAGCGCTGCTCCTGAGAGCCGACACAGGATTTGAACCGCCAAGCCCGCAGGCCGCGGTCCCGCACTCAACCACTTATGCCACCAGGGCTCAGCCCCGATGATATAACTTTTAAATGAAGTTTCTAAAATGAAATATTTTCTAAAATGAAGTATTTAAAATAAAACCATTTGATCATTTCCTGAATCTAGCTGGAAATGCAGTGAAGCCAAGTGGTTTACATGTGAAGCACCCTTGATAAAAATGGAAAAGACTGTATGTACACATCAGAAAATATTCTAACAGGAAACCCCCCCCCACGGCAATTGTTTTCTGAAATTGCAATTAGACAGAACTTCTTTTAAGGTCACTCCCTATGATAGTGGTTTGATATTTAATACCTGTTCATCGGGAAGGGGCAATAAAATGTTTTGTTATAATCATATGGTAAATCAAAGTACAGTCCTTATCACACAAAATAGCATCTCCATTAGTTAGAAAATTAATTTCAGGGTATGTGTCAGTTATCAATAATTAGCATGCAGACATCTCTAGTTAATGGACATGGATATAATACCACTCCAACTTTTGTAGACCTAGAAACCTGCAGCTTGACATAACTGATATGAAAGTCAATGTAAGTAGGTCAGTTGGTTAAGAGGAAGTGATACCAGGAAGAAGAGTAATAAATTCTGAAATTTATTAATAAATTTATTATTAAATTCTGAAATTTCAGAATCTCCAAGAGAAGGTGATACCAGGAAACCATACTCTCTATTGAGTTGGCAGTGGCGAGGACCTTACAGCCACCCTCCAAAGTATAGCTCCTAAATCCTATTTTGTCCTTTCAGCATTATCTCTCCAGAAACCCTGACTCATTAACTATAGCATTTAGGTAATTAAAATAGGAAGCAGACTGATAAGAAACTTAGCCAGTATGCATAATTCAGAGGAGGATGGCATTCCCAGGGATCTAGGAAACAGGCTAATTAGGTTTCAATCAGTAACTCGTCATTCAGAGAGATAATTAATTCAGGATGGCAGTCAAGGATGGGGAAAAAAAGCTTAGGCAGACTCTCAAAATGTATCAGGATAAATCTATCCCTCTTGGAAGGTGAAAAATCCAGGAACTCCCTCGTAGGAGGAATAGACCATAGCCAATTCTGTGTCAGAAGCTTTCTGATAGTGCACTGCAGAAAGAGACTACTCCATTCTGGCATCTAACTTACTGCCACCGACTTCCAGAAGATCCTCTGAGTTTCAAATCCAGCTTAAACCAACACGGTTTTAGATATCTTTGGCTTAATAGTTTTCAGAGAAATAAGTATAGAGAGAAAAGAACAATAAAGAGTGAAGGTATGTCTTAGAATAGACTTCTGCAGCCAGCATACCTGCTTAGTATGTTATGGGCCTCATCTAATAAGGTGTGTTGTAGGTTAGGAAAGGAGGGAGCCAAAGTGTTTCTGGAGTTCCAGATTAACAAAAGCTTTGCTGTTATGAAGTGCTTTTAGAGAAAAAGCTCAACGTGTTATGCATTTACTTGTCAATCATCATCGATATTTGTGAATTCTTTTCTAGTTGGAAAGAAGTTTATTGAATATATCATCTATTGGACTGGCATGGGACCAGATTAATATGAACATAGTAGAGTCACATCTACTACTTGATCTCTTTCTAATCATTACAACCTTGACCCTAGACACTGTAAGAGTCCTCGAGACGGAAGGGGTAAAGTGCTATTGTTTGTAGGTACTATTGACTTTATTGCAGCTTATGGCTATGTCATGTTACAGAGCAGAACTGCCCTGTAGAGTTTTCTAGGGTGTAACCTGCCCTGTAGCAAATTGTAAGTTCTTTCTCTTCCGGAGTTCCTTAATAGGTTGGAATTACCAACCCCTTTGCTTGCAATCAAGTATCGTACTTGATCGTTATGGCACTAGGGTTTCACAGCATACAAATATTAGAAGCTTAAATGAATATCTGTGAAAAAGAACTACCGATAATTTATCCATACACATATTGAATGCATGATTTTGAGCAATTAGGAGTGATAATATGTATATGCTTTCTCCAAATAACTTTATCAAGTATTTTCTTGTTTTCCCATCATTCATAGAGAGGTTAAAAAAAGTTATGCCTAGTTGTTAAAATGAGAGAACCTTACAGAAGAAAGCTTTGTGAACAAAAATGACATGACTGACACACTACAGGCATGGAATAAGGATTTTAGAATAAATTATAGTATTATAGTAATGGTAACCACCACATATCTATCTGTGGTGGCTTGTGTGTGACTGCGATGCTGGAAGCTATGTCACTGGTACTTCAAATCCCAACAGGGACACTCTGAGTGAACGGTTTTCGGAAGAGCTTCCAGACTAGGAGCAAAGTACAAAGATGGAAGTTGCTATCTATTTCTGAGGAACTAAACACTGAAACTCTTATGGATAACAATGTCAGATACTGAAACCCTCACGGATAGTAGCAGAGCAGTGTCAGAAATAGTGTCCAAAGATGAGCTCCTCATGTCAAAAGGATTTCAAAATATGACTGCTTTCTCAAAGTAGAGTTAACTGTAATGACGATGATGGAGGTTAGCCTGCAAATTAAGACTTGAGAACCTTCATCTGCTGATGGAACATTGCGCAAAATGGAAGAAATATATACAAGCATCAATTAATAAGCAGAACTTAGAAGGTAAAAAATATGATTATAGGAAAATAGAAGGTGTCAACAACGAAATGGATTGCATAAATGATCAACATTCTAGGCATTAGTGAGCAGAAATGTACTTGTATTGACCATTTTGAATCAGATAAACATATGGTTTACTATGCCTGGAATAACAGATTCAAGAGAAATGACATTACCTTTATCATCAAGAAGAATATTTCAAGAATTATCTTAAAGTAGAGTGCTGGCAGTGACAGGACTATATCGATCTGCACCCCACAACTATTATTTAAATTCATATGCCAACTACTAAAGCTAGTGATGAAGAAATTGAAGAATTCTACCAATGTTCACAGTCTGCAATTGATCAAGCATACAATCAATATGAACTTGTCATACTTATTCAAACAGTATCCTGTGCAAATCTTCGGAGAAGCTGGATTATATAATGAAGAATGTGGTATTTGAAGAAGGCTTCTTGACAGCCTGCAATACGCAGATGACATAACCTTACTTATTTAAAGTGAGGAAGAATTGAAGCACTTGATGGTGAAGATTATAATCTTTAGTATGTATTAAAACTCGATGTAAAGAAGATCAAAGTCCTCACAACTGGACCAATATGCAACATCACGATTACCAGCAAAGATTGATGTTGTCAAGGATTTTGTCTTGCTTAAGTCCAAAATAAATGCTCACAGAAATCAAATGACACATTGCATGGGGTAAATTTGCTATGCTAGACCTCCTTAAAGTATTAAAAATCAAGTATACTAATTAGGGCACTAAGGTACTTAGTATTTGGTTCTTTCATTGCCTCATATGTACGTGAAAGTTGGACATTTAGTTACACGGAAAGAGAATCAATGCATTTGAATTATGATGCTGGAGAAGAATATTGAAGGTACCATGAAAACAAGGAAACAAACAAATTTGTCTTGGTAAAGTTACGGCCAGATTGTCTCCTAGAGGCAAGGATGGGGAGCCTTCATCTCAAGTACTTTCGGCATGTTGTCAGTAGAGACTAGTCCCTGGAGAAGGACATTATGTTTGGTAAAGTACAGGGGCAGCAAAAAAGTGGAAGGCCCTCCGACCAAGTGGCTGCAACAATTGACCACGCCTCGGGACAATTGTTCAGATGGTGCAGGTCCGGACCATGTTTCCTACTGTTGTATATAGCGTTCTGATGGGTCAGAGAGGACTCAATGACACCTAACAACATCAATGTTCATTGGACTGTGATAATGTAATAGAATGCCTTTATTCTTAGGAAATTCATACTGATGTAGTGAGTACCTGTATAAGCAGAAAAAATGATAAACATTTCAAAATATTGATAATAGGTTAGTATGGGGGAAGGATGTAAAGGAATTCTATGGTTCTTTCATTCATTTGAAATTATTTCAAAATGTAGGTTACAAACACCAAATGATGTAATTTTAGATTGACCTATTTGAACATTATCAGTGTGGACATTGCTTTTTAAGGGATTGCTTTAACACTAAGAGACCTTTCCAAAAATGTTCATTCTATAGTTGTCTTTGAAAATTCTATGACTATCTTCAATTGAAGATCATTTATTCAAACTGTTCATGTTTATCCTATGCTGCAACAATTTAGTGACTAACATTTTTTCCAGGCGTGAACAATTTTATTATTTGTTTATATTAATATCAACCCACCCCTTTGGTATTTAATATTTGTGAGTCAGTTTAACATTTATGTTTCCCTAGAAAGGTTTTATATCAGTTTTCTTTTCTATCACAAATGGCACTGACAAGAACCTGAAAAGAGTCTTAATATTGAGTAATGAAGATTTCATGAGTGGAATAAATGCTTATTAAACATCTTGAGCAGCTACTGGTTTCTGTCAAGCCAGAGTCCTGCTGCTGTCAAATTCCTCATTCTACAGAAGGAATTTCTAGGTGAGGTTACTAAGTCATCATCAGTGATATCATTTTCAAATGTCTGTTTTTGAAAAGCAAACACAAATTGAAAAAACCACAAATGAACAATTTACCATATGAAGAAACATGAACAATATTTATTAGAGACAATGACTGTAAACAGCCAGAAAAAGCTCACATCCACAATTCCTTGGCTGTGAAGAAGTACAAGCACATTCATTCATAACCATAGCACTAAGATTCTAAAGTGGTTTCTGAGGAAATGTCACATATTTAACAATCAGTTGTAACTTCTCCCCCATTTACAAAGCTGAAAATAATAAAACCACTTTTCATGAAAGGGTAGGCAGTCAAGTTATAAAGCACAATTATAAAAAGATGCTGCTGTGTATTTTATGAAAGACAACACAGAAATGATAAACATATTTACTATCAAAATCCTTTGCTCACATTTCAATACTTTTTTTCCTTCAAATACCATGTGTTTGGCTAATTTTTGTAAACAACTGATGGTGTATGACGAAGCAACTGCTCATTTATTTCCAAGTAGAATCACCGTTTGCTTTAACCTTTCTATAAAGTCAAAGGCTCACCTATCCACTCAAGTCATTCAAGTGGGTGGCACTACTTGTTTCTCTTCTAAAAGCAAGAAAAAATAACAACCTGCTTATTGACTTCATGAACTATAATAACAACCCTTTAATATGCATAGAAGTTTTAAAGTTTTTCACATCAATTATTTAAATGGGTATTTCCAACAACCACGTGTGGTACGTTGGAAAAGTGTGCCATCCAAATTTGGAGCATGTGGAAACTGAGGCATAGACGAATGAAGTAACTTTAGGGTTGGGCAGGCCAATCTCTACAGTAGTGGGCCTTGTCTAGTAATAAAGAGAAAAAGTCTAAAAAATTAGCAATGGATTATTTCAATTTATTTTGAGAAAAGATATCATCTCTATCTAGCCATATAATATTAAGTTGGAGCAATTGTCATTACAAGTTTGGGCAGTCATTAATTAGATTAAACACTAAGATTTTTAGAAAACTTCTACTTTAGCTCCCAACACATAAGGAAACGTGATGATTTGTCTATAGGACAACTCAGCTCTGCTTTCTGAAACACAAGTTCATCATTTGAGATCAGCCTTGGTGGCACAATGGTTAAAGTCCTTGGCAGCGAATGGAAAGGTCAGCAGCTCAAATCTCGGACAGGGAAGAGAACTGGGTAATCTTAGCCTGTAGAAATGTACAGTCTAGGAAACCTTATAAGGCAGTTGTACTGTATCCTACAGGGTCACTAGGGATCAGAATCAACTTCATGGCACACGACAACAATATACTTTTAAAGCAAAAATCCTCAGTTCAATCTGGTTTTAGTTAGGAAAATGAGGTTGTGATTGAATCAAGAAATGGGGTTATATTTTCCCCCATAGCCTGAGTATCTGTGTATCAATGGTCATAATTGACAAAATTTCCAATTATATGACCAAACATCTCTGTCATTTGAAATGATGTATAATTTGGATTTGGTAACTCCATGACCATCATAGTTTCCTTTGAGGAAACCATAGATGATTTGGAGGTTAGATTCGGTAATGTTTTTTGAGATAGACTTTTGAACCATGGCTGCGAAGGACATACTTTCTCATTGTTTTGTAATTCTGACCATGACTCCTGCTCCCACTGACCAATTTTTTAACTCTTTCAAGACAGGATAGGTATTAGAGTACTGGATGGATGAATTCGAAATTTAAGTGTTTGAGGGTGCTGAAGATCATCAACTCTGGTTGACCAGTACGATCAACCTGGTCAGTGACAGGCTGGTGTATGCTCTCATTTTCTATTTCCTGGGAATTATTTGATGGCCTGAGGCCATTGTGTAGCTTCTAGATAAGAAAGTTTTCCTCACAAAAGAATTTGAAAGGAATGGGTTTCAATGAACAAAAGTTAGTGGTTTGATCTAAAATCACTTGAATGGCTTAAGATGATCCTTATATTCTCCTAAACATTAAGGTACCTCTCTTAATTTAGGAAAAAAAGTAAAAAATCTTCATCTTAGCTTGATTTTGCTCACAGTCATAACATATTTTCAATTATATATATATATATATATATATATATATATATATATATATATGCATCCAGACAGGGAGTATGTATTCTATGAAGTCTCCCTTTAGTGAACTATCTTTTTGATGAGGTATGGTCACTATTTGACTTAGGCATATTACATTAGAGCAAGTGACAGATAACACTACAGGGAGAAAAAGATGATTCATAGTTTTATTCACATTTAATAAGCAAAAAGGATGGTATGTTGTATGAATATCTTCTAAAATGAAACCACAAATGTTGATAAATGTAAGATAATTTCATAAAAATAAAATGGGTGGATCTGCAGGTTAAGAGCTTATAGATACATTTTATGGGGTTGCATATAAAAATACACAATATGTCTGTCGCACAAAAGAATATTTGTGTTTCATTGGTCTTTGCATGTATCTGAAAACTGGTCATCAAACTGCATTTTTCTTATGCATGAAATTATTTACAAATTCACTAACAGGTTCTCTTCTTTTTAATGCTGGAATTGGGATGTCCAAATAAACATATTCATAATAGACCAATGGATGCAGAGTCTGGTGAAAAGAGAGTCTAAAAGAAAAGGACTCATATTTTCGCCAACCCCTGTTCTACACATCAGTGTCCTCTTAACCCTTGTCGAAGCATTTCACGATCAACGATTTCATGGTGGGATTGATGACATTTCACCCAAACACTTGAAGCTATGCTACCCAATCCACTTTTAATGAAGTACATAGGATACCTGATCAAAGGAGAAATTAAAGAGGACATAAAGGTACAAGAGAATAAAATCAGAGGGCTTGCCCAAAGGGAAACACATTCGACAAAATATAAAATTCTTATGGCTGTTTCTTCTCTTTATAATTTAAAAGTTTCTGAAGTCAATCTCAAGGGAGGGCGGGGCTGAAACAGAAATCCTTTCCTTCCAAGTAATAAAAATTAAAATTCCCGATTACTTGCACTGTATACAACTTTTCGATAGGGACTTACAGAAATATTTTAATGAACTGAGGTAACTCTTTTCTAAAACACTTCTGGCAGACAAAAAAGTTGGCAAAGATAAGGAAGGGAACTTTATTTTCCTCTGTTCTGAAGAGGGAAAGAAATCCTAGAAATTTTCTACTAGAAATTCCCAGAGTTGCAGAGCATACCTGAGTCTTGAAACCTTGAGAAGAGTTAAGTCAACCTTCTGAGAGAGTAATTTCTTCAACCCTCTTGAGATTGTAATAACTCTCATAAAGTGTCTATTCTTTTGATGCTTTCATACCCACCTTGATCCAAACTTTCTCTAGCATATATAAGTAGAACACTTTTTCTAACATTCCAGCATATCCATAACCAAATTTAGAATCCATATTTCCATTAATTTGGGAATGAAATATTCAAATCTAAGTTTTAAAAAATCAATTGGAACTCAGAGATAGCATGCCAAGACTATTACAGTTGATAATATACAAAGCATCCCGATGAGATGAAAATGAAGTATCTATTTAAAAAATGCAGTCTTCCCTATATTCTCCAGTAGGAGTGATGTGGCTGATAGCAAGGCCCCAGGAACAGTCTCTGATCAGCAGGAGAGCTCTTGGGCACAAACCACGCTCAAGGTCATAAATCATCAGATGACCCGGACCGGCAGTTCAGAAAAGTTGAAAACTAGAGAGTTCCTTTCTTCATTCTCTCTGATGGAATCAGCCCATGGGCTAATTTTCTGCAGGGTGACAACAGTCTAGGGTACACTGTGAGTGAAAAAGACCGAAATGCCAGGAAGAACCTAGTTGCTTGCGAATTGAGGTACCTGGGACTACTTCCTCCAACACTTAGATGTTTTCTTGGCTTCACGTCAAGGTTTCCACACATTCTAAGAGCTCTATAAAGGGGAAGAATTCATAGTCTCTCAGGAGTTGAGAGGTAGCTTTCTGTTTTGTTATCCATGCAGTGCTCAATACATGTATGAAGATCAGAGATCAACCCGGAAAACAAGATATCTGTGCACCAAGAGATTCCAGGTCCTGTTAAACAGTGCAGAACTCATTCGTGGACATGATTTGATTGGGCATAGAACTGATTTTATTGCTACGTGTCTCAACCCTTTCTCCAGATTCTGTTTGGTCTGTCTTTTCTTCTTTTGGGCAGGATCTATGATTCGTGCAGGTACAGAAAATATTACTAATCCATGTCTGGAAGCCTTCAGAAACACTAGAGGAGAAAAGCCTTTTGCAAGGGTGAAAAAACTGGTAGAACACAAGCATGAAGAGAATGGCTGTACAGTATGCAATGAGCAACTGTAGAATCAGGAGTGGGGCACACACGTACATATAGATGTCGGTCTTGTGAAGGTACCATATGAGGAGGAGGAAAGCATTCTCGATGAATCTCAGCATGTAATACACCAGTAACCGGTACCAATTTTGGGATTTGCTGATGAGGTCTGGGCTGTTGATTTTCAGTTGCACAGCAGACCAGCAGAACATGTTGATGCCGGCATAGAGAAAGGTGAGGAAGCACAGCACAATGGTGGTGCCCACCCTAGTGAATGCTTTTTCGATGTTCTCAGGGAATGGAGAGCGACTGCACCAGAAGAGGATCCAAGGGTACAAGAAGAAACTGAAGAAATTGACAAACACATCGAGCACTACCCAAGTCTTCATGACTGAAGTAAAGAGGACTAGGACCACAACTCGAGTAGCAATCTCAAAGCTCCTCCAGAGAAAAATGGAGACATAGGCAAGCGGCTTCACTTTGACATCATATTCATCGTACTTGATCTTAATGGCGAGGATGTTACAGCGCAAGGCTCCATACACAATGGACAGCAAGGACAGAGTCATTAAAAGGCCTGTAAAGAGAAGACAAAGAACATGTTCAAGTCTCACCTCTATTCATAATCCTACTGTGACCAATGAGCTATTAGTTTTCTACTCATATTCCGTAAACCGTTGTTTTATATGTAATAGGCTGACTTCAGCAGTTCATATCTGCATCACTATATGCCTGATGGATTTTTATAGAATTACAGAAAGCTGCTCTGCTCAGATGCAAGGCAGGCTGAAGTATTAGGAAATTTAAACGTATGTGAGAGCCCTCGATTAATGATTGATGAAGCTGGAGTGTAAAACCTCCCCTCCCCCCCCCGCCCTGCCTGACTTCTGGTCTCTTACATAGAATAACTCAGAGACATGTGTTCTATTTCCCACTGTTTCTTAATACCAATACTATTTATGTGATATATTATTGTCTATGAAAGATATTAATGCTATGTATTGGATGACATAAGAAGTCCCTGGGTGCTACAAATGGTTAAATATCTGATTATTTAATCATTTAAGGTTGGCAGGTCAAACACATCCAGAACTGCCTTGAAAGATATCCTTGGTGAACTGCTTCCCAAAGATCAGAGGCTTGAAATTCCTGTGGAGCAGTTCTACTCTCCAGATCCTTTGCTCTCATCATGAGTTGGAATGGACTTTGTAGAAATTAACAAGAAAATTGCCTTAATATCCCTTTCCCTCTTTCACTCTCTTTCTGTTAAGCATTGATAATCCCTACACGTTCCAAAGTAACTTTAGGTACTCAAATCTGGGTTTCCAGGTATGGTTCAGGAGTGACTCAAACTAAGACACCTTTTCTGAACAGATCTCAATCTGTCTGAATCTATAGAACCCTGCCCATGTGATGTCTTGTTTCCCCTATTGACTGAGAAGTTTCTGGGGAGCAAAGGCCACATCTGATACCAGTAATAGATAAATTACCAGAAGGAACTCAACAAAAGATACTCAATGGACTCCTCTCTATTTCCATAATTTTTGTTACTTATATTAGAAATCTAGACTATTCACTTTCTTTCCTCTTCTGCTATATGCTTATATACTGCAATGAACTGTAGCTATAACACATTTACAGTTATGGTCGATGTATTTTAAGCTTTGCAAAAGGCTTAGTGCTTCAATAAGTTCACTTTAGGCTGAATACTTCTTAAAATAATTTCTGGATAATGGGTATTTTCCCCCAGTTTGTAAGTAGTAGTAGTTTGCAAGGATAAGATGTGGTCCATTTATATGAGCATGGTACCATGCGCAACACTACAACATTACTGGTCTTAGTTCTAATCTGTATTGACATATATTGTCATACCACTTACCAAAGGCTGCCAATAAATCAAAATGCTGGAACAAGGAGGGAAGGGAAGCAGAATTTTGACTTAGGAACAAGATCTTGGCTTTGGCCCTACCCTTGTCTCATCAACTTCCCCCAGGAAAATTACCATCTCTCTAAGTTCAGTTTCTCAGATATCAAATTGAGAAGATAACACCCTTGGTGTCCACTTCTTGAAATGCAATGTTAATGTATTGTTACCCATACAACATCATCCATTTAACAGTTTCTCCATGGTTTTAAATGCATGATGATAAAGTGATTTTTCCATATATAAGTTCTGAAACAAAGGGAACACATCTATATTTTGTCGGAATAAAAATTCTGAAGGTTTGCTATCTGTTTGCATAAGAAAAGATCAATTTTACTGAAAGCATCAAGTTTTGGGGTGCTGATTTAAAATCTCGACATCTCCTAATCAAATTTAAGATAAAAATGGCATGAGGAATAGAACAAAAATAGTTAGACTTATATTTTCTGAGACATTGATTTAATGAAACATTTTAAAACAATGCATATTAGAAACAAATGTTGAATCGTGGTGACAAATTTCCATATTCTAAGGATACAGCATTGAGACCATTTTTTAGCCTATATGTCTTCTCCACTATAAGAAAAACACTCTAAAAAAGAGAAAAAAGAAAAAAACATTTTAAATGCCAAGCAGAAGAAATGTACAATTATGCATTCATTCACATGTACTATATATTGTCATTTTTATGACATTTTAATTTCAAAGTATTTTCCTTTTAACGAAACTATGACCCAAATAAATCTGAAGCAATTAATTTTCTCTTATTATGTCAATTACTTTCAAATTACATATTTTTTCTCTAACAAGAAAATTAGCCAATTACTTGTCCAAGTGGTGCTTGGTAGCAATCAACCAGTGAAGACTTCTTGCAGAGTAATTAGCATGAAATCATTACCTCAATCATTATTCATATTGTTGGGTGTTCATTGCATACCATTACAGATAGAGTGTCAGGAAAGCAGATATACTTGGGAGATAAGAAGCTGTTATGAAATTCTTAGGATGTGTATTTTTCCCTGCAGGATTAAACTGTTATATAATGAATGGTTAGGATGAAGTTCACGCAAATACTCAGATTTCCATGGGGAAAAGTTACCTGACACTATTACCTAATGTCATCTTCACAGAGACAACATAAAAGGGCAGGCTAACAAATATGAGGGGCACTTTATCAAAGCCAACATTCACTAATAATCATATTTTCAATTCTCAGGTGTTTGTGAGATGCTGTTTTATTCTTTTATTAGAAGACAAGACATCACTGTAAGCAAAGTTTGAAGGCTCTGGCAATATTTCAAACCCTTGCCACACACTAAAAGTCTCCTCCCACATGACTCTAGCCAGATGAACTCCTTCCAAATGAATTCTCTTCCTATTTCACAGAGAAAATAATTATCATTAAGCATAAATTTGCTCATTTCCTGACCTGACACCATAAACACAATCTTTATGCAAAGGGAAAGAGAACATTTTGTTCCCGAGAATTCCTCTTAGGAGGGGAATTATAACAAAAGGTCTTCAAAATTCCATAGGAAAAAAAATTATCATTTGATTACAGTTTCCCACAAATCTTTTGAAACATTAAAATTTTAAGGCAAAGGGAATAATCTATTGTTTTGGAGAGGTATGGGGATCTGTCCCCAAGGTGGAAGAAGGAAGAATGAGATGATTATAGCTTTCAGATTTTTATTTTCAGAGTAATAGAAGGATCATCATGCATCTAGTTGTCATACTTTGAAGTCTGACTCCATACACCCACTTCTCCATCCCAAGCCCCAGCCAGCCCCATGTACCCCCTTTCTCTTACTCTAGTCAGACACAGGTCTGAGTTCAAAAGTTAAAAAAGGGTGTTGTTGTTTAGATAATTAAGTAGGCAGGCAAAATTCTTAGCTTTGGGTAGTTCTCATAACACCTTACCTTTCTGACATGCTGACCACCCAGTTATAGTTGATGTCCTGTTTCCCCTTCAGGATGCCATCTGCAAATTCTGGAGCCCACAGCACACCATTATGCTGCCTGTGTGAGTTCAATAATTTACTAGGACAACTCACAGAACTCACAGTGGGCAAGTTAATTATATTAATATAATAAAAGTAAGACACGTAGTATGAGGTTGAGGAAGGTTCACAAAAAGATGATTCTCTATCTCAGGGAATATACCAAGAGCAAATGTTCTGACCAAGTATAAAGCTCTCTGAGCCTCAATGTTCTGGCCTTTATTGGCCGGTCCTGCGTGACAAGCTAAACCATGCTTCTTAAGGCTAGTACATAGCAGACTCCTACGTGAGTCTTGTTGATCTGGCCAGGCCCCACGTTCCAGCACAACTTCTCAAGTATGGTGTGAAAGTCCCCAAGCAGGCACACTCATTATCCCTGGGGTTATTTCTACAGAGTCACATTACTCAGACTGAAGCCAATCTTTTATCCAAACTTGCAAAGTGACTGAACTTACAAATGCTTTGGTGAAGTAAGATTTTTTTATTTAAAAAAGCATCGAATGACTTCAAGTGGGTCCTGAGGCATCCAAGTGCATTGGCAAAGGAAACTAAAACAGTGTGCTTCTGGAATTTTAATCAGAATTCAGACAGACAGTGATATTTAACTCTTTTCTTCTAATCTCAGTAAACAAAGCATTTCCTTACTATCTAAAGCCACGTTCTCTACCTGTACCATTTCACCAAGAACCTATCATCTTTCTCTTTGACTGCTCCCCTTTTCCTGTTTCTGCTGAAGTCTTTGAATGTGACCACCTCTACTGCATCTAAAAAACATCCCCCAGAGGCATAAAAACAACAATAATTTATAAAGTATTGAGGGTTGGTGGGAAGGAGAGAGCAGGGGAAGGGATGGAAAAGCCAATACTAGGGGCTCAAGGGAAAAGGGGGATGATTGGAGAACCATAATAGCAGCAGACATGTATTGTGAAAAACGATGTACGAGCCCTCAATAAAATGTAATTAAACAAAGAAAATTCACATGTGTTTATAATATGACTTTAATGAATAAAACATTTGTGCACAGCTAAAAAATTAAATTATACTAAATAGAAAAAAGTACATAGTTATTGATGCAATGTGACGACTGCATAGAAGTTCACTATATTTCCTCTCAATATTTTCACATATTGGAAACACTCCCAAAGGAAGGAAAAGCAGAAGGAATCAAATGAGGAGAGAACTCTGATTTTATCCACGATGTCTCTCTGTCCACTATTGAGCTCTCTTTGACATTTTTCAGTCATTTTCCTAATCATCAACCCCATGCAGTCTGAAGTCTGAGACTGTTCTCAGGGTTAAACTGGCATTCCAATGTCCAAATCTCATGGATTCCTTTAGTTCTCTTCCCTGGCCCCTTTGTAACATTTGATATTGCTCTGCATACTCTTTTGAAATCCTTCCTATAGTAATGATTGCAATATTTTCTTTTAGTCTTTCTCACACTTTCTGGGTGGTACTTCTCGATCTTTTTTATGGGCATATCTTCCTCTCCCCAGGCAAGAGCTATGGTTTTGCTTTCTCCTTCTATACAGTTTTGAAGCCCTGGTTACATTTTCTGCTAAGTGTTGAACTGCACAATCATGAGAGAGCTGAGGCTATCTGCTCCCATACAGTTTTACAGCTTTGGAAACACTGCACAAAGTTTCTTTGAGTCAAAATCAACTTGATGACAGCCGCTCTTGTATTCAGGGAATTACCACATTTTTTTCCCAATAGATCTGTAGGGAGACCTAGCAACATAGTGATTAAGCATTGGGCTGCTAATCGTAAAGTCAGCAGTTTGAAACCTCAAGAGAAAGATAGGGCTTTCTATTCTTTTAAACAATCATTTTATTCAGAGCTCTTGCGGATATTATAACAATTCACATATGATTACATAAAGCAATCTTGTACATATGTTGCCATCATCATTTAAAAAATATACCTTTCTATTTTAGCCTTTATTATTAGCCTCCCTTTTTTCCTCTCCCCCATCCTCCCACCCTGATACACTCTTGATAAATTATATACATGAATTTCATATCTTATACTGTCTGCTGTATCCCTTCACCACTTCTGTTATTCGTCCCCCTCGAGGACGTGGGGGTGGTAATTATACATCCATCATTGCTACCAGTTTCCCCTTTCTCGTCCTTGCCAACCCACACTCCTCCTACCCCTATGGTATCTCTATTTCCATTATTGTGTCTGAGGGTTTGATCTATTCTGGCGTCCATGTGTTGAAAGCTCGTATCTGGCACCTGTACCAATGAATATACTTTGGTCTAGTCGGATTTGTGAGGTAAAACTGGGGTCATGATAGTGGAGGAGGGGTGGGTGGGGTGGACGTATTAAAGAACCAGAGGAATGTTGTGTGTTTCATCCATGCTAGTCTGCACGCTGGCTGTAGGGTCCTTTCTGTGTGACCCTTCTCTGGGGGGATGTTCAGTGCGAAGTACAGGCTCAGAAACTCCAAGGCACAGTTCTAGTGTGCCCTAGAGGGTCACTGTGAGTCAGAATCTACTCGAGAACCGTGAGCTTGGATTTGTGTTTGTTTTAGATTTTTCTTTTTGGTCTATACAGTCTTAGATACATTTTTAAAAAACCCAAAAGCAAAGTTTATCTTTCCTTGGAAATCTCTTACATTCAGTTCATGACACACTGTCAGACCTACATCATCCTATCTAGATAGCTATGTCTTAGGTAGGACTACTTTACCCTAATCTCTCCTAACATCAAATAGATCTGCGAGCCCAGACTATTTGGTGTGACCCATAGACCAGGAAATTCAGCACAGAATTATTTCACTTTAGGTCCACTAGGTCAGAATGTGTATTTTAGCACACATTAACATTTGAGAGGCATTACTCTAAGGTACCCCTTCAACACCACTTCTGTATCACTTGTTAACTCTCAGATGGTTCTTGTCACAGGGTCCTGATTGATTTCTTTTCCTGCCATCAGACTTCTTTCTTTGCTTGTCTGTCTGGAGAACGCTACTTTTTCTTCAAGCTTCAGTGAGAGTTTCACCTACAGAATGATGACTCTCCCGGGTCTTTACTCAGTTCCTTTCACTCAGTTGTGCAAGTTATTTCAGGTGGTAAAAAAGATTTCAAGTTTCTTCTAAGTAGCTAACATACAAAGGTACTAAGTGATAAGATAAAGGTTCACATAGCTGGCTCCGAGGTGCCAATAAAATTGTAGTTAATATTTTCTATGAGAATGCAATCTACAAGTAACTACTATATCAGAGTTTCATCATCAATATCGTTCACAGTGCCTGGCACAAAGTATAACCAAACCATGTATACTGAATGAATAAATGAAAAAGACACAAGCAATGACTTATCCTTTTGTTTTTAACAATGAGTGAAGAACGTAAGCTCCAGTTATCCCACAGGCATAATTGGAATGAGCATTGTGAACTCCCAAATCCCTTTGCGAGGGGATGGCTTCTGGAATTCTGTTTCTTTTCAGATACATATGCTTCTATGGGCCTTTCTCAATTTAGATCTTGCACCTGTTTACATCACTACTTGAAGGTGTTTGCTATTTAAGTCTATACTCCAAAAGGTTATTTTTAGAATAAAAGAAATGCCCTCAAAGTAGGGAGATGCAGATCCATGGGAATGACTAAGGAATCTCCCTGTGGCTGCAGAATCTGGAAGCCAACTAGGTGCTGACACATGTCTGGAGTATCCTGCTATTGTTTTGTGTGCATAATTAGTCCTATGTTCTTTCTAGCTTCCTTGGCCTAGCCCCTAGTTTTAGCATTGGACATGTATTCAAGAACTCATTGCTCTGCTTGACTGAGACCTCCAGGTCCTAGATATTGGTCAGCAAATTGTTGATGAAGAGTAAAGAATAAGAGACAGACCACCATCACCATTAGCTAGTAGCCAGATCACTCCCCAACCCTTAGATACCAAAAATTTCAAGAAGTCTGATTGTAGTTCTTAATTATTTTTCAAACTCATAATACATTGTCTCACCTCTCCTCATCCCTATATTCTGGCATAATTCAAAGATGAAGTTTGGATAGTGTAATTTAAGCATTAAAATAGCAGCCTTTTAAAGAGTCATCAATGGGACTTTACCAAGAGAAAAAATAGTACTATACTATCTTCTCACACTTTCTGGATTCCTTAAAAATGAGTATATCAAAAAGCAAACAAGAATTTCCATGGTTGGCAATGGGAGATTAGCTTGATCTGCAGCATGACTCTTGACAAGAACAACCAGACACACATCTGTTTAAAGGCATCAGAGACCTATCATAGCGTGAGAATTTGTGGGGATATGATTTCAGAGAGATGAAAAGTTTCAAGAGAAGATACTAACATTTGACACTGATTTTAAATTCAAGATATTTTCCCATGGGCAATTGGGTACAAAGAGACCAAAAAGTTGAACACAGCTTTTAGAAGTCTCTCAAACTGGGGCCTAAAACCTCCTCATAAAACCTACTGCTATTGAGTCTGTTTCCATCTGCAGTAACCTTATCCCAGGTTTCAAAGACTGTAAATCTTTATAAGGCTACACAGCTTTATCTGTATTCTGTGGAGCTGCTGGTGGGTTTGAACCACTGACCTTTTGGTTAGCAGCCCAATGTTTACCTGACGGCACCACCAGGGCTCCCTATGTTGGTAGAGTGGAAATAAATATTGATATTCCAAACTTAATCTAGAACCTCAAATTATCTGAGTTTTTTCATATATATTTTTGACATTAAAATTCAAAATAGAATACAATACCACCAACTGCAAGAATACTGAACAAAAGAGTACTGATTACAATCCAAGAATAAAACTGATGCTGAAAACTGTCATACAATTTACAGATATCAGGATTAACTCACATTGTATTAAAATAACTATAATTAAAGTCACTTTAAACTACATGACAAGATAGTGAATCAACAGTGACTAAAAACTATTTAAAATCCCATATAAAAACTTTAGAATAAAAATCCTTTAGAATAAAAATTTAATATTTATATTAGAAACTTCGCCAGCTTACCAGCTGAACCTGACCCATGGTGATCCCTTCATGTCATAAAAAAGTTTACAGTGGATGATTTTTTGCTAAGTAGGTCACTAGGCCTTTCTTCTGAGGTAACCCTGGATGGATATGAGCCTACATCCTCCCAAGTTAGCAGCAGATAATGGTAAATATTTGTATCACTGAGGGACTCTGCTATTGTTAGACACTGTCAAACCAGCCCTCAAATCAAACTCATGGTGACCCCATACACAATGGAAACATATATTGTCTGATCTTGTACTATCCCCATGATCAGTTGTGGATCACATGATTGTGATCTTTGGGAACAGATTTCCAGGCCTTTCTACCAGGTTCATCTGAGTCTGGAAGCTCTATTGAAACCTGTATCTACTGAAGCATTACAGAAATCAGCATCATAGCAACATGAAAGCCTTCAATGATGGGGAGGTACATGGAGTGTATTATCTGGGAATTAAACCTGGGTCTTCTGCAGGAAATATGAGAATCCTATCACTGAGTCACCAATGCTCTCGTAGGGAATCAACAGATGGGTTTATCAACAGACTAGACATATTGTAAATCTCATTCATAAACTGGAAAGAAAAAAAGAAAATAAAGATAGAGAAGGAAAAGCCTCAGTGATTTATGGGAAATTGGAAATGGTCATAAAAAGGAGAAAATACAATAGGTCAGAAAATACAATATTTGAAGAGCTAAAGGCTGTGAATTTCCCCAAACTGACAAATATCAAGACGTAGATTCAAGATAGGCCACAAGGAAATCATCGTGATGAAACTGCCACACACCAAAGTAGCAAAGAAACTCTGTAAAAGCAGTCATGAATGAGGAAGCACATGTTTAAAATATTAACTGCAAAGCCAGTAAAGAAAGAAGGGAAAACTTCAAAGTGGGAAGAAATAATCACTAATTTAAATTCTATATCCAAAGCTACATATAAAAGAAAAACATTTCAATTGAAAATTAATTTATTATTATGAAGCACAACTTCTCCAAAGGAAATAGTAAGGTGAATATTTTAATTCCAAGGGATACTGTCCTCTGTGTAAGACAAAAATAGCACGAAGCCCAAAATTATAAACACAACTCAATTTTTAAGATTGGCGACAAGACATGAAAGAATATACATGTACACAAATATCAAAATTGCCACTGACCATATGAAAAGGCATCCACTCTCATGAGTCTTTAAGGAATGTCAATTCAGACTACAAAGAGGTACTACTGCACCACACAGAACAACTAAGAGTCAGAACATAGTGGTGAGAAGGATGTGAAACAAGCGCAACGCTAATGCACTCCTGATGGGTGCTTAACCTGGAACAACTGGTATGAAAGTTTTCTGCTAAAGATAAACATATGTACATTCTCTATGAGCCAGCAATTCCACTCCTGAGTGTATATGCATTACCTATACATACACACGTTTGCACATACAATTATGAACACATACATACATGTAAGACAAAAATTGTCACTACAAAATCACAGAATCCTTTATTAAACATAGCCTCCATTTAGGTCTATGCCAGTGGTTCTCAATCTTCCTAATGCTGTGAACCTTTCATACAGTTCATGTGGTGCTGACCCCCAACCATAAAATTATCTTCATTGCTACTTCATCACTGTCATTTTGCTACTGTTATGAATTAGGTGACCATTGTGAGAGGATTGTTCAACCCCCAAAGGGGTCTTGACCCACAGGTTGAGAACCATTGGTCTATACACTTTTGAGGACTGTGTTTCTATCTCTCTAACCCTTCCCCCCAAAGAATTCTGGAGCACTCTTCAGTTTACACCATGTCAAAATGTCATTTTTAGCATTCTAGAAGGACTCGTATTCTGTTCCTTTTCAGTGTTCTTTGAGTCTCGGGGATAAAAACGTTCAAAAAATGATAAGAGCTCTGGAGCAAATGTGGTAAGGTTTGTCAACAAAATTCTCATAGGACAGCCTTTGATACTTTCATAGAAAGAGTAGGTCCATTGTTATGATAGAAAAAAATGATTCCTGGTCACAACTTTCCTGGTCTTTGTTTCAAATACCTTTTAAGTTTTCTTAAAACTTTGTCCTAATCAGCCTCTGTGATCATCTTAAGTCGTTGAGAAAATCTATCAAGATTACCACTTTGGTCTGGACACAACATAGTTGTCAATAACCTTCTGAGCTGATTTCTCTGTCTTGAATTGAACTAGCCTAGCAGATCCTCTAGGAGAGTCCTGGTGGGATAGTGACTAAGCAGTGGGCTGCAAGCCTCCAGGTCTCCAGGAGAAAGATGAAGCTCTCTACTCCCATAAAGAGTTACTCTTAGAAACCCACCAGGGCAGTTGTACCCTGTCCCACAAGGTCACAGTGGGTCAGAATCGATTAGATGGCAGGGAGTTTGGGGACATCCCATTGGAAACCACTGCTTAAAGTGGATCTTTTTTGTAATGCACCCTAAGGAGACTAAGATAAGTATATTACTGAGAGAACTTGTTTGCAGCCATTTGCTTATAGCAGAGATATGTTAGAACATATGTGATTTATAAGAAACCCATATGTAATGAACTAAAACTCTATTAGAAACTCATTTTCTTATGTGTGTGTGTGTGTGTGTGTGTGTGTGAGGGATAGGAGAGGCTTCAAAAAGTTTGAGGAAAATTCTATTATCTTTTCATTACATTTTCACAAACTTTCTGAAGTCCCCTCATGTACAGCTTCACATACATACAAAAACACATTGCATGACAGGTGATTTTTATGGAAGTATTATTTCAATAGTCTCCATCTACAGATATTCTAAATACCAGTACAGAAGAGATTGGATCAATAATTTATTATACATTCACTCAGTGGAATACTACACATCATTGATATATATCACACATATATTTAAATTATGCTATAATTCACAGCAGAGACAAATCTAATAAATATAGTGTTAAGGAGACATCATATTTTTAAAATTGCATACTACAGACTGAATTCATGTAAAAATAGAGCCTGTTTTCATTTACTGATCACCTTTTCAAAAAGAGAGTTGGTAAAGTGACTAAAAAAGGACAACATTAGACTTCTGGGATGCTGATTCTCTTCTCTATCATGACCTGGATAGAGAGTACTAAATTATATTTACTGCTTAACTCTGTTTTCATTTCCTTAGATTCCAGCATTCACAAGTCAACAAATACTAGGGGCCACACCTCAAAAACCATAAATAAAGCTCCTATGGGTGGAGCTTTTGTAGTATGCATTTTCCCCACTAAGCAAGCATGGGGCAACTCGCTCTGAGTCCGTTCGCCCAATGCTGTCACCTGGGAAGATTCTCTCTTGTCACAGTACATTTTTTTCTTGCAAGCAGTTTGGCTTGAACCTCGCTTTATAGGGATGGCTGATTTAAGAGAACAGCTTTGTTTCCCGCTCAGGAAAAAATGCTGCAGAAACTGTTGGGATTTTGAACATATGGGAAAAACTCAAGTGTGTGAGTGGTCTTCTCATTTCAAAAAGCAGAAATGTCTATTGATGATAAACTTTTTTCTTCTTTTTTTTCATGGGCATCACTGCCCCCTGGTGGGAGTAGGAGGCCCACCCTTGATCCTGGAGAGCTACTGCTGTATTTGAACTGCCAACCCTTGGACCGCAGTCCCACACACAACCACTATGCCACCGGGGCCCAGCCCCAGATGATAAACTTTTTTTCTGGGCATCCGTCAACTTTGAGAGCAGACAAACATGTTAACTTATAGTGTATTTGGGATTCATTTCACCAGGTCAAACTTTTAAGCAAGCTTTCTATTTATAGGTTCTGAAAAGACAGCATAACAGTGTGCAACAAGAAAGGCCTGCTTTGTGGCAGCCAGGGGCCTGGCCTCGTTTTGCTACCGTGACAACGCACCTGCTCACGCAGCCATATCACTGCCCCTGTTGTTGGCCAAAACAAACAAACAAAGAACACCAGGATGTTTCTCGTGTCCCATGCACCTTACTCCCTTGACCTCTCTTGGTGAGACGCTTTTGTTTCTGCGAAGGAAGTAGGACATGAAAGGACAGCAATTTGAAGTCACAGAAGAGGTGAAGAAAAAACGAGGGAGGTGCTGTCAGCCATCCAAATTGATGAGTTTGAAAAATATTTCCAAGAATGGAATCACAGCTTTAACAAATGTGCTAAGTGTAATGGAGCGTACTTTGAAGGTGATAAGGATTTGGGGCAAAAAAATTTAAATACACAGCTGTGAAAAATTTCTTTTTGAGGAAGAGGGGGTGCCTCCAAATGTTAAATAAGATATTGTCCTTCAAAGGAGTGGGTTGGGGGAGGGGTCGGGCAGTGTGAGATATGACAGAACAATAATAATTTATAAAGTATTGAGCGTTGGTGGGAAGGAGAGAGCAGTCAGGGGTAGAGGGGAAGGGGTGGAAAAGCCGATACTAGGGGCTTGAGGGAAAAGGCGGACGATTGGAGAACAATGATGGTGGCGGACATGTGAGGGTGCCTAGCACAGTGTGTTTATTTGTGTATTGTGAAAAGCGATGCACGAGCTCTCAAAAAATGGTTTCATAATAATAAAAAAACATAAAAAAGACAAAACAAGAAAAAAAAAGATATTGTCCTTCATGATAATTATGGCTAGTTCAGTATATATAACTGATGATTTTATTGGACATTTAAGGTGTTTTGACTCTTCATTTTTTAAAATAGTTCATAATTAATCATGTTTCATACTTATGCTGAGTAAACCTGTCTGTATGCATTGTACACATCAGGTTTTACAAAGCTTAAGCAGTAGATGTTTTTCTTAATTGAAAATCTTAAGGCAAAATGTTTATCTATTCATTATTATACTACTCTTTTTCAGAATTATTTTGCTTTCTCTGTCCTGGAAAAATGTCAAGTAAAAAACACAGCATATGTGCATAACCCTACTTTGATCACCAGAGCAAAGCTGGTTCTACAGATAATAACCAGCATGGCACTCGTTCTTTAAAATACCCATTAAAGTTTTAGTGATTAAGATACTGCTTCTATCAAAAGCCTGGAAAGCTTGCCAATTTATCAGATATTTAGCCAAAATTTCAAGACATATCCTTCAATACATATTTATATCTTGTGCAGTACTCAGAATTACCAGAATAAATATTATGGCCCATGATTCACTGCTCATATGGTGCAGTTATTACTACCCACAGAGATTCTGAATGCTTCTGTTATTTCTTTCCCAAATATATTTTAATTTCTTCCCTAAAGAAGCTGAACTAAGAGTTCTTCCAGCTCTAAAACTTCAACAGTCTCTTGGGCTCAAAATAATATTGCAATCTTACTCTGTATTGTAAGAAACTTTACAGGTACTGCTCAATTAGTTTTAATAACAATTCTATACAATCAGTACTGTTATTGTATCCTACTCATCCAAATGACAAAAAGATGTTAAATAACTCCCCAGAGAGCATTCAGCTAGCAGGGAGTCTTGCTTTAGACTCTTTGTCTTAAGGAGTAGACTCTTCTACCTAATTAACATAATTAAGTCTTAATAGTAAGGTGCTGTACTGGTAACTGAAATGCCGACCATTCAAGCCTACCCACCAGGTGGGCAAGAGAAAGGTCTGTTTCCCTAAAGATGATGGCCAGGAAAGTCTTCTGAAGGAGTTTTACCTACAGAGGGTCACTGAGCTCAAATTGAATGGATGGCACGCAGCAAGTGTGACATGTCCCTAGCAGGCTCAGTCTCGGTGGTCCCTCGTTTACTGCTAGAGTCAGGAAGGGGTCAGCTATCCTCAATACTGCTCAGGGTCTCCAGGAGTCTGGGAAATCACCCCAGTGTACTTTGTGGAGTTGCCGAGTTCTTTGCTTGATTCCACCGACACCAATTTTGTATCTGCTCTTTCGTAGATGACTATTCTCTACGTAAAGACTTGAAATCATGCTCTCCAGGCACCCGGAGTGGGTGAGTCTCACTGTGGTAAGCTGGTTTCTGGGAATCTCCTCCCAAGTCAGAACCAATGATCAGAAAGGAGGAGGGCAGACCCCTCTATCTTCCCTAACAAGTTCTCCTCCTCCCACCTTATCGTCCTGCCTCAGATGGATTGAGGGGGCATCTGTGGGTTGAGTTAGGAAAAAGAAAACCTTTGCCCTTGATAGCCAGACTGAGGAGGTAAGTACCTGGGAGCTGTGTGGGCCTCTCTTCAGGCTATCTAACAGCAAAATGGCAATAGGATTACTCAAAACTCCAAGACAGAAGCTTTATTCTGCGCAGAGTCTCAGCTAGATTAAGGCTTAGCCAAACCAAAAAAGCAAATTCACTGCTATCGAGTCCGTGCTGATAGATAGCAACTCCCTGTGGGGTTCTGAGACTGAAATTGCTCACGGGAATGGAAAGAGGAGACTTTCTCCTGAGGAGCAGCGGACAGTTTGCAACTGTCGACTAAGTGGATCCCAACGTCTGACCGCTACACACCAGGCCTCCTTCTAAGGCCTGGTAGATGCTCTCAAAGTGCGATTACCAATATAAAAATGACTTTTGTAAAAAAAAAATTAGCAGGACAGTGGACCCTGCACTTCTGAAATGTTCTTACACGTCCTGCCTTCTCCAACACTCACACCACAGACCTTCACACACTTTTCCTGAATATGTTTTCCTCCACAATTGTGCTAACTCCAATCGTCATCCTCAGTAGGACATTTTCCGTACACCTCTCATCCCTTCCTTCTTTTCCATGCTTTGTTCTGTTCTTAATAATCTAATTTTACCTGTGTCCCTAGTTGCAAGCAACAGGATAGCCTGTTGGAAATCTCAAAACACATGGCTATCAACTTGATTCTGCCTCATAGTGACTCTGTAGGACAGGGAAGAACTGTCCCTTTGGGTATCCAAGGCTGAATCTTTTTTTTGGGTAGGTGGGCATCACTGTCCTCTGGTGGTGGCAGTAGGAGACCCAGCCTTTGCCCCTGCGGAGCCGCTGCTGGACTTGAACCTTCATCCCAGTGGGCTGCAGTCCGCGCACAATCACTATGCCACCGGGGCTCACCAAGGCTGAATCTTTACAGAAGCAGAAATCCTCATCTTTCTCACACGGAGTGACCAGTAGGTTGGACAAGCTGGCCTTGCAGTTAGCAGCACAATGCATAATCCACTATGCCACAAAGGTTATACGAAGGTAAGCCTTAAGAACTACATAAGCAGCATTTCAAGCTTCAGTGGACTGACTTAAGCACAGTCCTGTCAACACAATGGAGTTGAGTGGGAAGTGTATCTTCTCAATGAATACCAAAAAGTAATTTCCATTGAATGATGCCCACCCTATGAGAAGTAAAAGCAGAGTCTACTACCGATTAAAGTCAATGTGCAAACACTTTGAGGTATTATGAAAGCATGTTTCCCTCAGTACATTTGGAAGAGGAGTAGAGAGAATCTCATTTGGAAGAGGAGTAGAGAGAAGTCATACAGGCTCCACATTACCTTATACATTTACATATGCCACTACTGTTGCATGATGGTTCAGATTGTTGCTTAAATGGATATACATCAACTGTCATGCAGTCATTGCAGACTCATAGTGACCCCCATGTGATTTCCCACGACTGGTTATGGTGGTTTTGAACTGGCGACAGAAGCCCAATGCACAACCACTGCACCACTAGGGCTCCTTAGTGTCCCTCTGATATATGGTAAAGCTTCCTCATAGAATGTCCTAGGCTGAAATCTTGATGGAAGCAGCCTGCCATACCTTTGCTTCCCGTGTTTCTGAGGCTGTGAATCTTTCTCCTAAAGAACAGCTGTTGAGTTTCTACGACTACCTTTCAATTAAAAACCAGACACATGACCTACTGCACCTACAGGACTCCCGTCGATGATTACAAAAGTCTCTGTGTGTGTGTGTGTGTGTGTGTGTGTAAAAGGAGCCCTGGGGCCCTGCTGGCTTAGTGGTTACATGGTGGGCTGTGATATGAAAGAGCCATGGTTTGAAAACACCCGCTATTTGCAGGAGAAAGACAGGATTTCCTACTTCCATAAAGAGTAAGAGTTTTGGAAACTCACAGGGGCAATTCCACTCTGTTCTAAAGAGTTGGCTTTGGCTCGATGGCTGTGAGTTTGGTTTGGTGTTTTGGGTGGCATAGTGAGTTATGCATTGAATCCATCAGCCACCCAGTGGGAGAAAGATGAGGCTTTGGGGTCACTATGAATCAAAATGAACTCAATAGCAGGAGTTTGGTTTCGGTTTGGTGTATATGCCTAAGAGAGCTTTTAAAAGTGCTTGGAAAAAATCCATTATGTTTTAATTGCTTTTATCCACAAGCCTCTTGAAGCTCCCTCACATAAATGATTACACACATACATCCCTTTTCTGTCACTGAGTATTGCTTAAAATACTTTGTTTGGAGTGCAAAAAAAAAGGGCTAAACAGAATTGTTCTTCGGAATTTTAGTAAAGTAAGAAAATCACCAGGTCATCTATTCAACTGTCAAGTCACTTATGTCTTGGCTTTGCATTAAATAAATAAATATATGTGTGTATAGATTTACAAGAGAATAGGATTTAAACCACAGGTGTCTGACATGGAGTGAGGTTTGAGACATGGCTACACTGGAGCAATAACCTAAATCAATCTTAGGGTAAGACAAAAACAAACGACAGTGAATTTTTTAGTAACTTGACTTTAAAAATAACCTCAAGCTTCAAATAATCTCCATTTAGACAATCTTCCAATTAAACAAAGCTTTACTTTTACATAAAAGTAACCCATTCTTGATAGAATACAAAGGAGGCCTACCTATTGGTTCTAAAGGATAAACATGGGGTTGCCTATGCACCAGTTCAAAACACACTCCACGGGAAAAAAAATGAGACTGTATGCCTTTTGAAAGATCTATAGATCCAGGCCTCTATGCTTAGAATTCACTCAGTAATCATGGATGTTTCTGTTGGCTTGTGTGTTTTTCAGGAGAATACAAGTTCAACAGAGACTGACAGACTGAGAGTTGTTTTCTTAACTGATGCTTTGCACCAAGTAGACTGTTGGGCATGTGATTGGTCTTTAGTCAATATTTGCTGAACGAATTAATTGCTAAGGATTCACTATTCTTTAAAGAAAAACATTACTAAAGTCAGAAAGTCAGTGTTCTATATCTTCTTACTTTGCCAAGCCACATGCTACAAATATAGTCCAACAGGATTTTGTGTTCAAAGGCTATTTCTAATCACCGAAGATACCTGGAAAAATACCAAATTCCATTTTTAAAAAGATTTTCAATAGGAAGGATGAAAAATTCACAAGCAAAGCAGTATTTCTGGTATTTCTGGTTGATCCATGTTTAATCCGAAAATCAAATGCTCTTTGGCGGTTGTCATTTCGAAATTCCCTTTCCCTTTGTGACTGCATGGTATATTTGCTCTGCTATTGACTCTTACATTGAAAGAGATGCAATCAGTGAGCTGACTCTCTTCTTAATGTATCATCATTCTTTTTAATAAGCATTAACTAATACAGTTAAAATGTTTTTTAATACTTAGCAAGGAAACCTATAAATACAAAATTAATTCATTTTCTAGATTCACACACACATACATTCTTTAGTTTTCCTTGACATTTGGTTCTTGGTTCATATTCACAATAAGAACTCAGAAAAAGCTCACCAAGGAGATAATAACAACTGAAAGTTCATAAATCCAAGACCAAGTAGACATTCTCTGAGGTTCAAAGTTAATGAATGTATGCTTTACTTTTTATTAAACACAATGAGTGCCATATACAATCATATTAACTTTGTCATATGCTATCTTTAATTTATGCTTATTATCATTTCCTCTCAGGAAAAAATTTAATATTCTTCTACACACCGAGTTCAAATTACTTCCAGGTCTGTTGAGGCACAATTAAAAATAGCAGAAATGGCTTGTAATCTGAAGCAGGCATTAAAAACTAAACTAACTTTTGCATTAAATTAACCAGCCATTTAAGAACAATATGGTAGCATTATCCCAGGACAATGTTCTGAGGGTTGGGAAAGGAGGAGGACTAGATATAGAGACCACAGGGATGGAGCAGGATATGTACTGATATACTAAGGGGTTTGCAATGGATGAGTTGAGTCAGAGACTGTTAAATGAAAAATTATGTTATGTCTTCACTCAATTCACAAAACAAACAAAGAGAAAAATCCACGCTTATTTCTGGAAATGTAAAGATTGGCTCTCTTAACCTTTTTTTTTATCTGCTACATGCAGAGAAATTTAAGACTCAGCCTTAACAAGGACATATCAACAACATTGAGAACTATTATACATGAATACATAAAAATGGATAAGCAGTGTTATCTTCATACAGGAGAATAGTGATTGGAAATTAGGAGAAATGAAAGAAATCCTTTGATGATGACATTAATGACATTAATGAAAGCATTTTCAATGGCCTTTCATGCAAACTGTTTGCTTCCAGCTTTAGCCCACTGGTTGTACCTGATTAATCACAATGAAGTAATACCAACATATCTACTCCCTCTTGCCACATGGCCCTACACAGACAACTCTCCTGTTTGGTTGTTGTTGTTGAACTGATGCTCCTCCAATCATTTATCTTAGGCATGCTCTGTTGGCTTTGCCTT
This sequence comes from Nesogale talazaci, assembly GCA_004026705.1. Classification (NCBI taxonomy): domain Eukaryota; kingdom Metazoa; phylum Chordata; class Mammalia; order Afrosoricida; family Tenrecidae; genus Nesogale; species Nesogale talazaci. Next base: position 116,200 of record PVJH01000792.1, on the reverse strand, counting down.
CAAACTCACTGTACTTATGATACAATCTAGACTGATGGTTGTGTAATCTATGAGCTCATTGGGCACTTTTTTTTCCATCTGGCTTTCTGTTTTCATCACCCTTCCTTCCTCCTTACAGATCAGGACCCATGGTTGAAACTTAGATGGTCACCCGTGAGCTTTTAAGAACAGTCCAATTGCTATGTACCAAAAAGAACCTTGTTTCTGTAAGCTGTTATGCAAATTGACTATAGTGCACTCTGAGCCATCCGTCATGTCTCTACAAGCATCTACTGTAGATCACAATGAGCGCAAGATTGTGTGCTGCTGATATCGGATCAGTTATGATGCATAGCAACCCTATGAATAACAAAGCAAACAAAACACTGCTAGTTCCTGGGTCATCTTCACAATCATGCTATATTTGAGCCTAACATTGCAGCTACTATGTCAATCCATTCCCTTGATGCTCTTCCGCCTTTTTTAATGACCTCCACCCTCCAAGTCTCTATATATAATAGGATGTACCACTTTGGCCTTTAGCTCTTACCAATTTCTCAGAATCTTCCTGCCTTCATAACTTTTGTCAACATTTTCTATGATTCTTTTGAATCCTTCTCATGCCATTTTAATATATTTTTTATCAGATTTTAAAAGTTTGGGGGGATATGATAAATTTTAAAAGAGGGAAAAGTTTGGGTTGATTGAGCCAGGACTAATTTTTTTCACTCATGAAAAATCCTGAAAGAAAGAATCCAGCCAATTCTTGGAAGCTTTTTTCTAAATATAGTGCACCTGGCATCTGGGATTGATACCAATTCTAGTTGAAAAGAAAAACTTTCATTGAGTAGATTTTGACACATAGTGACCCTATGTAAGGTTTCTGAGAGTATACACTTTATGGGTATAGCCAGCCTCATTGCTCTCTTACAAATTTGCTAGTGGGTTTGAACCACTGACCTTGAGGTTAGTTGTCCAAATTCTTATTATTTAAGCTTAACGAAATTGAATTACTGTTCTGACAAATTCATATATCCCCACGATAAGGTTTAGCTTTTAAAACATCAGCTTAAAAAGTATTCCCCAAGTCTTTAAATAATTTAAATTCTGGTCTGATACTGTATTAAGATAATTAATGGTCATTCACTGGTTGTCTTGCTCATGTTAAAATGAAAAGATGAAATATCAGAACTCTAATTATTATGCATACTTTCAGTTTATATATGTTTGTTCTTATTTGTACAGGCTACGAAGAAGCATTATCTTTGTAAATGAACCTATTCATTTTCACCATGCTATAACATTACACAATGGTTGTGTACAGATAAATGCAGGTGGGTTAAATATACTTATAAGCTCTGCTAGTTTAACAAAAGGCAATACCTCAAACTGGTTCTCCCCAGTTCAAAAATAGCCCACAAAATGACACCAAAAAGGACTTAAACTTTTCAAATGTGGGTACTCTGGAAGGTGAATGGAAACAGGAAAAGAAAGGGCCAAAATTCTGCTAGAAACCTAATCTACATTATAATAACAAGAACAGTGGGTATTATACATAGTAGTTAAAGTTTTTGAACAATTGAGTGTGAAACAATGATGCCTGGCTCAAAGCCAGCCGTTAGCTGTACCGCATCAATGTGTGTTGATTTCCACAGTCCTGGCAATAATTCCATATCACACATCAGGCTTCTGTATAGGCTCAATGGGTTGCTGCTAAGTCTCCCATTCCCGGACTACAATACATAATTTTTTCAATTCTGGTTAGTGTTCCAAACACTCAAAATTGCCATCTAGTTAATGTTGATTTATAGTGATCTGATAGGACAAGGTAGAACTTTCCTTATGAGTTTCTAAGACAACTCTTAACAGCACTTTCGCCTAGTAAGTGTCTTGGATAAGCCAGGTTTTTAAAAATCCAGGTCAGTTCTGGTTTTGATTTATGGGCCATTAATGGACTGGTTTGACCTCATAAAGTCCTAGTAATATGATAATAACTTACTGTTATCTACCCTTCTAGTTTTCTTTGTGAAATTCAAGAAACTTAGCTTAAAATTATAATTAATATATGTGAATAAGACCCTAATAGGAGTCACAAGGAAATAAGATGCAATATTTTTAAGAGCACACTCAGAGGTGCTGCACACACATGTGGAGAGAGAGGAGAGAGGAGAAAGGAGTGAGGAGAGAGGAGAGAGGAGAGAGAGAGAGAGAGAGAGAGAGAGAGAAGAGAGAGAGAATAAACTGATGCAAAATGACTTGTTTTTTCCAGAATGGGAAAAGTGTGGTGAAAAAACAAAACCTAAATGAATACAAGAAGTTGTAGAAGGGTCAAAAATAGAGTCTAAAAGGGAACAAAAACTTGTGCTCAATTGGCCAAATCTGCCTCAGTATTGATAAGCTTCCTATAAGATCTTCCAAAAGAGCTTGTGGTCCGTCAGGGTATATTATAGAAGCAAACGAAAAATTTAATTTCCTTTCTCTGAAACTGTCAGTGTTTCCTTGGAGTATTGATTTACTCTTAGTAACAACAAAGCTCACTGGGACCCGGTGAATCTTGCACCACGGTGACCCTGTCAGGAGCCCTCACTGTGCAAAGAGCTTTGGTGGTGTAGAGTTGGGCTGCTAAGCATGAGGCCAGCAGTTTGAACCCATCAGCTGCTCTGTTGGAGAAACATGAGGTTTTCTGCTCCTGCAAAAATTATAGCCTTGGGTACCTAAACGGAACGATCTAGTCTGTCTTATTGGATCTTATGAGTCAGAATCTATTTGCTGTTGATGAATATGTCTTTTTTTGAGTGCTATTACAGTGTGGAGTAGGACTTTCCTTTTGTTTCCAAGGCTGTAGATCTTCACGGGTGCAGAATAACTCATTTTTCTCCTGCAGAGTGGCTGGGAAGTTTGGTTAGCAGCCCGACCCATAATCCATTTCTCCAAGATGTCTGAATTTGGAGAGGCTATTCTTTTCCAGCAATACTTTTCTGTGGCTGCTGTGACAGATTACCACAGCATGGTAGACTCAAATTAAGTTACCAACAGAGGCATGCGCTCTCTGGTAACTCTAAGGGAGATACAAATTCCCTTGCTAATTCTTCGCATATCTTGTCCCTTGAACCCTTTTTCTGTCCTCAAATCCAGGAATGTTGCATCTTTTCAACAATCACATAGCTGCCTTTTACTGTAGTTAAATCTCTACCTGTTCCGCCTCTTATTAGGTTGTTTGAAATTACATTTAAGATGAACCAGATGATAGATGATGATCCCCATGTCAAGTTCTTTAATCACATCTGAAAATTCCTTCAGACATCTAAGGTAATATTCACAGGTTCCAGGGACTGAGAGCTAAATATCTCTAGGGCCAATGTCTTAGTTATCTGGTGTGGATGTAATAGAAATACCACAAGCAGATAGATGTAACAAAAATAATTTTATTCTCTCAGTGTTTGGAAGTCTAGAAATCCACAATCGGTGTGCCAGCATCTTTGGGCCCAAAGTTCCTGGGCGATCTCCATAGGTTTTGACATAAAGTTGCCCCTGGTTTGACAAAGTTCTCAGGGCAGGGCCTACAGGTCCAAAGAACAACACTCTACTCCCAGATCTTCTTTCTTTTCTATGATCTCTACTCACTTGGTTAACCTTTTCTGGATCCCCAAAGTGATACAATTTAATCCTGTACATTGTTTCCTGTTTCTAGCATAACTGCCTCTAATGCAGTCTAAATAACATCATAGGGATTAGGATCAGCAGTGCTAGCATAACCATCAGATCACAAAAATGGAGGGAAATTACGTGAACTAAAAAGTGTAACCTAGACAAGTTGAACAAGTTTGAAGAACGGAGAAGTTCACAGGTCAATCCATAATAAGCAATAGCTAGCATATTGCTGTTGTTGTTGTGAGGTGTCATAAAGTCAGCTTTCACTACTGGTGACCCTATGTATAATAGAATCATTGCCCGGCCCTGCAGCATCCTCACAATTATTCTCATGTTTGTGCCCATGTTGTAGCCACTGTGTCAATTCATCTTGTTGAGGGTCTTCCTCTTTATCCCTGCCCCTCTACCTTACCCATGACAGCCTTCTCTGGAGCCTGGTCTCTCCTGCACTTGCGATGAAGTCTCTTAATCTTTGTCTCTAAAGAGCATTCTCGCTGTACTTCTTACAAGACAGAGGTTTGTTCTTTTACCAGTGCATGGTACTTTTTTTTTTAAGTCATTGTATTGGGGTTTCTTACAGCTCTTATAACATTTCATACATCAATTGTATCAAGGACATTTGTACATATGTTGCCATCATTCCCAAAATATTTTTACTTGAGCCCTCACTCTAAGTGCTTAAAAAAATCATTTTATTGGGGGCTCATACAATTCCCATCATAATCAATACATACGTGCATTGTATGCAGACCACATTTGCACAATTGTTGCCATCACCATTCTCGAAACATCCTCATTCTAGCTAGGCTCCCGGTACTAGCTCCCCATGTTTCCCCTCCCTTCCTACTCCCCCTCCCCCATGAATGTTTAACAATTTACAAATTGTCATTATTTTTTCATCATACACTGTCTGATGTGTCCCTTCACCCACTTTCCTGTTGTCTGTACCCCAGAGAGAAGGTCATATATAAATCTGTACAATAGGTTCCCTATTTCTACTCCACTTTCCCTCCATACTCTTGGCATAGCCACACTCATCCCTGGTCCTGAAAAGATCATCTGTACTGAATTACCCCTGTTTATGTCTTCAGTGTACATCCCATAATCTAGCTGGATTTGTAAGATAGAATTGGGATCATGATAGTTGGTGTGGTGAAACATTTAAGAACTAGAGGAAAGTTGTGTATTGCAATGTTGCTATACTTTACCTTGTCTGGCTTGTCTTCTCCCTAAAACCCTTCTGCAAGGTGCTGTCGCTTTACCTATTGATGGGCTTTGGGTCCCCAATCTGTACTCCCCCTAATTTATAATGACATAATTTTTAGTTCTTTGCTGTCTAATGCCCGATCCCTTCAATACCTCATCGTCGCACAGACTGCTCCATGCCATCACGCTGCATTCACATCCTGGATCACTGGGTTTAAGTTTGGTCCCTCAAAGCACACGAGAACTGATGAAGGGGGAGCAAGAGAGAATGGAGTGCATCTTGCATGTGTGCTTAAGAAATTCTATGTGGCCTGGGATGTTCCTATCTCTCACTGTGCATGTTGCCCATGCTGTCTTTTGTCAGAGAATCTCAGCAGTGTTGCCTTTAAGATGGAGGGAACAACACAGCCTATGTCATTATCATCCATAGTTTCCTTTTGTTATTGTTTTTAATGTGTGATTCACACTGTTTTTCAATTTTTTAAAACATCTAGCATCTCCTAGTTCAATGCTTTCTGATTGAGAATGCATAACAAATTTACTCCTGAGTTTTACTTAAACTATAACTACATAGGAACTCTTTGAACATACTTTCAAAATAAGTGAAGTCACTATGTTGACAGACATTTTGTCCAGAACAATTTGCATTGGCTTTATTTTCTAGCTTTGCATGCCATCTGTAGGTGGCTGGGGCAATTCCTCTCCAGTTACATTACTCTTATTACGCATTCCGAACAAACCTTTCACTGGTGAATATTATCAGTGATAAAACAACTTCAGCATTTTATGCCTCCAGCCATCTTCAGATAGTTCTTGGTTATACTCGAATGCCCCCTGGAAGATCGCGATCAGAGGCATATCAGAGCTCTTGTTCTCACGAAACAGGGCATATTCAGAGCGATGTGGAAAAGGACAAGTCATCAGGTACTTAAAACACACCTTTGTATGCAGGCCTCTGACTTCCTCACATAACCACATTGAAGACTACACCAATGGATAGAATCAGCATTTTCAGAAGGCTTTCCTTAAGCAGCAGGTGGGACTGTAAGACAATATCACAACTTGCAGGGGGAAAGCCCGGCGTGACCACAGTCCAAGGACCTGTACTAGGAAATCACTCAACTGAAGTCTCAGCTACCTGTTGCTATTGTTGCTGTTAGGTGTTATTGACTCGGTTCTGACCCATAGCATCCTTATGCACAGCAGAAGGACACACTTCCTAGTCCCCCACCTTCCTAACAATTATTCCTGCTCTTGCGCTCACTGCTGCTGCCAGTGTGGTGGTATAGTTCGTTGAGAGTGACAGCCTTATGGATACACAGCTTTGAAACACTGTCACCTACCTGGCCTTCCTCAAATAAAACAGAAGTGAGCATTGTTGTGAGGGAGCTGTGCAGAGGGCTTCCTCGAACTATAGATCATCATGAAAGCATGTCAGTATAGAAGAATTCAACTTCTTTGTCCTTGAGTAAAAGAGTGAACACATTCTACCTTGAAGCTCTTTATTAGGCTAGGGTTCCTGGAGGGAATATCCTTAACAACAGTAAGATCCAGCATTTCTTCCTCACCAGCCATGGGGCCTGGGAGACAGGTGACTATTCCTGGATCATAGTGACCTCGGTGGTAAAATGAGGACATTAGAAACACGTCTTTGGGTAACATTTTTAAAAGAATTTGTTTCTTGGGAACATATTATAGTCTAGGGATTCTACATCTCAAGCAGACCTTTGAAATACCTTCAAACTCCTCATTTTATAGCCGTGGGAGCTGATGTGCTACCAAGTTATACTTGCACGAGACCAGAACAAGTTCTCCTTCCTCTCCTTTCACTATTTCATCCTGGCGTGTTACAGAAGTCTCTTTTCATGTCTGCACCAAGTCAACCCTACCCTTCTAAATCTGTAGAGGCTCCTCTCCCAGTCTCATGTCTTCCCATACCTGATGATCTCTGCTATACTGACCAGGGGCAGACACTGAGCAGCTCTGACTCTCGTTGCGCACAGACCTGGATTGGCAGCCATGTCTTCTCCAGGGTCTGTTTATGCTTGCCTGGGATTCATTGTCCCTTCTTCTCTAGTGGGCCCTTGATCACCATGGGGCCACTCAGCAATAAATTCTTCCTTGCCGCTTCCCCTCTCCACTCGAGAAATGCACAGCAGAGTACAAAATAGAGTTGCCGAGGCTGTCCAAGGGCAGCAGTTCTCACTGAGCCCCCCTTCCTCCTTTGAGGGTGGGATTCCAGTGCACTAGGAATTGGGGAGGATATGGAATGTAGATTGATGCTATGTCTATTATAAACTGCATGTTTCCTATGAAACCCAGATGCACAGCTAAATCCCAATCCCTAAAAGGAGAGGCAACATCACAATACTTGATTCTCCCGCCTCAGTGTGAGTCTGCAGAGGTCTTGCCAAGATGACCTCATAAACGCTCATCCCACAACACTCACCTCACAAAAGACACCTGACCACTACCTCTGATAGAGTCCCCTTCCTGATGCCACGTCTAAGAACAGATATGGAGATTACATTCTATCTACAACAAGCTGTATCCATGAGTTAACATAAAAAGTTCTATAAACATTGGACAGAGATTTAACCAACATGCCACGGTCTTAGCATAATGATGAGTTCCCTGGCATTACCCACCTTAAAGAGCCTGAGTAGCATAGGAGTGGTGACATATTGCTCTGTAAACTACAAGGCCAATAGTTTGAAAACACCAGTTTCCGCAGAGCAGAAAGAAATGGCTTGCTTTTCTTGTAAAGAGTTACAGTTTAGGAACCCCCCCCCCCCAGGCAGTTATGGCCGGAGCCTGGGTTCTCTTCACGGACACTCTGGGCTGGGTCTTCATGAGATAACCAATGAATGCCTGGTAGGGAGACTTGGTGCACACTGCTTCTTTCCAGAGGCCAGGGGTCGGATAGCTGGAGGTCTTGGAGATGGCATCAAAGGCCACCCACGGTGGCTGTGCTGCCCCAGGCTGAGGTGTAGCAGTCATCAATCCCTGCCATCACCAGCAGTTTCTTGGGTATGGGCTGAGATGGAGCCAATGGCCCTGGGGGCAGGGATGAAACACACCAGCACAGATGCACAGTGGCCAGTTCCCTCGCAGGGAACTGTGTGGGGCATACCCATCTTGTTCTCCTAGTAGCCTCACTGCAGGGGACAATGGTTTCACCAGAATGATTACCCTTCGAAGGGTGGTGACAATTTCCCTGGAGCCCTTGACACCCAGTTGTACGTGGCTGTTGTAGGCTCTGATGGCAACACAGCCTTCAGAGTCCTTGATGGGCAGGGAGAACAGATAGATCTCCTGGAGGGGCTTGATCTTTATATCCTTCACCAGACGACTCAGCCTGGAGAGTCATTCCTTGACCTTGGCTTTGCCTCCTAGGACTTGGAGGCCTTGTCCCAGGTCCGAACCACAGCAGCAACCCTGTCCTCATAGACCTCTGCTGAAGCCACCAAGATTTCCCACTCCCTGATGCCTGGTGCCGGGGCCTTCAGATCCTCCTGCTACACTGGCATCAGCTGCCATTTGGTGTTTTCTCTGAGAAGAAGCTCTTTGGTTGTTATAAGTCAGACTGAACCTATAGAAGTGAGTGTTTGTGTGAGACCCACTCTAACGGCACTCATTTGAGAGTGCAGGCCACTGGAGTAGGAGAAACCCATGTCCTGGACACAGAGATAGATTACTTGTGGGATAAGACTGGCCATATCAGCGCTATGGTGCTAAAGCTATTGTGGTAAAAGGAAGGCTCCACTAGCCGTTGTTGAGAAGATGCCTTCCTGCAAACGGAAAGGAACAGGAGAGTGAAAGTTCAGCCTGGCTAACACTTCATGGCTTTATAACAAATCACAAATGTGTGGGGTGAACATTAAATAATGAGGGTTCTGTAAATATGAGATCGAATGGACATTCAATGGCAAGAAGGATTTATGAGATTTAGAGAAATGCATAACCCCCATCTAACGGGTAGAACAACAGAAACCAGAGCAGTCAGGGTGAGATTTGAAAATAATTATTATCTATAATCTATCAAAGGGTCATGAGGGTTGGGGTGGAAGGAGGTGGAAGCGGGGGTGGGGGGGAGAGGAAAAAAAAAAAGAAAAAGAAACACATACTCCAAGGAGCTCCAAGCACAGCCTCAAAACTCTTCCATCCATTCTGAGGTCTTTCCTATAAGGCAGATCAAGAGCCACTTCCAGGTTGCAGAAGGAGGCTGAGGAAGGCTGAGTCATTTGCCCGTGGGGGCAGAGGGACCTAGTGTAGGGCTCTGTTCTATGGTGGACTCTGACTTCTCCTTCTGCATACCTCTATGTTACCACTTCACAAGGCTGTTAGGGGGTGCTTTTTGCCAGACAAGGACTCAGGTGTCCGATGAGTTACTTCTGTACCTTGGATAGCACACCTACACATCAGGTGCATTATGAAGAAAGACAGCTGGCTGTGAGGTCAACTGTGTGTCAAGCAGTCCCTGGTGCAGTGAGTAAAAGGGAACCCATCGGGCTGCTAACCCAAAAGTCCGCAGTTGGGATCAACCAGCTTCTTTCTGCCTCAGAAACTCAAAGAGGTTTCTTTTCGATAAGGTCACTGTGAGGCAGGATTGACTCAACGACAGTAGGGTTGATCTTGCTGTGTGTTAGGTATGGTGCCAACCAGCACTTTACAGGCACGAAGCAACTTAATTTATACGAAAACTCAAAGATAAGGCAAATTTTACTATCTCCAGTTTGCACATGAGAACACTGCTGTTCAAAGGGAATAAATAAATGCCCAATTGGTGACTTGGGGTCCTATCCTAACCCTCCCACCCTTCATGCTGGCTAAGCAACCTTTGGCCAGCCCTGTGGGAAAAAACCAGCAAGCCACAGGAGGTGGCCCTGGAGTGAGTGAGAATCTCAAATGCCGACTCTCAGAGGGATATTGCTACAACACTTGATGTGAGTTTTTTTTTTCTAATTTAACACAAGCCACAAGAGTTTTTAAAGACTTGAATGAGCTTTTGTGTCAACCAATTGGGACAGAACTCATACTTCTACTTCTCCAAATACATATTCCTCACCCTGCCAGCTCTGTTTTTCTCTTAAATATGTGGTTATTAGACTAGTTAGGAATTTCTTCTAAGAATGACTGACAAATTGTGTTGGTAATGAAATAAATGCGTCACTAAGCCTAGTGACATTTAAGAACCATTGGTAGCTGCCTGAATTGCCTGTTGCCTCAGCTCAGATAACAGTATATACATATTGCTATTTAATTTACCAGTGTCCCTTAGAGATGACAGTGTGATATATTCCAAAATAAGAATCTATAATCCCCCAAAATTTCTCTTGAATATCCTTTTTGGCTGCAAACCGGAAGGTCAGTTCAAAATGACCAGGACTTTGCAGGAAAAAGATGAGCCTTTCTATTTACTTAGGGTTTCAGTAAGGAACTCACAGGGTCCTTTCTACCATATGCTATGGGGGACTTATGAGTCATAATCGACTCTGATTTTGAGTATTTTGTGGAGTCATGATGTAAATAGTAAATGGAAAATGGAAAACATGACCATAATTCCTTTCCCGCCCCCCCCCCCACATCACTGCCCTGGTAGGAGTAGGAAGCCCAGCCTTGCTCCTGGAGAGCTGCTGCTGGATTTGAACCATCAACCCTGTTGGCCGCAGTCCCACACACAACTGTGCCAACAGGGCTCAGCTCCATAATTCCTTTTTGTTTGTTTGTTTTTTGGACATCACTGCCCTCTGGTGGTGGGAGTAGGAGGCCCAACCTTTGCTCCTGTGGAGCCGCTGCTGGAATCGAACCTCCATCCCAGTGGCCCACAGTCCCGCGCACAACCACTACGCCACCGGGGCTCAGCCCCATAATTGTGTCTTTGTTTCCCCCATCACACTTCAATCTTCATTAAGCTCATCCCAACTGTTCTGCTAATCGTCTCCACCATTGTCCACTATGCTGTCATGAAGAAAGCCAGTCACACTCAGCCGTGGTCTTCAGCTTCAACCCAACTCTGAACCATTCTGCGGACATCAAATAAAAGTAGCCAGCATCCTGGCCTTGACCCTCTCAGGAGTCCATGAGGAATTCTCCTCTACCTCCACCCCTTCTCATCTCCGCCCTCTGCCCACCCAGTTCCTCTTCCCACGCTATCAACCATATTGTCCATACTCTTGCCCTCACAGACAGCCCAGCTCCAAAGGACCAAAAAGAGGAGGCAGAAGAGAGTGCACATTAAACACTTTAATTGGGTTTACTGGTGGTAACGATAGGGGTCAGGTGTACTTCAATGTCCTTCGGGGGCTGATTCCAGCACGGAGGATTCACATTCGGCTGTGGAGTAACGTTATCAGCAGCATTTTCTGAATGGGATATTTCATCTATGGTTCGAAGGATCACACCATCCAGTAGCTGAGCAATATGTTGGTTGAGGATGATGTCTTTGTCTACTCGCTCTGTTGTAACGCAGACTGCGTGATGGATACGGCGGTGGGCCTGCTGGCCTGTCAGCTCCTTCAGGCGCTCAAGCATTGTAGTTAGGGGAACAGGTGGATGAACTCTAGATGACACAGAAGCTATCGGCAGAGAGGTTCTCCTATAGAAGATGGTCCAGGCGCTCATGGAGAAGTGCAGATCACCCAGGTAAGATGTTCAGATGTTCATTGGGATAACAGGCCAGCTTGATTGCCCCCACTGACTTGAACCTCTGAAGGCACCAGTATTTATATGCTCCCCCAGGCCCCTGTGATCTAGCCCCTCATTGTTCAGTAAGCTGCCACTGTGACACCTGTACATTGTGATGTCATTGGTGTCCACCAGCCCTGAATAGGCCTATTTAAAAAATGTCTATGCTAAGAATTTGACTACAGTAATGCTTGTGCCCTCTTAAAATATCTTTTCATTTTGATTTAGATGAGAGTTTGTAAATAAATTTGTTTTCTGAGAGTTCTGGGCAATCCGGTACTTCCTTCTTGGAAGCAGGAGACACTTTCCCACTTCAGGCGCTACTATTTTAATGGGTAAATTTACAGCACATCTAACTGTATAGGAGAAATGCTGAATTTAGCCTGAGTGTCAGGTCATTGTTAATACTGTTATTGCAGGATTTGGTGTTCAAAAGTTTTTATTGAACCTTTGTGCTTTAACTCTTGCTCTCCTCCAGTGTATCCCTTTGCCTTGATTATTCTTTGTTAACTACCACCCTTCTCAACCACACATCACTCATTGTATATTGTCTTTTACTTACTCAAGTTAATATGCATTTTCTCTCCAGCACTGTTCCTTCCCTTGTCCTCCCTCCCCTAATAACCTTCAAAGAATGTCTGTGTCTGCATGTAATTATCTCTTGACTTTTACAATAATGGCCCTAATGGATATTTGTCCTTTGTGATTTACTAATTTCACTCAACAATATGTAATCTAGGCTCATTCATTTAAGAATTGTTTCATGAATGCATCATTACTCTTTAACTCTGCAGTATTCCATTGTTAGTTTTACCATAGTTTGTTTAGCCATTCATCTCTAGAAAGGCATGGAAGTTGCCATCATGTTCTTGCTATTGTGATTGCTACAATGACTATAGTTGCACAAGAATCTCTTTGTGTCAAAAATCATATCATTGCGAATGGGTAAAGTGCGAAGTAGAGACCCAAAGCCCATTTGTATGCAACTGGATATCCCTTAACAGAAGGGTCACAGGGAGGAAATGAGCCAGTCAGGGTGCAGTAGAGTCCCGAAGGAACCTGAAACTTTCCTCTGGTTCTTTAACGCTTCCTCCTCCACACAATCATGATCCTCATTTTACCTTAGAAACCTAGTTAGACCAGAGGATGTACACTGGTGCAGATCAGAGCTGGAAACATAAGGATTTCAGGACAGGCAACCCCCTTAAGACAATAATGAGAGTAGAGATACCAGAATGGTAAGGGGAAGGTAGGAAAGAAAGGGGGAGTCAAACACAATAATCTACATACTGCCCCCTCCCTGGTGGACAGACTATAGAAAGGTGGATGAAGGGAGACATTGGTCGGCATAAGATGTGAACAAAAAATAATAATTTATAAATTTTTTGTGTCATAAAGGAGGGAGAGGGGGAGGCAGGGGGAAAATGAGGAGCTGATACCAAGGACTCAAGTAGAAAGAAAATGTTTTGAAAATAATGACAGAATCAAATGGACAAATAAGCTTGACACAATGGATGGATGTATGAATTGTGATAAGAGTTGAACGAGTCCCCAACAAAATTATTTTTAAAAAATCTTTTTGTATCATGGCTCCTAATTCTCTTAATAGATATATAGCTAGTGGTGGGATTTCTAGTTCATGTAGCATTTTGACTTTCCATTTGTTCAAAAGATTCTCTATTTGTCTTTAACATTATATAAAGAAATATAGATATTGGTATAAATGATGCTTTGTCAAGAAGACACAACTCCAGGTTGTCTGATTAAAGCTTTACATTGCTCCTGGGGTCTTTCATGACTCCTTAGAAGTTGAAGAACAAAAGTAAATACACATTATGTCTTGATTAGTAATGGGGGTGTCAATCATCTTATGACACCTCCATTTATATATTCTTCCATTTATATATTCCTCCATTTTTATATTCCTGATCAATATTTGTGTCAACTTTAAAACTTTCTGTTGGGCTGAGCCCCGGTGGCGTAAGTGGTTGAGTGCGGAACTGCGGCCCATGGGCTTGGCGGTTCAAACCCAGCGGCAGCTCTCAGGAGCAGCGCTGGGTAGCTCCCACGACCACCAGACGGCAGTGATGCCCCCCCCAAAAAAACTTTCTGTTGAATTAATGATAATATCTGCTACTTTCCTCTTTAGTTAACTAAGACGTCATAAAATATATTCCCTTAAAAGTGTCAGAAAATGAAAGGAAAAAAAAAATCCCAGAAACGTTCTCTTTCTCCAAACTTCCCTAAGTAATACAAACACAAACTAATGGGATGTTATAGCCCCACGTGTCCATGACAGTATCCTGGGAAGCCTTGTAACCACCCATGTGTTCATTTAAAAGCTGATCACCACATTCTTTCTTCACAAAAATTGAACAGATACCCAGGGTTCAAGTGGAAAGAAACTGTTTTGAAAAGGATAATGGCAACATATATGTGCTCATCCATCTTGTCAAAGGTCTTCCTCTTTTTCACTGTCTTTCTACTTCTCAAGCATGGTGTCTTTTTTCCACGGACTGGCCTCTCATAATAGCATGTCCAAAGTAGGTATGATGAAGTTTCACCATGCTCCCTTCCAAGGATTATTCTTACGGCCCTTCTCCAAGATGCATTAGTTTCTCCTTCTTTCAGCCCACAGTACTTTCAACATTCTTTGCTAGAACCATAATTCAAATGCATCAATTCTTCTTAATTATTAAATGTCCACCTTTTGCATGCTTATGAGACCATTGAAAATACCCTGACTTGGGCCCGATGCATGTGACATCCTAGCTCCTTAACACTATGAAGAAGTCTTGTGCAACAGCCTTGTCCAATGCCGTGCATCATTTCAATTCCCAAGTGCTGTTTCAGTGAGCATTAACTGCAAATCCAAGCTAGAGGAAATCTGTGGCCACTTCAATATGTTCACCATTTATCATGATGTTTTCTATTTTCTAAGCAGTTCTACTGACACATAATGCACAAATCATACAATTCAATAGTTTGACCACAACAAGGAAAGTTTGACCATTATCACCACAATCAATTCTAGAACATTTTCTTCACTCTTATACTCATTGTTATTAGCTCCTCGTTTGTCCGGTCATAGGATTCTGATTTTCTTTGATCTGGCATGCCAATCTACATATATACCCAGAAGAAGTGAAAGCAAGAGTAAAAGCAGACACTTTACATATATCTTTAGTGAAGTGTTTTCCCAATAATCAAAATGCAGAAATAACTGAAATGTTGATCAACTAGTAAATGAAATGTGATATAAAGGCAATGAGATATTTTACCTATGGCCTTCCATGACTACTCATAGTGACCCTGTATTTGGGTTTGGGGGGTTGTAAATCTTTAAGGGAGCAGTTAGTCTCATCTTTCTCCCTCATAATGTCTGCTGGGTTAGAACCGATGACCTTGTAGTCAGCATTCCAGTGCTTACCAGAGAGTACCACCAAGGATCTAATGGGATATTAATCAGCCTCAAAAAGGAATAAAGTTTGATGCCAACACGACACAACCTGGATGAACCTTGAAGACACAACACTCCCTGAAAGAAGTTGCAAATAGGCAAATACTCTAAGATCTTACTGATATGAAATAAGCAAACATAAACCCAAAAGATTGTTAGTAATTTTGAGAGGTAGAAATGAGGAGAAACAAGGGAGATTTTGCTTAAGAAGCCTTGAGCTTATGTTTATGCTAGTGGCATGATTTAGAAAAGGATAGTGAGGATAGTTGTCCACCATGAAGAATGTAAACAATAACATTGGATTATATATGTCAAAATTGTTGAATTTCTTGTATATATTTTCACCACAAATACACAAAAGTTATGATCTACCAAATAAAGCTCCAAGAAGACAGAAAAGTAGCCTTGATTTGAGCAAAATCCAAACATATCTGAAAGTATATTTAGCCAATGGCAAGTTGCATTTCACCAGAGTAGCACCAGTGGTGTTGTGAATCCTATATATTCTAGAATTTGGGCATTTCTCTACAAGAAGCAGAGTCACTTTCCCTCCCTCTTGAGCTAGGGCATAACTTTGCAACCCTTCGCTAAAGAGAATGCAGCACTGATAATGGGTGATTTCTAAAGCTAAGCCACCAAGTATGTCATAGCTCATGCCTGGCCATTTCTCACATTGGATGCATTGATTCTTGGAATCAACTGTCAACATATAAAGGAATTCAAGTTAGCTCACATAGAAAAACCAAACAGAAAATAACAGAAGGACCTTACAACAGCTAGCATCAACCAGATGACACACAAATGAACTTTCAGGTGATTCCTTTCTGTGTTGTATACTGGTGAGTCCATACTGACTCATATACTCATATGACAGAGTAGAATCGTCCCATAGGAATGCTTGGATATAACTGCGCCAGGTCTTTTCTCTAGTGGACCTACTGTACATTGGAACAACCAAGTTTTCAGGGCAGAACCCAGAAATAACAATTGCACCACCATGTGTCCTGGAGAGGACTGTACTCTCCCAAGTTTGAGTCACTCCATATGATGCGGAATGGAGCATAGCAAGCTAGACTTCCTGACTTTTGCCCAATTAATAAATAAAATAACAGTTATTACTTCAACTCACAGAGTTTTTTTTTTTTGGGGGGGAGGGCTTCACTGCCCTCTGGTGGGAGTGGAAGGCTCAGGCTTGTTCCTGGAGAGCTGCTGCTGGATTCGAACCACCAAGCCAGTGGGCCTCAGTCCTGCATTCAACCAGGACACCACCTGGGCTGAGCCCCAACTCATGGGGTTTTAACATTGCTAAGTAGGACACTAATTCAGACTTGAATGTGCATATAAATAGGTTGCATTCGAAATGGAATGATTAGCATGTTCTATTTGCCACTGTGGTTCCAACCCCAGGTAGAATTAAAAACAATACCTACATCTTCCATTCGGGACTTCCTGCTGCTGGATGCTTATATACACTTGCAGGGTCAGCTGGGGAGCCGAGCCCAGGAAAGCCTGGATCACTGATGCTCGGCTGAATGCAGATCGGTGGGTGAATAACTTGCCCTCTGCTTGGCCCACCTCCTTTTCAATCTCTTCTGAGAGGCCATCTTTGGGTATCTGGCGCTTCTTGGTAATGCTGACATAAGGCTCTTCAATGTGACTTGACTGACAGTAAATGCAGAATGCTTCAAAACACCTAGAAATAATAGAGCAAGACCTGAGATTCAGAGGCAAGCACAACTGTCTTTTCTTAATAACATTGCTTACACAGAGCCTGGGTAAAGTCTTTTGACTTAAATACCTTGAACATTAGCTGCTGCTCTAAAAGCAGCCACCACAGGTGTCCTTAGAAAAAATCCTCCTGAGGCCTATAAGCCAGTGGCAGCTAAGTGAGATCCATATTGATGAGTGACACTAAAAGAGGTGACACTAAAGGCAATGAGGTAAGGGAACCAATTGGAAAAAAGGAAGTGCATCAGGTTTTAGAGCAGTGGTTCCCAACCTTCCTAATGCTGTGACCCTTTTTTTATTGTATTTAATACAATACCTTATGTTGTGGTCACCCCTCAAGCATAATATGATTTCCATTGCTACTTCATAACTGTGCACGTGCGCACATGCGCACACACACACACACACACACACTCCAGGGTTGTAAATCCGTACGGAAGCAGACTGCCACAATTTTCTCTTGCACAGGAGATGATAGATTTGAGCTATCGACATTTCAGTTAGCAGCCAAGTGCTTAACTTGGTAGTACTACTGCACAATATGTTCTGTATCCAATACATGGCCCCTGCAGACTCCTTCAGTTAAAGAGGAATCCGTGATTGAAGATTCTTCAGCTCGGGGCAGTATGCCATCTAACATTCCCCTGAAAGATCACACACACACACACACACACATCTATTGTCTCTGTTCCTCTTGTTCTTACAGGACAGAATTATAGTCAAGCATGCCTAGAAGCCTGACAGTTATGCCTTACTCATGAAATTGCAAGCCTGCCCTAGGGAGAGAGTCTTAGCTGGGACCTCTTCTACACTGACAGAATACCAGTCTTTTAGAGTCACATAAACTGGTGTCTGCAATTTAATTCAATGCGCATCTCTTACAAAGAAGCACCGATGGATGAATAGAGCGATGAATAAACTAAAACCAAACCAAATCCATTGCTATCAAGTTTATTTCAATTCATAGCAACCCTACGAGCAAAATAAAACCACCCTATGGGGTTTGTCGGGCTGAAAGCTTTATGGGAGTCGACTGTCACATTTCTCTTCCACAAAGCAGCTAGTGGATTCCAAGGGCCACCTACCAGGTTACTACTGCACCAATAAGGCTTCTGAATAGATGCATTCAAGAGTGAATCTACTCAAATGCTATATTGTACAGTCTAGGTTATATTGCACTAAAGGTGTGGACACACTAAGGTGTGGACAGTAACACGCTTTTAACTGTGCTTCTGTACATTTAAAATTTTTCAATAAAAAACGCTGAGAGAAAATGAGTTTTCCCTGGTAGAATACTCACTGCTTTACTATTAAAAATTGTTGAGGGGACCCCTCTCCCCACCACCGAATGTGCGTTTTAATAACAAACTCTTAATACTGGCAGCCGATTTTATGGCTTCATCGATTTTACTGAATGCTATAAATTTTGTATTCTTGCCTTGAAGTGATTATGGCAGCAAAAATGCATTTATAATTTGAGACAAAACAATGCTTAAGGCAAGAGAAGAGAAGCACTTCTCTCTCGGATTGGTGGGTACACAGGGGACATAATTTCTGATTATTATCTTTCCCTCTTTTTTTCATGGGAAAGAAAGTGCACATTTGGTGTGTGTGTGTGTGTGTGTGTGTGTGTGTGTGTGTTGGTAGGGCTATCTGTGACATTTTGTCCATTCAAGTCACACGGGGGACGGAAACGGCACTGTCATGGAGTTGAGGCTGACTCAGCAGCCCTATAGGACAGGGTAGGACTGCCCCTTTAGTTTTCCAAGACCGTAACTCTTCCTGGAAGTAGAAAGCTCCACCTTTTTCTTATTTAGATCACAGATAATTTATTATATGGCAACATGAGAAACAACCTGGGTGCAGTGTTTGAGGCTGAAAATAATGTTTATAACGCTAAGATCATGAGTTCAATCTCAGCTGGTTCATATGATTTTAGTCTGAGGACAATCTCAGGTCTGGCCACTTCACACTGTTGGGTACCTGCCCACAGCAAAGACTAGATAACCGAACAGGTTGACCATGATTTTTGCCTCTCAAATGTTTGCTGGACACACATGTTGCTAAGTGTTTTGGAAAATAACAAGACAACTAGATACCTCTGTCTCATTTGGAGGTGTTCCTAATCTAGGCGGGAAAATCATGCACTTCAATATGGATAACAAGGAATGAAAACGAGTCTTTATATCCTACTTTCATGTTCTAAAATATACAAGAAGTATAAGTTCTTAAATCACAGCATTATTTCTAATAGCAAAACTCTGGGCCTACTCAAAAGGTTTTAAAAATAAAAGAATGATTTGATCAATAATAATATATTCATCCAAGAAATACTTGGCAGTCCTTAAAACTGATGGTATGTATGAGGACTGCCATATTTTCTAAGTGAAGAAGAAAATTAGCATAGAATCTAAATATGTAAGTTTAAGATGTAAATATATTTAAAATCTAAATATATTTGTTTAAAAGTACAGGCTATATAACATATGCA
Organism: Nesogale talazaci; assembly: GCA_004026705.1. Taxonomy (NCBI): domain Eukaryota; kingdom Metazoa; phylum Chordata; class Mammalia; order Afrosoricida; family Tenrecidae; genus Nesogale; species Nesogale talazaci. The sequence goes on along the minus strand of PVJH01000792.1, from coordinate 96,998 downwards.
CATTTGAAAATACAATGCAATTGCCCTTTAGACAATGTGGAATTATTTGCATCCTATGCCAATTTGCTCTTTTAAGTTAGACAATATATAGGGTAGCAATGAGTCAGAATCGATTGGATGGCAGTGGTTTGATTTATATAAATCTATTCAAATTATAGATACTTAAATATACACAAACAGTGGGGAGCTTGGGATGTCTCAGTCTGACTCACAAGAACTGACCATTAGATAGTCGGGCATTTTGTAAATCATTTGAGCGACCTGACATACATCGTTGGTAACTTTAGATAAGCTGTGATGGGAAAATATATATACACGAGGGAAATCAGTAAAAACTGCAAATCAGGATGCAGCAACACACCAGTAAAGATATTCCTAAGGTGGCTAAAAAATTAAAACAAAAATATTTCTAAAGTGATAGCGCCAAAAGGTAAGAAATGAATTAGAGATTTTGCTTGTTTTCATTGTGTTTATCTGTTAGCACTTTCAACAAGCATGTTTTAATTGCATAATAAAATATAGCATCACAAAACAAGCAGGTGACCCAGATGTGGAGGAAAGGGATGTAGAGAGCAGAAGTATTTGCAGTACATGAAATGGAGCTTAAGTGGTCAATTCATTTGACATCAAATGAAAATATGGAGAAAGTCCCCAGAATGAATCAATAATGGCAGAGGTGACCCTAAGGCCCAGTTAGTCTCCCTCTCAGTCTAGTTTTCCCAGCTACATTTGTCCTTGCCTACATGCATTCAGTAAATTTGCGATAAGAAGGCCCTAACACCTCCCAACGCTACGGAGTAAGATAACCAATAAGAAACAATTCTTGGAATTCCAAAAGACTTATCCAGTTGACCCAAAGCTATCCATTTTTCAGTCTAAGAGGCTGTCTAAGTAAGATCATAAATGTGATTTTTTTTCATCAAAATAATTCAGTCAGTTTTGGGTATCATATAGGTAAACGCTTTATATAAAAGGCTTGGGAGTAAATGTTGTCAGCTTCAGTTTTTTGCCCCTCCTCAACTCTACTATTGTAGCACAAAAGCAGCCATAGACAATGCTACACAGTTGAATATGGCTGAGTTCCAATAAAACTTTCTTTACTAAAGGTAGATTTGGCCTGTGGGGCACAGTTTGCTGATCCTTGAGGTAGATGATTAACAGGCCGATTTTTTTTTTCTTTTTTAAATCACTATGCTTCATTTTGCAAACAACACATATCTTTAACTGAAAGAGTTTATTCCTTACCAGAAGTCATGCCTGCTGGTGCCAGCACAAATACCTTACAGTACCAGGGCCATATACAGTAATTAATGTAAAAACGTATTTGCAATGAAGTAGTGATTACGATTTCCGATGAGACCTTTTATCTGCATATAACAGATGTGCTCTGCAAGACCACACATGAGCCAAACCGGTTAAATAGAAAGTGCCATGTGACTTTTGAAAAACCACTCACTGAATCCCACTGAGTCTCAATTTCTCAACAGGAAAAACAAAGATAATGATAGTTTTCAGTGGATCAAATGAAAAATTGTACATAAAAGCATGTTGTAAATGGGAAAAAAAGATTGTGAAATGTAGATGGATAGTATTTTTTAATTCTCTTGAAACTGTAATACAGAGATAAGTACTATAGGAAATCATTTTGCAATGCCACATAAAGATTTTTCGAACTTCTTCATCTTTATTTGATAACGCTTGAGCTTTCATATACTATTTCCTTCATTATATAAGTTATTTAAAAATAACGAAAAGGTGACCTCTTTCTTGTAATATTTCTTCTTTCTCTCAGTTATAAAAGTCAATATAATTGTAGAAGTGCAATAGAAACAATTTTTAAATGCTCCTTTGAGAACAGGTTATTGTTGTCTTTTCTAGACTATCAATTATAGTAAAATTTAACTTAAAGTAGAAAAAAGCCATATTAATTCAAGGAAATTTTTAATGTTCCTATCATTTAAGCCTTAATGAGGAAACTCTTACAGATTCTGTGATCAAAGTTTGAAACAGCAGCATGCTATAAACAAAATAAGGTTCTCTCATGGCACCTCCCTAAAGGGAAGGGAGCATTGAGACCTATTTTGTTGTATTTACCTTGGATTATTAGAGTTCAATAGTGTATTATAGCTTAAGCAAATTCACACAAAGCAGGATCTCATTTATGAAAAGGTAAGAGTTTGGTATTTCGAGTGAACTTTCTAAAAACAATTCAGAAATATTACTCAGTGCAATGGCAATGAAGGAAAACAAAGAACTCGTATCTTTCATTTGAGGGAAATTATTCTGATGTGTGTGGAAAGCTGACATCCTGAGTGCTATAATAGAATCAAACAGTCAGCACGAAGAACTTCCAGTAAGGTATTAAGTCATGCTAATGCACAACATCAAATTGCTTTTATTTTTCTCTGACAACTAAGAGGCGTAGAAATCACATTTTGTCTATCTCAGCTTTAAAATCATCTGCCTAATTATCTCCTTGAAATAAACTAGCTGTACTAAAATGTATCTTTGCTAATGGAAGGAGGCTATTTATTTTGCTTTGGTTTTTTTATGTCCCAGGATGCCAATGAGCCATAGCAAACTTTCTAGAAATAGATAATTTTTTAGAGCACTGGAAGTTTTATACAGCTGTGAAATTATCTCTTAGAAGCACCAAATATTTTCTTTAGTTAATGCAATACTGTTGTAATTGCAAAAACTAGAAAGAACAGAAAACAATTTCAACACAGGAAATGCGTATACGTTGTTTATTTTATAGAAGGCAATGAAAGTTATACATAATTCCACCATCCAGAAATAACTGCCTTCATCATCTTAGTATATTTCCCGGAACTCAGGTTCATTTTTACATCTCTCATCTATATCTAATACCATAGTGCTGTTCACTTTGCCTCTGGTTACCTTTTGTATTTAAAAACATTTTAAATGGTATCGCTGATAAGATAAATTATTTGTGATTGTTTGGGGATTTTATAAAAAAAGTTTGCAGAAGGCCCTCCATGCCCTGAAGTACTATGGATAAAATCTATTTTCCCTCTCCTGCCTTCTTACACAAAGCACAGGAAGCCTAACTAGTCCTGCCCTTGACTCCGTTTGTCAAGAAGCCGTGAGAATTAAGAGTTAATAAGGCTTCACTGTCCTTATCTTCAGAATGGGGACAGTAACAGTTAACTCATGGTGAGGATGAACTGACTGGGGCCAGAGGAGTACCTGCCAAGCCACCTAGCATGAGAAGAGCTTGAGAAATGTCAGTTCTTCTCTTCCTGTAACTTCAATGAAATATCATGAGCATCAGTTCTCTTTTCGACGAAGAGGAAACCGAAGTTAAGAAATGATAGGGGCTTGTGTGAGGTCAGATCACATTTATTCTATGGAGTTGGATTATCATCAGGACCTGAGGACTTACTAGGCTACACAGAATTCGCTACGCCTGGCACACACAGAAATTCTGGACTGTAAGACTTTTTACCTTCTAAACTCTCTCTGTCACCACCTTCTACTCCTATCCCATGACACTTTGTTCTCTACCAAGGCTCCAGTAGCAATTTCTTCTCCTGCCACTCTACCGGTTTCTCTGCCTTTCTAGGATTCTGTGGCTTCTGGAAGTTGACAAACTTGCTCACCAAGTTTATCATGAATGTGTGTAAATGACAAGTCAACACTGCAAGTGCCAGTGGAAACAGTTGTCTCTATCTGGGCGATTTTTGTCATAAGGTTTGTAAAACATTTTGCTACTAAAGTGTACGTGAGTGAAAGCGAGCAATGTACTCGTGGGGAAAATTCCTGGCTAACTGAATTTTTGAGCAGCTGAGGTGTGCCTGTGCCGTCTTTAGTTCTTCTGATTCTGCTTTCACCTATGGCTCACATCCTGTATCATAAATATGTTTCTAATCTAGAGAGATGTTTTTGGTCTTGCTTGTCCTATAGAGAAGAAAGATCCAGAAACACATTTTGAACTCTCTTCACGATCTTTAAATTCATTTCCCGAGATGTCACGGAGAGTGTTGCTCTACTTAAAGACACACAGCAGAATATGTGTCTTCAGGGCACAGGGTGTAAGCGAAGGATGGCTGTGTCTGCAAGCTGAGCAGCCCAGAGAAGCACTTCCACAACCCCACCGGGGTTGCCACACTAGTCACAAAAGTACCAAGGGACGAGGCCGCGGCCAGCTGTGATTTCTAACGCTGGGTAGGGCAATTTAACAAATTTAGGGACTCCAATAGTGCCTGGCACCAACTAAATGGCATGTGCTTGATACACAATAAATAAATAACTGTGACTGAGAAGATACTTGCCAAAGGTTTGTGACAGCATAAACCAGCCTGCCTGAGCCCAGTGGACTGCAGAGCCTGCGTGTGTCTGAGGAGGCCGGGGCCCACGAAATCGCCCTCGGAGTGGGCCAGATTCCCGTGGGAGATGGGCCAGTGCCTGCGGTCCCACCCGATTGACAGCAGGAGGCCTCCGCTCCCCCCACCCCCACCGCCACCTCCCCGCCAGGATCCCCGGATTCTGTCGCATTCTGGGACCAGAATGGCGGGGCTGGAGAGGGAGGCAGCTGGCCAGCCACCTGTCCCTGCTGGAAGGCCAAGTTCTGAGCAGCGCGCCGACTCCCGCTCCCCGCCCCCCGCGTCCCGGGGCTCCCCCCCCGCCCCCCGCCCCCTGCCCCCCGGGAGGGCCGGGCTCGCGCACGCACCTGAGGAGCGGCCCGAGTTGCAGCAGGTGCAGCAGCAGCACGAGCGGCCGGTCGCGGCTGAGGTCGCGGTGCACGAAGAGCAGCGTGAGCTGCACGAGCGCGCAGGGCAGCAGGGAGAAGAGCAGCGTCAGCGCCTGCCACATGCGGTCGCCCGCCGAGCGGTAGGTGCTGCTCAGGTAGAGCGCCGCCGACGTCTCGGCCACGAACAGGAGCACGGACGCCAGCACCGAGCCCGGGAATTTCATCTCCGCGGCGCAGTCAGCGGCGCGCCCCGGCGGCGGCGGCGGCGGCGGCGGCGACAGCGGCGGCCCCACGGGGCCCCCCCGGCATGCCCGTCCCGACCTGCGTCGCCCGCCGAGGGCACGGGGCCCAGCCGGCGGGCCTGGGCGCTGCAGCGGGGCCCGGGAGCCAGCCACACGGCTGGGGTGGGGCGGCGAGCGCGGCCCCGCGGGGACACGCCCACGCGCACCGTGCGCCGCCCGCGCGCCCGAGGGCCCGCGGCGTCTCTGCGGTGACAGTCCCCAGGCCGGCCTTGAACCCGTGACCCGACCCAGGGCCCGCCTGGCCAGAACTGCTCGGGCAGGGCCTGGCTGGACCCGCGCACGGCCTCTGGGTCCTAGAGTCCCGTTGTGGCCCTCTCTGGGGCAAACGGCCCCACCCCTCTGTAAACCGGCACCAAAACCAGGTCCAGAAAGGCGGTCTGGGTGCCTCATTCGTCACATCTACTTTTGGGCCCTGGGGCAAGCCTGGTTCTTTAAAGGGCCCGGGTTGACTGTCATTTTAAAATAACCAGATTACTCAAACGCAAAGTGCTGGTGCATCGCCATGCCCCCAGCACAAAGATAAGACGCCTTGTAGCTTTTCACCTTGCCACATAAGCATGTTCCTTGCTTTTCCAAAGACAGTGGTGTGGATGGTTGAAAGCGTACCTGGTGAAAGCGTACCCCAGGTCATCCCTAGGAGCCAACGCCTTCCCTCCCTGAAAAACTGCCTCTCCAACCGTGACTGAGTCAGACAGGGCAAAGACCAGGGCCCAATAAGGAAGCAATCGTCCAACCCAAGAGACTCCTCTCTTGATGGTGTATGCAACCGCCAATAACACAACTCCCTTCACCCAAAGAACTGGGGACCGACGGGAACAAGACACAGCAAACTCCCCGGCTAGTAGCAATCATGTGGGACAGGGTGGCACAGCCCCTTGCGGGCTTCTAAGACTACAATTCTTTAAGGGAGGATTTCTTTCCTCTTCTTTCTCCTGCTGGAGAAGTTGGCGGTTTCCAATAGCTGAAGTCGTAGTTAGCAGCCTAACTCTTACCCCACTGTGCCACCAGGGCCCCTCTAAGTCTCATATTCTAACCTGTGGCACAAAGGGTTTTGACTTTAATCACTGTGAGAACCCTTCCTCTGCTGAAATTGGACGGCTCCATCAAACTTCAGGCATCATTGGCATTTTTCTATTTAGGAAAATAATGTAAACACAGAGCGGAAAGAATCACCAGGACTCAATACCAAAAAAAGATAGAAAGAACATGAACAGCTTCAAGTTTTTTTTCTTTCTCTTGGGTTTTTGTGTGGTATCGCTTTATAAGGATTTAAGGCGGATTCAGCCAACAGCTGAGAAGTACCAGGCCTTTTCTCTAAAAGGATTACGAATGGCTATTTATAGAACCCAGCAGGCCACCATATCCTGGATCAGGATACACGCGCAGTCACAGATACAGAATCGGCAGCAACACTCCACAGAACATTTGGTGTAAGATTTTATTTGACACTGCGGTAAGCTTTAAAGGGGAAATTCATTAGGATCTCACAATTACGCATTAGAACACACTCAACATTTAGCATTAGGTTTTATTTTAAGGCAACGGATCATCACAGGTCTTACATTAATAAACTACCTTTAAATTTAAAGAGGTAAGGTAAGCCAAGAAATAACAAAATGACATTGCTTTAAGTACCAAGTCCAGAATATAGGAATTATTTTCTACAATACAAAACTAATACAGAAAACACGGTTGGAAAGATCACAGTGTTTAGAATGTTGTAACAGCAGTTTTAAGAAAAGTAAGGTGTATTTCTAAGCTTCTGCCTCCATCTAGTTTCTAAAGACAGTTCATTCTACCACATAACAAAGCCCTTACATGAAGCGGAAAGCATATTGATTGACTCTAGTACTTCCTCTTCAGGAACAAGCAATGACACAGATAAAATCTAAGACCCTTTTGGAGTTTCTCCTTCTCTGACTGTATATTAGCTAACTCGCCACAGTCTGACCGGTATGTACTTATTTTCATTTGTCATTTTGCCCTTGAGACTCTGTAGGTAAGTGCTTATGCTTGCTACTTTCCCCATCAAACACCTAAATAGATTTTGCCTAAAGATCAATTTAATATCCTGTGTTAAATTATACTCTCTTGCCCAGACGAAAATATTCGCGTTTTAAAATATTATGCACCTAACAATAGACTTAATAGAAAGAGATTTTTTTTGGAGGGGGGGGCATATTATGTAACCTATCAGAATACTTGAGAATTTGGTCTTATTACAAAATATAGCACTATAATATTTTGTGTTCTAGTAAAATATTTGACAGAATGCTCTGCTCTAAATTTAGGCTTAAATGCTACAGATATGTCTTAGACACCTCTTCAAAGTATCCCTAAAAAAGATAATAATTAGCAAAAGGTCATACAATCTGTTTTGGCAAATAAGTGTTGTTTTTTTTTTAAAGCCTCTAATTATATGTGCCAGTCTTTCAAAATGTTAATTCTATAAGTAACTGATGGTGGATTTAATGCTAATGCACATTAGTAGGATTTTAAAGTGATAAGCCTAATCTCTAATATTATTTATTTGCTTTATATAAGCTTATGTTTATAAATCTGCATTTGTACTGAGGCAAATGTACTGCAAAGAGTACAACTGTATCAATGACACTCGTGTATTGGGCACGCATCAGCAGGAATTTAAATAAGAGTACTTATCCATTCTTAGGTATAATTAGGAAAAAGTAGACATATGATATTGGTAGATTATATGTTTTACACACTCCCCTCAACCAATTAAAAGATTGTACAAATTTGTTGCTTGTGAAGTATCATTGAGAAAGTGAGCTGACTTGTTTTCCTCTAAGGATTCAGGCATCTTTCCATAAGGATCAAGAATTGTGCAATGGCAACTTTGTGAAAAAGTAAATTCTCTTCATTGGGATAAAGCACATTGCAAAACTAACAAGAGGTGCATGACTAGCTGTCCTTCAGTATATGGCTTTGCAATGACTTTCCTCATAATTAGATTCTACACAATCCATTTTTAACAGTGTTGTTAATTTAGTGCCATTAAGATTCAGATTTTCTTCTGAGCAGCGTTCCCCAGATGCTTCCATGCAAGAGAGCTGGTGATAGTTTAAAAAACGGACAATCCTTTCATATCAGACGGACTCAGAACCCAAACGTTCACCCTTGCAGCATTCCACTCTTCCTACTAGAAAGCCTAAGTCAAGAAAGATGGTACTCACACTTTTTAGAGCAAAGAGACTTCAGAAAACATTTGCCATAGTAAAATACTAAAACCCTAAGAACTAGAGTCAAAACTAATCGTTGAAATCAATCTGCTTATTTGAATATGTCTGTAGACAGCATGGACTACACTCAGCCATGGAAATTCTTTTATTCAGAGTTGCCACTTGCGAAGGGATCTTAAACTGTATAGCAGCAGCAGCAAAGGATCCATTCGAATCAGATAGTAGACAGATAATTTACTACAGGTGGGCAGTAGCCAAGCATACACTATAGCTTTTTAAAGTGAAACAAACTATAATTACTTTATACACATTAAATAGTACATACAACTCAAATCAATGAACACTCATAAAATCTAAAAAGAAAATACCAGCAGGAACTATATTCCTCTACTTAGGAAACAGGGGTTCTGTGTTTACATCTATACACATTCAGTTATTCCCAATCTCTTTAGAGTGCGCATCATTTCTGAGAGGATGAGAGAGGGAGCGAGAGAGAGATGTGTGCTGCGGTACTTTCTAGAGATCTACCGCTCTATGTATGAACTTACAGCCATCTGCTGGTTTCAATTTAGTAGGTGATTGCTTTTATATGAACAAGAAAGCTATTTCTTGGTCCTTGGGTGTTTCCAATATCAAAAACAAATAGAGAAAGGCACCAGAAAGAGAGGAGGAGGTAGGGGAACTAAGTTATTCTTATTCCACAGAAATATTTGTGGAAGGTTCTAGAATTATTTTCCCCAAAAATAGGGTCAAGCATGACCTCGGGGCATTTATGAGTTCAAGAAAAATTAATAAAGACTTAGAGCTTGAGAATGAACCATTGTTCTGATATCTTTAATTGTAAGAGGAATGTTAAAATTTTCTTTGTCGGAAAAAAAACCCCTCAATATTATAAAGGTGCCATAAATATGTCATCCCAGGTTAGCTAAGTTTTTCTTGTGGAAGCTGGGCAGCAGCAATGATCAAGAGGTTAAGCTTTATAAACACGGAACTCAAATTAAACAGATTTTCTTACCCAGGAGAGATTTTTTAGAGATTTTAGTATGTTAATAACTGCTCAATGCACATTTACAAAGGGAAGGCAACTTTCCAAATCTTTTCTTGGTCACAGATCTTCCTCAACACGCAGAGTATTGGGGGAAACAGTACAGCACTTATATAGTATGGATGGTTCCATTTTCTATTGTAACAAAAATGGTTATACATGTACATATATACACACAGAGGAGCCCTGTAATCACGGTGGTTGCAGTGTTTGCCTGATAACCCCAAAGTCAGAGGTTTGAACCCAACAGCCATTCTGTGGGGGAAAGATATGACAGCTTGCTTCTGTGGGAATTTGCAGTCTTGAAAAGCCTTTGGGAAGTTCTCCTTTGTACTAGTCTCTAGGAGTCAGATTTGATTTGTAGGCACTAGATTTAGGGCTTTTGTACCTAAGCACACACACGCTTGTGTGTGTATATATATAATCTCCACTGGCATGAAGTGTATTTCAACTCATAGCCACCCTATGAAACGAAGTGTTACTGTTCCCTAGGGCGTTCAAAACTATACATCTTTATGGGATACGACTATTATCCTTCACCCATGGAGCAGCAGTTGGTGGATTTGAACAACTAAACTTGTAGTTAAAAGCTCAATGTGTAAACCATCTTGCATCCAGCCCTTTTTGTCTGTCTATCTATCTATCCATCATCCATCCATCTATTGATCATCCACCTCCTTGCCCCCAGCCCTTTTTGTCTATCTATCTATCTATCTATCTATCTATCTATCTATCTATCTATCTATCTATTATCTATCTATCTATCATCTATCCATCATCCATCCATCTATTGATCATCCATCTCCTTACCCCTTCTGGCTCTTCACAATGTTATAGTAAAGATTTGAACTGTCCCATAGGGTTTCCAAGGCTAGAATCATTTTTTAAAAATTATTTTACTGGGGGCTCATGGAGCTCTTATCACAATCCATCCATTCATGCGTCCATTCATTGAGTCAGGAACATTTGTACATATGTTGCTATCATAATTTTCAAAACATTTTCTTTCTGCTTGAGTCCTTGGTATCAGCACATTTTCCCCTCCTGCCCCCCACCCTCCCTCTTTCATGAACCCTTGGTAATTTTTTTTTCATGTCAGCACCAATAGCTGTCTCCCTTCACCCACTTTTCTGTTGTCCATCCTTCTTTGAGGGTCTTATATGTAGATCATTTTGGTTGAATCCCCCTTTCTCCCGACACCTTTCGTTTACTATTCTCATTATTGGTCCTGAGGGATTTATCTGTCTTGGATTCCCTGTGTTTCCAGCTCTTATCTGTACCTGTGTACATGCTCCAGTCTAGCCAGATTTGTAAGGAATATTTGGGGTCATGATATTGGGGGGTGACGTGGGGGGGCTGGTAGCATTAAAGAACTAGAGGAAAGTTGTATGTTTTATTGGTGCTATACTGTACCCCAATGCAATCATCTTTAAAGGAGCAGACAGCTGCATGTTTCTCCATCCTCTGCTGTACAACACAAAAGATAATCTACTTGTGACTATTATACACCTGAAATGAGGCTCATCTGATTTGAGATGTGCATTAAGTACAAAATATATGCTGTGTTTGGTCTTAGTACAAAAACGGTAAACCAACGTATTCAATATTCTATATTAATTATAGGTTAAAAATATTTAGGATATCTTGATATAAATTAAATATGTTAAAATGAATTTGGGCTGAGCCCCGGTGGCGTAGTACTTGTGCGCAGGACTGTGGCCCACTGGGATGGAGGTTCAATTCCAGCAGCGGCTCTACAGGAGCAAAGGCTGGGCCTCCTACTCCCACCAGCAGAGGGCAGTGATGCACCCCCAAATAAAATGAAATGAATTCACCATTTTCCTTTTTAATGTGGCTACTGGAAAATTGAAAATTACATATATGGCTTGCATGATATTTCTACTGGACACCATTGCTAAATTTGAGGAACTGATAAATGTTATCTTCTATAGGTGGGTCTCAAAGGCTTTAACTGGCATAAGTTTCCATGAGAACAAATCCAATTAGGCAGTGACTATGGCCCTAATTAATCACACCTCTCTAATATGTTAGGCAGCAGTTAATATACAGGTGAGACCAACTCATTAATCAATATAGTCTTACATATATTCTCTCACACAGATACCTCTAATAAAATATATAAAATATTAGATTTCATTTCACATAAAACCTTGGGTTTCCCTTTTAGTCTCTGCCTCTCTTTGTGTGTGTCTCTATCACTCTCTCTCTCTCTCTCTCTCACACACACACATCAATATATACAGACTATTTCCTACAGAAACTAAGTAAAACCAGAGACGAAACAAACAGGAAGTCCTTGCAAACTGCCTATTCACAGCTCTCCACAGTTAAATTTCTCCCCCTTCTTTCTCAGTATTGTCTACACAGAACAAAAGGAAAAGAAAAAAGAATAGTGTTTTCTTTTAAATTCACATTATTCGGTTCATATAAAAGGAAAATGTGGATGATTTGGTTTTAATTTCATACATACTTTTCAAATCCCGTGCCAAGGACTTGGGCAAAGTCAAAGAAGTATAACATTTTGGTGGGGGGTATGCGGCAGAAAAGTGTATCATTACATTAATGGAACAGCATTGTATAGTGTTCTAATGAGTTACAAAACTCCCTGTTCTCAAAATATAATGCAATCTCCCTATTGTCCAGAGATTCTCAATGTAACCTTTAGACCACCTCATTACTTCCTTCAAGTTTTATAATTATTTATAACACCTAGAAGTATATGAAATAGTATTGGGTATACTAACAAGTTGCTGTGAATGAATCAGCTCTAACACATGGGACCTCGCGTGTCTCTAGATCAGAACTGTGCTCCTTCTGATTGCTGAATTGTGGAAGGTGATTCACAGGTCTTTATTCCTACATGCCTCTGGGTAGACTCAAAAACTCCTCTAGATCTTGAGAAAGAAGCGAAGGGAGCATTCAGACATGCCTTTGGTGGATTTGACACACAAAGGGGTTGCCTTTACAGTGTTTTGTTGTTGTTGTTGTGGGATACCTTCTAGACCATTTTGACTCAGCAATCCCAGGTGACAGAGTTGAATTACCCCAAAAGGTTTTCTTGGTTACAATGTTTACAGAAGTAGATCACCAGTCTTTCTCTCATGGAGTCAATGAATGGACTTTGATTCTGGCTTTGTTCTTAGTACTCAAGCACTACAAGAGCTCTTACCTAGTTACCTAGTGTCTTAGGATATAAATCAGTGGTCCCCAACCTGTGGGAGGTGACCCCTTTGGGGGCTTGAATGACCCTTTCACAGGGGTGGCCTGATTCATAACAGTAGCAAATTGACAGTGATGAAGTAGCAATGAAAACATTATGGTTTGGGGGGCAAGCCCTTACCACAACAGGAGGAACTGTATGAAAAGGCATTAGGAAGGTTGAGAACCAGTGATATAAATATCTAAATGATGGAAGGAACAGAAAATAGAAACAAGTTTCTGGTTTAATACTTTATCACCAGATTCTAGGTTAGAATATTGAATAAATACATTTGGAAAGTGAAACCCTTGGTTTGAGTGTTTACACTGCCCATTATGAGCTATGAGACTTTAGACTAATGACCTAACATACATCAAGAAGTTGTTGGATAATTTAAAAAGCATATGTTCCACAAAATCTTACATATTGTGGGGTCACGATCTTCAGTCATTAGCAATCAAATGAAGTAAATTTGAATCCAGAAGGTGAGACGCGGGTGCAATGAATATTGCAAATAAACTAGCTTGTGAAGAGATATTTTGTCCAAAAGAGTTTCTAAGAGATGATTGGCTAAGCATAAAAGAACTTCCTGAACCTGGTTTTGGAGGTCATCTTAAAGCTACTCTTTGTGTGGTATTACCGTAAACTGAGTATTTTGAGAAATAAATAATTGAGGCCAACTTTATATGTTTATGTCTGAGGATGTGAAACTGGGAACAGAATGATAATCTAAAAAGGTGTGTGCTTTTCAAAATCGTTCTGTCCCAGTGTATTCAGTTGCAAGCAAACATGCAGTTCTTACCTTTCTAGGCTCATCGATTCTTTGAGAATTTGATGAATGCTAGAGATTATTCCCCATAAAACTTGCCATCCACACATATGCACACACATGCACCAACATACACATTAGAAATTTTCAGACAAGACAACATCTTCAATTCACCCCAGATGTGTGGTTCAAGTCAGGACCCACTGAACTGAAGAATAAGTTCTTGGTTTCACATGGAGATACTCTGTTTGCTTAATAGCTATCTATTTCTGATATATGAAATGGTAGTGCTCAGATGCTAGGGAAAGGGTAAAGCTATGTTCTAAGTGTTGAAGCAACAGATGTTCCTACAACGTCCCCAAAAATCACTCTTTAAGTGATGTAGTATGTTTTTAGCTTCAGTGTGAACAGCCAAGTTAAATTAAATAAGACAACTTAGTTTGATAATGTAATCAATTTCCAGTGGACCTCATGTCTTGTAGGATAAGATGATCATTCATGTCTGAGTCTAATAGCATAAAATTAAGGAATGTTCTTTCCATAAACATTGATCCCTTTTCCTGCCTATTCCAACATTCCAATATGGTTCCCTTATCATTGATATGACGTTTTTAACCAAGAGTCTATTATACAGTTCAGCTAATAGCTTCAAAGGGGCTATGTACATAAAGGCAATTTTCACATTACTAACAACAGAGAATGTACAGCTTACACTTCACACGGAGAAAATGAATTGACAACACTTTCTATAGTATTTGCTAGTATATTATACTCATTGCTTTAGTTGAGTTTTATGAAGGAAAAAGTAAACAGGAGATGGTCAGAGGCCAAAAGGAAATTCTAATTTTAGGGTTTATACCAGGTTAGGATATGATTTGTTTAAAGTGCCCAAGATCAATGAAAAATATGAATTGAAATAAGGAATTGTTCAGGACAACCAAGAGTTCCTTTTTAAATTACTCCCTTCAGCAAACAGTCAGTCATTTCATCCTCCACTATCGGTTTTCGTAGGATAATCACTTTCGTTTTCCAGTGTCTCTTATTTCTAAATTTGGTGGTGGCAGCCACCCCAACTGGCCAAACTCCTTCTCCAGGGCTTGACAATCTATTGACATATAGATGATGATTTATTTTTGCTTTTACTTTTATAACTAAAAACTAGATCCTTTCTTTTTTCCTTTTTTCCTTTGACCTTCAGTTACACATGTATTCCCTGAAATATTATATTTCTACGGTCTTTGGGTTTTTCCTGTTCTCAGACATGCATTCTCAAGTGTAGTATCGAGTTGCCATCAAAGGTCTCTTCTGTTCCTCCTGGCGGCAATGTTAAGGCTCATGGCTGGGACCCCAGTGAAGGTGGCTTATGGAGAAAGTGCCTCAGGTAGGCTTAGGACATCCCAGGGGCCTTCGGCACAGCCACAATGGAAAGAGAAGCCTTCTAAACAAACACACTGAAGAGGGGGAACTCAGCCTGACTGGGCTGCAGCAGATCAATCAGAAAGCACACTGTTCCGGAGAATCCTTCATACAAGCTGTAGACACTTTCAAGGACTCGGGACCCAGCCTTGAATTCCTCAGTAAACAAGAATTCAGCAAATCTACAAGAAGGAGGAGAAGAAAATAGAAACAATTTGAGAATGAGGGAGTTGTTTCTTGTGCTCTTCTGCTAAATTGATGTTTTGGCATCATTTTCTTTTCAGAAAAAAGAATGCCCCTTCTCCATTAACAAAAGAGGATGAGTTATAAAATTCTGTGTGTTTCCTAACAAGCTGTGTTGGCAGGCAAATCCATTTCTTTTTCCATGTGCAAAGCCAAGTAGTTGGGCCTTCCTGAAGAGTTTCTCCTTCTTATACCCAGTAATTAAAAGCAAAACCATAAAAAGATAAATAACCCTATATTTATTTATCTGGCATTAAACACATATGAGTATAAATATATAAGCATGTTATTTCTATAACATAAGCATGTTATTTTAGAAACAATTTTCATTTCTTTGTGTCAGAGACTAAAAAATGAGCAAGATTTGTAGAAATTGTGACTTGGGGAGCAAAAAGATAGCATGAACACATGACATACTATAATCGTGACATCATATGCTAACTGCTACAAAGTAGAACTATTAACCATGAAAATAAATCCCTGGGAAATCATTTTTTCTTATTCTAATTTCCCTTATGTTTCCCATAAATTCTACTCAGACTATTTATAGTGAGTGGCATTTTCATAGCAGTTTATAGCTTTCAATGTGCTGTCTTCTATGCCAGCTCTTTCCTGACTTGCTCTATACATTTCCATCAATAACCAAAAAACAGCCACCAGTCCAGACAGAAGTTGAAATTCACTGCTTACTAAAGCCCTCAAGCTCAAACTGCAGTACATTTACGTTATTGCTCCCACACAGGGGTTGATATGAAGAGCAATTACTTATTTGATCTTTTTAGAGCTCTTGGAATTACTTGAAGGAAGTTTAAAATAAATCAGCAGGAAACGTATTGCCTTTCTATTTGGTACAATGTTTCAATCAACTCCTTTCCTGAATATGCCATCATTTTCAAATATAAGCAGCAGAATAATGATTAATCTGAAGATTTCATTCAAAACACATAATTATAAGATGGAGGCTGCATCATGAAGTAGCTTCAGAATGTCTTAAACTTTTTGATTGTAATAGATCATTTGACAGTCTGGATCCCTGATTAAAATAAGGTTCAAGTGCAAATAAATAATATACTAGATCCCAACTTAAATTGATTATATTAAACCACAGGTGCCAAAATATTGTAATGCTCTGATCTAGTCCAGAGTGGGAAGCAGCACTGGGTTCATGATAGTGGAGGGTGAGGAGGCCTCAAGAGATCAGCAGTGTACTGCATGATCCATCAGTCCTCTTTTGCACTCTGATTGACTCAACCCCTCCCCACGACCCCTCTGTGGGGGGATGGTCTATTGTCCACAGATTGACTTTGGGTGTCTGCTCCAACCCCCTTATTCTCACCAATGCATTTTTGTTTGTTTGTGTTTGCTATGAATCTTCTGATGCCCATTGCCCAGTCCTGATGACACGTTATGATCGTACCGACTGGTGTGCTTCTTCCAGGTGGGCTACCCACTTCACTGTTGAATGGTCACTAGTTTAACTTCAAGCCTTTAGTTCCCAGATGCTATATATTTTAAAACCCTGGTACCATCCGCTGGTCTTCACCACATCTGCTTATGTACCCATTTTGTCTTCAGCAATTTTTTTTGGTGGGGGGAGGGGGACTGAGGAGCATCACAAAATGCCATTTTTTAAAAACAAAGTGTTCTTGTTTTGAGGGAGGGTATGAAATGAGGCCGAAGATCTCAGCTGCCTCAGTGTTCTTGCTTTTAAATATATATACACAGGCCAATATCTCTACTTTTATGGATGAATGTATTTACATATGTACACACCTCTATTAATACCTCTATCTGTAGCTTTGCTTCCTAGAACTTTCCTCTGTTTCCTTTTGCCTCCTCCTGCCCCACCACCACTTTCCCCCTTCTTTCCCCTCTCAGCTAGATTAGAGTTGTTCTACTACCACAAGATCTCTACACTGTCCTAGATGTTGGTTTCAGTTCCCTAGTTGTTCCCCTGTTTCTAGTAACATCTGCTCACAACACCCTTCTCCCTGACTCCTTCTTCTTCTATAAAGGAATATAAACAGGGCTATTGGCCCTGTTCTTTCTCCGCAGCTTTCCTCCTCTGCGCATTACATGTAGGTAGGCAAATCAGTCATGTTCTAGTCCAAACAATAATAAAATAAAAGGTTGAAGAAAGAAAAGAAGAGAGAAAAACCTACATATACTTTTTGAACAAATTTTGAAAATTTATGTGAAATGAAAACTTTTTAGAAATATTTTAATTACCAAAATTGATGAAAAAGTGTTAGAAAAGTTGAACAATTGAGTAACAGAATGAGTTTTATTTTTCTAATAGTTTGAATTTATAACTGCAGACAGATATTTGCCAACTTGAATTTTTTCCAGTGATTATTCAATTGTTCAACTTTTCTAACACTTTTCAATTTATTTTAGAGTGAATATATTTCTTTATAGACATTTATTTCACAGTTGGCAATACTGTTGCAGAAACTGCCAAAATTGGGGAAACTTGTTTTCTTTGAGCCATACCGTATTTTAATATTTGAATTATAATGAAGTGGGAATTTGAGTACTTAAGCAATGACGTGCAATACCAAAAAAAAAAAAAAAAAACCGAAGCCCTGGGTTAATTCCAACTCACAGGGACCCTACACCACATCTTATAAGGGGCTCCTTGGGGTTTCTGAGCCTGTAAATCTTTATGGGAGCAGATCTTTCTCCTTTCGAACATCAGGTAGATGTGAAGTGCTGACTTTATGGTTAGCAGCCAAACAATTAACCCACAAAACAAACCATCAAAGAAAAAACACACTGCCAACTGGTTGATTCCGACTGGCACACTAGAACTGCCACTGTGGGTTTCCAAGACTATAACTGTTTATGTGAGTAGAAAGCACCTTCTGTTTGTCCCGCTGAACAGCTGCTGGTTTCAAACTGCTGACCTTTCAGTTAGCAGCCCTACTTATTACCCACTAAACCACCAGAGCTCCACACTATGCTACCAGATCTCCTTATCAAATGCAATCACCAAACACTATTCTGCTATTAGGTGCATATTTTACTCTTCCATCTCTAAAAGACATTCCTATTGTCTGAAAGACCTAGTCAAAACTTTCTTCCTAAGTTCAAAATTTTAACAAAATGTTAATACTTGATTTTAATAAATGGAAAAGTATACCATGTTTCCTGATGAAAACACTCAGTATTTTAAAATTTTAAGTACCACTTAAAAATAAAACAAAATTAATCTCATCAACATCTTGCTGATTCTGAATTACAGCGGTGCTCCAATAGCACATGATAGAACTGGCCTTGTGGATTTAAAAGGCTGTCGCTCATTAATGGAGCAGAAAGTCTCATCTTCCCCCCCTGGAAGAAGCTGGTAGGTTTGAATTGCCATCAGCCCAATATATAAACCCACTAAGATACAGAGCACTCAGTCATAAATAACACAAGCTACAGATCAATGGAATTCTAATTAAATTTCCTAGGGATTTTTAAAACATCGACATATTGATTGCAAACTTTGACCAGGGGAATAGATGAAAGAGTATAGCTAAGAAAAACTATAAATAAATGAATAATGAAATATATAACTGGATAAATGAAACAGAAGGGTGTTCAGAAGTAAAGCCCCACCCACACATGCAAATTGAATTTATAGCAATCAGTATTTGTTACTGGAAAAATAATTTTAATTAAAAATATAAATCCCTAACTAGAGCCATCATACAAATAAATTCCGGTTGTATTAAAGAGTTAACTTTTCAGCTAAAATCATAATTCAATGCAAACAAATTTCTTTCTCAAGCTTAGAGTGGGGAAAGTCTTTTTACACTCAGTACAAATCTAGAAATCTTAAAGAAAAGATTAATAAAAATAATGCATTTTAAATTTTGTTGTGGTGAAAGACTATGATTTAAGGTGAAAACCAAATGTCAAAGTAGGAAAATATTCGGAACGTAATATATATTGAAAGAGTTGTAATCCTTCATACACATGTTGCCACAGAAATATTGGGCAAAGAATTAGAACAGAGTGAGCAAGAGTTAGAATTTACTGGATGGCAATGAGTTTTTGTTTTTTAATTTAGTTATAGGCACACCTATAGATGTAAGGATTCCCATTCTAAAAAGTATTCCTCATAAATTCACTGATTATTTTTGGATTTGGGTGGAAATGTTGTTTGTATTAGTGCAAAATGGATATGTCCACCCACCCCCATCGAGTCTATGCCGATCCCTAGAGAGACTATGTGGGATTTCTGAGACTGAATCTTTACAGAAGCACACCGACTCATCTTAACCTCAGAGTGCCTGGTTCGTTTGGACTTGGCACTTCAGTAGCCCAACCCTTACCCAACAGCCCCTCCCAGACTTGGTGAGATTCACGAGGTTCTCTCTACCAGGAATAAATCCATACAAACCAAAACATAAGAATACCACTTACAAATTGTTCGCTTAAAAGTATAACCTGCAAAAAATATAGCAGGAGACTATTAAAATATATGTGTAGATCACACAGATATGATACAGATGAGTATGTGGACATACATTTATGTAGAGAAAAGTCTGTAATCTCATTCAAAACATGTATTAGGAGTAATTGTAGACATGTAACTTGCAGTTATTAGCTCATCTAAATTTTCCAATAAGGCCGCCACTATCTTTCACATTTTACAGATGAGAAAACTGAAGAGCAGAACAAGTTAAATGACTTGTTCATGGTCACAAACAAATACAATAAATATCAGGTTTAGCCCGTCAGTGGGACTGGTCACAAAAGCCCCGTGACTATTCTTTGGGCCCCATCCTCCCAGCGGGCTGCCTCAAGTGACCGCTCAGACACACAGGAAAAAGACCACAAGGGAGAGTGTGAAAGACCCATTTGCCTAAGTGTCACCCATATTGCTTTGGATGTGTACAACATGCAAGTCCTCTCAAATGGAATTCCAGTCTCATGCCACTGTACATCCAGGAAACCTCCCACAAGTCCTTTCCCCAGTGTTATGGAGCTATTGATAGTCCTTAATCATGAAAACAACTGTGAGGACGCGATGGCACCCGGTAGTGTTTTGTTCTGCTGTGCGTGGGATTGCTCTGAATGACACCAGACTGACGGCACCTTACAGCAGTAAGAACAACAACAGCAATAGCTCTTCTATTTCATATGGCCCAAGTCACAAACTCAGGTGTGTTTCTACCAAAAGCAATGCTGTCCGGCATACAGCCGATGCTGCATGTTTTCTCAAGTTTCCAGGAATAGACTGCAGATAATTTGGCCCTACCTATCCAAAGTACCTGGTGGTGAGGTGGATATGCATTGAGCTGCCAATCTCAAAGTCAGCAGTTCAAAACCACCAGCCGCTCTGCGGGTGAGAGCCAAGGTTTCTACTCCTGGAAACCCACAAGAGGAAGTTCTTTCCTGATTTACAGGGTTGGTATGAGACAGGATAGCCTCACTGACAATGACCGAGTGAGCAATCACAGTGTTAAACATACTTTTAGACATCCCTGTGTATGTGTAAAATTATGTATGTGAATATATACACATACACATTACATATGCATTATATAAACACACATGCACAAGTTTGCTCATCATAGTCACTTGTAGGTAACAAAGTATTGGAAACAACCAAAACACTTCTCCAAATGGAATTGGTTTACTTTATACAGTAGAACTTGATGCAACAAGAAAAATGATCAAAGTAGCCCTTTATGTATTCATTTAAGGTGAACTCTAAGATAACAACGCATATATGAAAAAAAAAGCAGGGGGACAGAAGACTGTATACAACTATTTGTATCTCCAAAACGATATATCTCTGGAAGGTTATTCAAGAAACTGGTAACAATTACTGTCTCCAGGCAAATGATGCCCACAGGGAAACATTAATATATTCTTGGTTTACATTTTTGAACAATGTGAATAAATTCCCTATTGGATAAAAGTAATTAGATTAGAATCTTGAAAGAAAAATGTAAAAGAAGAATAACCCCTCCCCCCCAAAAAAAAACCCCAAAACCAGCTGACCTTTGAGCTCGGTAGATGTATTTGGAGTTTCCTGTGAGCCGGTATAGCAGCAGGAAGACATAGGCACTGCCAGCCACACCATGGCAAATCCCTGGCCCTTTTTTTAGCAGGCCCTTCTGCCATGTGAGTTCCCCACACCGGATACACGTGTCCAGGTACTGTGGTTTTTTGGAAACCAGATAAGCCTTAGCAAACAGATAGGCAATCCCTGCGAAAATAGGAAAGATATTAGAGGTGACTTTCGGGGCTTAGTACTGGGGGTAGGACTCCTCAAACTGTAAGTGACTCACCACCCCCTGCAGTGTTGGGAAAATGCAGAGGCTGACCTGGTAGATCAGATTTGGGCTCTGAGATGCGGCCTTTCTAAAAAGCTCCCTTGTAGAGAGCACACTGAGTAGCAAGGCCATAGAATCTTCTACAAGGAAGCCCTGTATTTTCCCTATAGGATTTACTTTTCATTGTTCTAATTGTATCATGGGGTTGGCCCCCAGAGAAAAGGAGCAACATTTTAATTGAAGTACATCAACTGATAAAACCCATCATTTACAAATGGGTTAATATTTAATAAGGCCAACTCTGGTAAGTATTTTGCTTATCTGACCATTTGGAAGGACTTAATATTTATATAGCTTGCCCTTGCCCCCACAGAGGTTCAGCATTTCTGATGTTTAAGTACTTCTAATTATCTACTTTTCCTTTAGAGCCAAACTGGGAGCCTTGCCAAGAATAACAATGCTCCCGAATGACCTTCCTCAGACTCCTACTCCAGAAGTGAAGTCATTCTCCACTTGCTTGTCCCAAGGAAAGACATTTTCCTTTAAAATCCACCAGCAAAGATATCATTTACAAAGCAAGAAACGGAAACAAGAAATATTGTACCTATTCATAGAAATGGTTTCCCACCACTTCCAGGAGCCCATATGGAGGGAAGAGGTTCTTGCCGTTAAGTACACTCACTCTCCTGCATAGTCTACCTCACTCCTATAAACGACAGATCAGAAAAGCTTGGAAGTTAGTGGGTGTCCTGACTTGCTCATCCATTTGAGTTCTCTCACCTCTTTGAAGTCTAGTTTACAATTAGGTAGAGAAAGAAATTATAGAAAACTGATTGTAATGTCAATGATCCCTATAAGTAGGAGCAAACATTCCTTCTGCAAGAGGTTGCACTGACTTCCTTTGGCTTCTGAAGGAGTCTTGCATCTACTGAGTGAATCTATATGAGTTTTCCTTAACCAGGTGCTGAGGTGGAGCCCATTTTGAGTCACAGCAGTCCTATAGAGTTCTGAGCCGACCTGCATCAAAGAGTTTGCAAGGCTGTGGGTTTTCAGAAGTAGATCAGCAGGTCTTTTCTTGCTAGGTGTCCTGAACCACCATCCATTTATTTAGTAGTCAAGCACTTCCTCATTGACAACACCCAGGTACTTCTCTGAATTCCTCATGCCTAGTATTCCAGTGTGCTCATTGGCTTTGCCTTTGAACTGCTAACAACACCTTTCTAGTCTGCTTATTCCTCAATGACTTAAAGAAAAGGATTGGCATGTGTTCATGTGATACTTACCTGAGAGTCAAGATTCAGTTAGCTTAAAGTCTATTCTTTACAACTCCCGAGATTAACACACAAATTAACAGGTCGAATTCCTTAGGCAGCTCTTCCCAGTAAACCACTTTTTCCCTATAGAATTTCCTCCTTTACCTTTAGGAACAAATGATCGCTCGCAAACTGCAGGATGAATTTTAAAAATAACTGAACAGATTTATTGGGGGTTTCCAAACGTTCATAAGAATTTCCACTATATTTTAATTACAGTTTTCCAATTTTTGAAACTCTATCATACATCCACTTACTCGTGACACTCATTTCATTTGAAAGTGTTCCTTGACTGAATGTATAATCCTGGGCAGTGGAGGGTTTAAGGAGAGGAGGTTTTTGCAGTCTCACAAGATCTTGGTCTCCAAGGTGTCCATGTGGCATAAGTGCTCTGATCTTGGAATTCTTTTTTTTTCTCGCATCCCTTCCCTGGAGGGAGTAGGAAGTCCAGCCTTGCTCCTGGAGAGCTGCTGCCGGTTTTGAACCGTCAACCCTGTGGGCGCAGTCCTGCACACAATGACTGCGCCACCAGGGCTCAACGATCTTGGAATTCTTAATACTTTTTTCAGCAAGGGACCTATGTTTTAATATTGTCCTGGGTCTCCCATATTATGTAGCCAGTCCTAACCCAGGGTGATATAAAACGGCAATGATGGCACTTGCCTTTCAGAGAGGTATTGTCTAGAAAGGGAGATAAAGATATGAACAAAGAACTGATAGACCATACGGTTCATGATGCTGCTGGGGCATATAATGAGTGATACTGTCATTAATATTAGAGGCCTCAAGGGAGGCTCTGCCCTAAAAGAAATAGAATAAGTCTCAGTTGGAAGCCCAAACTTCATAGGACACACACACAAAAATTATGTCCAAGATGAAACTGGTAGTGAATTTTAAACACTGGGATCAGGAAGGACAAAAGATTTGGAGCCAGGAAAGACCAGTCACATGGAGAGTAGGGTTATGCTCTTCTAAGCAAAGGGTTAGTGGGATGGTAGGGGATGTTTGGTAAAGATTATGGATGATTTGATAAGCCCAGCTAAGCACCTTGTACTTCATTCTGGAAGTGGAAGAATTCTTGTTGTGGCTGGTTGGTGTTGTTGTTTGCTTGTTTGTTTTTTAAGATGTGACTGATATTATAGCCAAAATACCTCACAGAGGGCTTGAGAAAGACCTAAAGAGCAGCAAAAAAAGTGCCGTGAGCTGAATCTGTTGACAGAAAAATGGAAAAGAGGCTGATGAAAGAGACATTTCCCAGGACTTAGTGACTGCTGAGGTATGAACTGGGCATTTGCTATATTCCAGCACAGTAGGAGGTGCTCAGGTTGGAAACAGTCGCAGCCTCCTTGGCATTTGCAGCCTAACTAGGGCTATCATGAGGCTCCATGAGGGGTCAAAAGAGGTGTTATAAGAGCACATAGGAGAGCCCCCCAGTTTGTGACAGGGAAGGAGCACAAGAGGGAGCGGCACCACCTGCTCTAGTGTGAAGGACAAGGAAGAAGTAACTAGGTAGAGTGGATGCTGTTGTGTCCTGTCCAGATACCATTATCCAGTGGCCCCATTTTCCAGGTGCTGCAAAAGGTGGTTGCCAACAAACCTGCTGCCCTCTTCCTGGAAGTCCTGCATTTAGTCAGACAGGAAGCCATGTTATGCAACCCTTAGTCAATTTCTGTCAATGACTAACGCACTCAGTTCAGTCAGCCAAACCACTCACCATTGCTTTTCCATTGCCCTCTGTTTTCATGCTTCTGGTTTCGCATGGTGTCTACCCTCCTTAGATACAGCCTTCCCCTCCAGTGTGGCCTGACTTACTTACTTCATGAAGCCCTCCCCAAACCTGAGGCAGCATCTAGAATTTCTCCTCTGGGTTCTCATCATTTTCTATACATGTACATACTATTTCCTGAAAAGCACATTTCAGCCGTTGCCACCCTCAGAATGCAGTAGACTCCCCAAGGTTAGAAACTGGATCTTGTTCATTGTTAGTATCCTCTTCTGTGGATAGCATATTTTGGACATGTGATCAGCAGAGACAGGTTGCTGGAAAATGACACCACGCTTGGTAAAGCCGAGGGCCAGTGGAACAGAGGAAGACCCTCAATGAAATAGAGTGACTCCAAGGCTGGAAGAACGAGTTGAAATGTCACAGTAATTCGGAGACGATGTTTCATTCTGTTACATGTGGATTGCTGTGAGACAGAATCAACTTGACGGCACCTAACGACAATAGTCCTGGCCTGGTGTCTGCCAGAAAGCAAGAGCTCCATAATGTCTGTTGAGTCCCGAAGTCCTCACTTCTCACCCCCATACAGCTGGATGAGGTGGCGCTAAGTGATGTGGGAGGAACAGTAAATGACATTTAGTAAATGCTGTGCCTAGCCATTAGCCCCAAACAACTTAATGGTTATTTATCCTATAGTTCCAGCGAGAGAAAATAAGTTTCTTCCTTCAGTCTGAAACCCAGAACAGTGTATACAAAGAACTTTGAGAAAGTTAGGAGTTTTACCCTAAGAATGCTTAATCTAAATGGAAGGAAAGCTAGGTTCCTTTTCTCCTTTCTGGGGGTGGTTCCTTTGTTTTTCATGGTAACTATGCCCCTTTGTCATGGGGGGATACTTATTATTGGGCCTTATTAAGAAGCTTGATTTGGCAATGATATATGCCTTTACCAAATGTAACTAGAAATGGAATTATTGCTTAATAAATATAGTTTATAAAGAAAATATTTCAAAACAGGGGCTATAACAATGCCTAGCAGTAGCCATGCTTAATAGCCGTGATTTCAGCATACTTGAGATTCATCACGCACGTGCATTCTGGGATCTACAGTTTCACTGGGATATGCATGGTACAATGTACACTGCGTTGCTTAAGGACCAGTGAAACACTCCACAGCTGCTAGGTGTTTACCTTTAAACTCTCTTGCACAAAACCCGCAAACCCAACCCACTGCAACTGAATCAATTTGAACCCTCTGTGGCTCTGTAGGACAGAAGAGAATTGTCCCCCAAAGCTGAGCATCATTATGGAAGAAGACCGCCAGATATATCTCTTATGGAATGGTTGGTAGATTCATATTGCCAAGCCCTGGGTTAGCAGCTGAGTGCTTAATCACTGTGCCACTGGGCTTCATCTTACACAAACTCTGTTGTGTAACAAATTCACACTCAGACACCTGTGCTTCTCCCAGGGTAAAGGAAATCTACTTTCATTGTTACCACAGTACTGATGTAATGTAGTGTAATATAATGCAATATAATGCTGTCTACAGTTTATTTTAGCCACAGCATTTGTTTTAATGGTTTTGCAAATGACTTTAGTCCTATATTTCAGAATCTTTAAGGCTATGAGGAGATCACATGAATCTGCTTGCTATCCTTCATTGCATTTAATGAGAGCGACGTTATACACCGCAGTGGGTATTTATAACTATAGGTGTTTACAAAGCTGTTTCGGACAGAGTCCCTCAGGGATGACAAGAATCTGTGTTAATCAAAGGATTCCGCTTCACTATTCCATTTCAAAGTGCTGATTGCACAGATGAAGCGATAAAGGCATAAATGAAGCAAACGATTTTCACAAGGTCACTTAACTGGCTTGTTTTGACGCTACCTATAGAATCCAGAATTATTTATTTAGAGCCAATAACTACTACATGGTGTGAATGATAACTTGGGTAGAGATAGGTTGAAGGAAAATCAATAGGTAAAAATTTTTCAGAGAGGGGGATAAATACCATAAATGAAGTTCTACCCTGCAGATTTATCTATGGCAGGTTTAATCACTTAATTGGTCTGCAACCCTAAGCCATCTGTGCAGTTCATAAATCTACTCTCAAAAATGTTTCCTCCAACAAACAAAAACACATTATTTTAGGCCATCTCCATTTGACATTTTTCCGAGAATTTTCTCTTGCTGACTTCAAATAGCTCGTGACGGTTTCTGAGCTGAACTTATCAGGCTTATTATAATCACTCCCAATGCTATTTCTACCATATGAGGGTAGAAACGAAGGTCCCATTTAATTCATTATTCACTGTGAATTGATCTATTTTTGGTAGTCCAGTGAGTATGTGAATGAAATGATTTTTGCTTTGGAATTCACGTTTGATCTTATCAAGATACTAAATATGAATGACAAAGGAGAATTAATCAAGTCCCCAAAGTGATGAATCCTATACTTCCCTGTTATTTGGTATATTGAAAGGACGGAAAACTTGTTCTTGCAGACCATAATATAAATTTACAGACCTAGTTACTCCTTTTAGCAAATTACCTTCCCACCCATTTCTAGGCTTTTATTAGCATACTGGGTCCTTTAAAACTGTTCTGTATTTGTTTTGGGGCTTGTCCAAAATTCAAGGACCCTGAAGTGCTTGGAGGATATCCAGAGACCATCATTGACAATGATTAAAGGGGATAGGAAATGGAATGTTGAGCCTAACCTGAAGAGATATTATTTCAGGGATGGCAAATAGCTGCTGTTTTTCTCCACAAAGGTCAACATAAAAAGAAGTGACCTTAAATTGTAACCAGCAGCATTTATATTGAGCATAGTACACAATGCTCTGACACTGATACAGGTGCACATTGGTGCCTTGGAAGTCTCTTTCTTAAGTAAACATGATGGGCCGAGTAACTAAGGTTTACATTATCCATAAACTCAGATAGTTTCAAGAAAAATTGAAATTACAGTTGCAATAAAGAACAGTAATTAGATAAGGTGGGGAAGAAGACACGAAGAACTCGGTATCAAATTGAAGGAAGGAAAGTAAATATATGCTGAAGCTGTGCTTTTGCCTTGAAAATGAAATCTACTAGGAATCCAGTGATCTTGTGCTATTTGATATTTTGAATCTCTCCTTTACCTAACTGGCCATGATGAATTGATTTATTGGAATTTAATTTGTGTCAGACTGTTCCTTCTTAGAAGGTCTAATGAACTGTGTAATTGGATTTTTTTAAAGGAAACTCTGAGGTCTGACATCTTTTCCAGGTTCCATCCAGAGAGCTCCTTGGGGACGACTTCTCTTATTAGCACACTTCTTTATTAGATGGCACAGCAACAGTCCACCCTGTCTTCTACGGTTGCTAGGAGATGGAATCTGCTACATGGCTTTGGATTTTTTTCTTGTGTTTGTTTGCTTGTGGAATGTACATTTGTATTCCAAGAGTCCTAGAGCAGTGTCTTTAAATTTAATGTGCATATACATTATGTGATTCACTTGCTAAATGACAGATTCTGGCATCATGGGTCTGAGATTCTGAATTTCTAACAAGCTCTCATATTTCCCATGCTTCTAGCCCAGGGACCACATTTTGATAGTCTGCAGATTGGCATGTGCAGTGTGGTCAAGTATTCAATGTGGCTACTTTGAGTTGATAAGTGATAGAAATGTAAAAGGGACAATGAATTGTACAGATAGGCTAAGAACTGTAATGTGAAATATCTCAATATTTTAAAACTCATTGCATGTAGAAATTATACTATTTGGGTTGCTGAGTCATACTCATATACTACACCAAAAATCGAAACAAACCCAACTCACAGCATCCCTATGTAGGCTTTATAAGACTAAGTCTTTGGGGAGCAGTCGTATCTTTCACCTGAGGAGCAGCTGGCAGGTTTGAATGACTGGTTCAATGTGCAATACACTACACCCCTTCAACAAACAAACAAATAAGCAAACAACAACAACAACAAAAATAGCCTCTCACTGTCATCGAGTCAATTCTGACTTAGAGCAACCCGATGGGACAGGACACAACTGTCCCTGTACGTTTCTGAGACTGGAACTCAATTAGGGGAGTACAAAGCCTCCTCTTTCTCTTGAGGGGCAAGGCAGATATTTTTGAAGTGCTGACCTGTGCACTGCAATGTGCAGTATATAGTCCGGTATACTCTCCAGGGTTCCATAAAATAAAGATAATTTTTATTTTATTTTATTTTTGTTTGTTTTTTTTTGCATCATTGCTCTCTGGTGGTGGGAGTAGGAGGTCCAGCCTTTGCTCCTGTGGAGCCGCTGCTGGAATTGAACCTCCATCCCAGTGGGCCGCAGTCCCGTGCACAACCACTATGCCACCAGGGCTCAGCCAAGTAAAGATTATTAAAACCAATTTAATCTGTTTCCTTTTACTTTTTAAAAATGACGTTTACTCAACAATTTCAGTTGCATGTTCAGGCTATGACTATTTCTATTGACAGTGCTACTTTAACGTTCCAGCTCTTACCAGCTGTCGTCAAGTCCATGATGCCTCATAATGACACCGCAGGGCAAAGGAGAACTGCTCCTTAGGATTCCTGAAATAATACACCTTTCTAGGAGGAGATAACCTCATCTTTCTCCCTCAGAAAGCCTGGGGAATTCAAGCTGCTGACCCTACAGTTAACAGACCAACAAGCCATCTTCTAAGACACCAGCACTCCTTATATCGATACAGATGATTTATTTTAAGCTACACAGGATTATTTATGCAGGTCCTTTAAATATCAAGACCTGTTTGGCTTTGAAACACTCAACCTTTTCTTTTCTGAAATCTCACAGGATGAGAAATACTCTCCAGTCTCAGGAAAGGAGCCTCCTTTGACTGAGCTAGCTAGAAGGCAGTGCTCTTAGAGAAAAGAATATTCAAGACCTGGGGCACCATGACACCAATGGACCAGCTCATTCTCTCTCTCAATCGTCTCTCCGAGTTCAGGTGGCCAGTTGCAGTTCTGCTCTTGCTCCATGAGGAAGTCCACACTCTGCCACACCAGCTCCTGATCTGAGGGCTTGAGGTGTTCGTGATAAGAAAGAAGCATCTGGAGGATGGATGACAGACCATGAGCTGCCCCTATAGTAATACACAAAACAGAATTAACTCATGGAACTGAGAGGATAATCAGTCTGATTTAGTGATAAGACAATTATAGGATGCAAAGCACAATCGAAATGTTACTTGGAACAACAATAAGTGCTGTCAAATCTATCTGTCTATCTATAGTTCACTGAAAGCAACCCCATGTGACAGAGTGGAAATGCCCCCACAGTATTTCCTAGGCTATGTAATCCTTATATGAACAAACATTTTTCCTGCAGAGTCACTAATCTTTCATTCATCAGCTGAGCACTCGGCATGGTGCCACGAGGCTCCTTGACAGCACGAATCCAAGAAAATTCAACCACATTTACTGCCATGGGGTCAACTCCAGCTCACAGTATCTCTGTAGGGCAATGCCCCCTTTGGTTTTGGAACTTGGAATCTTTGTGGAGTAATTGGTTGGCTCAAACCACTCATCTGTTGCTTAGAACTTCAATGTGTAGCCCACTATACTGCCAGGGTTCTCTGGAGAGCACAGATAGTAAGATAATGCCTGCATCACCTAAGGAAACTTTCTGAGGTAGGTTCTCAAACTTATTTGGCCTATTGCTCACTTTACAAAATTACTCAGTGGCTCCCTAGCAACCAAAAGCTTTTGTACCAGATATAGTCCATATTCCAGGTTAAAGTACAGTTATCTGTTTTTGCAGCTCCATTGGATGCTTTCATCATCACTACGGGATGGCAACACCCATTTTCTTTAGCTCCAGGGCCAGAAAACTACGACATGCTGCTAAATCAGGCCAATTACCTGGGTTTGTAAGGAAAATCTTATGTCATCTCACCACACTCATTCATTTACTATTATCTTTGACAAGAACCCGAGTGGCACTGTTGGGTAAGCTCGGGCTGCTAATCTGAAGGTTGGTGGTACAAGCTGGCTTCTTAGGAAACGTAGACAGGAATTTATTGGTGTTTTGAGAAAAGACTTAAGGTCTTGATAATGTATAAGCTCACTGCTGGAGGTGTTCATTCATTTGGACACCCTAATGTGTGCAGATTCTATGGGAAAAATCTAGGAATTGCAATGGTAAATGAGACAAAATGCCTGACCTAAAGTGCACAAAGTCTGTTGAGGCAGTTAGACAGGTAATTCAACAATTATAGCATGATGCGATATGGACTGTAATAGAAATGTGACCAGGGTGACATGTTGCCTAATTTTGCTTTGGGAGAAAACCTGAAACCTGAAAAAAGTGAGGGAGGGTTTCTCTGGAAAGAGTTGAACAAATTACTTCTCCAGAAGCATGATTGATATTTGAGCAAAGTCTTGAAGTCTAGGTAAAAGTAGCAGGGTCCATGAATGGATATTCTTGGCAGAAGAAAGTGAACAAAGTTATAAAGGTATGGAAACAGCACACGTGTAGAACATTGCACTGAAGTGTCCCAGGCAGAATATGAAATCTGAGTCAGGCATGGGAGAGGGCCTTGGAAACTTTTCTCAGGAGTAGTAGGAATCTACAGAAGAACTCAAGGGAGGAATCACTAATGTATACTTTACATGCCTCATATTTTAAAATAAACCATTTTGATTCAGTAGGCTTTTGCAAATCTGTTAATATCGAGCACCTGATGTTTGGAGCTGAATCTTACTCTCAGTATAGAGGCACTCCTTGCAATGAGTGTGAACACTATTCACAATCTTTCAGCAATTTTAGGTCAAGGAGTCTGCGAGCTAGGAAAAACGGTGTAAGCCATTAGTGAAAGTTAATAATTGTTAAAATAACTACACTTCCATATTAATAAAAAATGTCTGGAAATAAAATAAAATTTCCATGTTTCCCAGCATGGGTGAGGAAACTACACTTCTGTCAGAAAGTAAAAGCAGATAGCAAATTGTGATTTGGAATACTGATTTAAAAAGTTGGCGGTTTGAATCCACGTAGTGACTTCACCAAACAAAGAACTAGCAATATGCTTAGGTAAAAATCAGGACCTAGAAGACCCCAGGAACCAGTTCTACTCTGTCACATGGATCATTATAAGATGACTCGATGGCATCTAACAGTCACATCAACCATATCTACCAATATTTCTTTATTAAGTTTTACAAACTTTCAAGAAAAATGCAGAGTGATGCACCAGGTTAATACTAAAGCCAGTCAGTTCTTAATGTTACCATTAGACCCTTCATTCTATAATTGGTTGGCAATATTTTCACTCACCCAAGTACTCGGTTCCATAATAAGAGTACATCAGAGGGAATGGCTTCCTCTTTTTTATGGCATACTGCTTCCCCGAGTCCAGAATTGCCTGGCAAATTGATTTGATCTGTGCCGGGGTCAGCACCTGATCAAAGAAATCCAGAAGCAAAAGTCAAAACAGCGTGTTCCAAGTCCCACTCCCTGTACCCCATCTTGCATGCTGGATGTTCTTACTTAAGAGGTCAGCAGATCTCTAGAATCCTTTTGTTACAAGATAATGCATTCTGTAAATAAGCTTAGCTGATCTTTCAAAAAGAAAAAACAACAACCAAAAAACGCTGATCCTCCTGTCACATTTATCTAGCCTCTTTAGAAAGTGTGCTGCTTTGATGGAAAATACACACTTTTAGAGTTAGACATTTTTATAAATGCAAAGACCACCTTATACCTGGTATATCATTAGTCTTTGTCACAGGATGAAGAGATTGCCTTAAAAAGAACAAACAGTGTTCCTAATCAATCAAAATTAACTAAGTGGTTACTCTGAGGGTAAGTGGGGCAGGTCTGGCAGAGACAACGGGCCTTCAATTTGAATTTTTTAGAATGTGCTTACAAGGTCACAATTCCAATGACAGGCTGCCATATGACAGTCTCAAGGTAACCTCTGGTATTCCCCGAATGAAATCCAAGTCCAATAGCACCAAGGCAAAAATAACTTCTGGAAGGAAAATGCAGGTGCCTGGTGGTGCAGCGAGAGAAGCCTTGCACTACTATCCACAGGGTCACCAGCTCGAAATCACTTCTGGCGAAAGATGAAACTTTCTACTCCTGTAAAGAGTTATAGTCTTGGAAACCCACGGGGGACAATCTACCCCAGGCCATAAGTCTGAATCAACGTGATGGCTGTGAGACCACTAAAATGATGCCCAAAAGGTAATGACAAAACCACAAAAACTTGTTATCTATGTTTATTCAGTCTCGTTACCGTCTGTCTTGAGAATTTAGAGAGATTAAAAAGAACTCAAGAATATCAAGCATCATTGCATTTATTAGGATTCTATTGAGGCTGGGCATGCCTTCTGCATCCTGCCCATCCTTGGGACAGATTGCATGATCTTTGGCATGCTTCCTGAACCACCAGGCCAGTTTTCTGTGGTGTAGCACTTGCCAATTGATTAGTTATATGAATCTATCAGCTTTTTGAGAGCAAGGACTGTGGTAGCACATCACTTTGGTATGCTTGGTGATGTGTGGACAAATAAGTTCCTTTATGAGTCTCTGGGTGATACAAAGCTTTAACTTGGTTTGGCTCCTAACAGACAGGTTGGCAGTTTAAGTCCACCCGCCACAAATAACTATGAAAGTGGCGATCCTTCAGAGCATAGTTCTATTTGACACACTTGGAATTATGAGTTGAAAGTGATTTCTTCAAAACTGTTTGTGTTTAATGAATATGAAGAGCAGAACCATTTCCCCTCTCCTTTGTCTTTCTTTTATTAGGGTTCTACCTGGTTTCATTCAATCTATATTTTTAGGAAATATATGAGGGGAAGGCAAAAAGTACAGCCACTGGGGTTTCTAGTTCCTGTATGCATAGGTTTATTCCCAAAAAAGTGTATTGAAAGGTGATTATGTGGTAAGTGTATGGCTACAGACCACTTCTCTCAGTAATGTCCTTTTTCTTAGTCTCAATAAGTTTCAATCAATAAAGAAAAATCTTTGATCAATAAAACCTTTGAAAAGATACAATCAGACTAATGTATTTGCAAGGTACCTACTGTGTCCATAATAGTTGAGATTAAAAGGTTGGTTGTTTTTTGAGTATTCTAAAGCAGTAGTTATGATAGATTTTCTTGAAGAACAAAAGATAATCAGGATAGCTTATTAGGAAGAAATTTTAAGAAAATGATAACTGCATTGGTGAGGAAAGTTCTACCAACTATTTTCCTTCCATCATGGCAAGACATCTTCTCAGGTAGCCAGAACTGTGCTGTGAGCATTTTGTTACTCCATCAACCTGATTGCTCCATCTTGTCCCTTCAAATGTTTTGCTTGATTGTTTAAAAATCTTAAAGGATCAAAAAAAATCTTAAAGAATCATCGTTTTAACGAAATACATTTGGAGTTCTCAAGGATGTCACACTGCTGTTTTATTGTTGTATAAATCAAGGAGCCCAGATTTCTTCAGGAAAGTGTTAGTGAGATGGAAATACCACCTTCAGAAATATACAGACCTGGTTTGAGGATATGATGAGATAAAAGAACTTCATATTTTGTGAGTTCAGTTTAAGAAAAGTTTCACATGTATATATGTACATACACATATATACATATATACATATACACATACACACACACATATATACATACAATTTTGAAACAGTATTTTTAAAATTAGTTTGTCATCTTTCTCTTTGATTATACTTATGTCCTTTTTTCCCAATAATAATCACGATTCCATATGGTGAAAGTACTATTTGTTGTGTTAAAAACAACTGACCATTCAGGTTTATGTACTTGCTTGAATTACAAAAATTCTTTATTTGACTTTGATGTCTACAATGAAAATTGACCAAGTCTTTTCTCAGTTCAGCATTTATTCTAACATTTCTTGTGTGTGTGTGTGTGTGTGCTTGCATGATTATCCTGAATCCATCAAAAAGAACTCCAAACAAAAAACAACCTCAATTTATATGTGCTTTCTAACCCCTTTCTTTCCACCTCTAATCCACAGCTTAGATTAAAGAATACATTTCTAAAATATTATTTTAAAAAAACCCTGGTCATGCATCATGTTTGGGTGGTTTCCTCTTATCTCTCAGAAACAGTGTGTAAAACAAAGAGAACCCGGAGCTTGTTCCACTAGATAGAGAGCGGTTCTGCATACAGTTCTTTATCTCCTGGAACAGACAAGACCTACCCTTGGGCTTAGTGATCAGCAAATAAAGACTGAAAACAGTGTTCACTACAAGTGTGGGAAATTGAGGGAAAAGTGTGCTCTTTTTTTATTTTTCTCCCTGAACAAACAATACCGAAAGGAAAAAGGAGCTGAGATATGGAAGACTATGTCTTACTCTTGTTCTCTCCATAAACTTTCTCAAGCATCTCTCCATTTCCCACTCTCAGTACCTGGAGACATGCACATGAGGACACATGCAGCCTCCAATCAGATGTTAGAACCTTTGCACATCTTGGTTTTAAAACACCCTGAGTGGCCTGAAACAGGAGAAAGAGGTCTGTCAATAGGGGCAAATGACTGAGAATTGCCTGCTGATTAGGTCTTAAACAAAGGCTCCTCAACTTCTCTTTCCTATATATATGTCAAGTAACTCCTATGTCAGGACCACTGGTACAATCGTGAAGGGATCCGCTGCTTTGTAAGATGTTGGTGGTATGAACCTTCCCAGAAGAGTCGCTGAAGGAAAACCTGGAGATATGCTCCCTTGACGTTTACACCTGGAAAACTGTATAGGGAAGTTCTACTTTGTATCATGAGGTCACTAGGTGTCAAAATGGACTTGAGAGTTCTTAACAACAGCAACAAAAAGATATTCGCTTGTGTTGATAGTTTGGATAGAAGAGGTTCTTTAAATAGGCATTTTTTACATTGAATTAAAATAACTGCAGATAGCTTTCAAACACAAAGCATTTGTTCCTGGTCTGGTTTAAATGAAGCTTTGTTAGTTGAATTGATGATTTTTAATGATTCTCAATTAGAGATGCTGTTATGAAATATTCCTACCAAACTGGCTCTCAGTATGAAAAGAGAAAATAAAGCACATGTGTTTGATTCTACCTGATGATCATACTGTCTCACTCCACATAGAGGAGAGCTGACTTTCTTTAAGAAAACAAACAAAATGGGGAGGCACAGAACAAGTGCCTCCCCACCAGCCTCTTCCCAGGATTCTCCTGCCCACAGACCTTCTGAATGAAGCAAACTTATTTCTCTAGGCATCAAACCTGACCTTCCCTCACTGACTTTGTTTGACCGCTAACACCATGGTCTTGTCAATATCATAGGGCACGCTTTATCAAACAAATAACTTCTCTCAAGAATATGAAATACATACTCAGATTTTGTTTAAAATTAAACTCTTAACAATAAGGGTTTTTGCTAAAGGCAGGAGGGCCTGTAAAGCCCATGCACAAGCTGAGTGTCAGAGAGTATCAGATGTGAGAACAAGTAGGAGCTATGAAAGAGAGAGAAAGACTAAACCACTCAAGAGTAAGAGGAGAAGGAAACAAATATGCAATGAGTAACCATGATGGAAAGGCAGAGGAAAAAAGCTGCTCCTCCCTGCTGTTGTTGGTAACTGCCATGAAACTGACGCTGACTCAGGAGAACTGTATGTATACTGGGATTAAACATTGCCAGATTGGGTATCATTCTCACAACTGCCACTACGTCAAGCTGACTGTGTCAGCTATGCTGCCAGTCCATTTCACTAAAGGCCTCTATGCCACAAAACATGATGTCTTTGTCCAGAAAACAAGACCTTGTTCCAAAACAAGTCAGACAATGTTTGGTTATCATCCATAAGATTTCCATTGGCCAAGTTTTGACAGTAGATAGATAGACCCTTCTTCCTAGGCTGGAAGCTGCACTGAAATCTGTTCACTGTAACTCTACTAATCCTGGCAATAATGGTGACAGGACTTCTCAGTATCGTAGCAACATCTAAAGTCTCCACAGGGGCTGAGCCCAGGTGGCGTAGTGGTTGTGCGCGGGACTGCAGCCCACTGAGATGGAGGTTCA
This sequence comes from Nesogale talazaci, assembly GCA_004026705.1. Taxonomy (NCBI): domain Eukaryota; kingdom Metazoa; phylum Chordata; class Mammalia; order Afrosoricida; family Tenrecidae; genus Nesogale; species Nesogale talazaci. The sequence goes on along the minus strand of PVJH01000792.1, from coordinate 60,737 downwards.
ATTCCAGCTCAACAGGAGCAAAGGCTGGGTCTCCTACTCCCACCACCAGAGGTCAGTGATGCCACCCCCTCAAAAAAAAAGACTCCACAGCGGGATAAACTGATATTCAGGTGGTGGAAATAGTCCTTATAACTCTCTTAGTTATTAACAGCTTTGGGGCTATTAGTTCAATTCTTTATCTTAATTCTCTTTTTAATTTTTTTTTACTCTAACCCTATCCTTAACCCTAACACTAACACTAACCCCGATTCAATTCTTGACCACCTTCTCATACCAACCTATTACCATTTCCCTAGTCTCATCCTTTACTTTATCACTTGGAAAAGTCTCAGTTTTCCATTTAAAGTGGCTAACTAAGGTAGGCAATAATTTAAAGACAATCCTTTCATTTTCCACATTTCTCACACTTCAAATAAATATAGCTGCCCTACTACTTACCACACTTGATCAGAGAAGCCTCTGATTAAGGAACATGATAAGGACCTTAGTCTTGAAGTAGCTGTCCTCAGTCTCTATCATACATCCATTTGAGACATCAGTTATTTGAGGTGTCTGCTCCTCAATGTGCGTTTTGAGAACCAGTAGCTCAGTATCATCTGGGGCCTTGTTAGAAATGCAAATTTCCAAACCGCACCTGAGACCTACTAAATAATAATCTGTATCTTAAGGAGATCAGCAGGTGATTTTCATACTTATGAAAGCTTAAGAAGCATTACTTTTAAAAAAAACTCCCATAATTAAAAAAAAAACTTCATGCATTGTCCAATATTATATAAGGTGCAAACATTACTGGCCTTCCATGGATTTGTTTCATTTCCCAATTATGATTGTATCATACCCTTGACTCCTATATGCAGGAAAGATTAATAGAAGAAACAGACAGGGTTGTTCAAAATTGTTTGAAAGATACTGCTCAGTTTTTTAATGCCTCTCCATAGAGGCACACGTTCCTCTAATAGCTAGCCTAAGAAATTGATAATCTTTGCTTTAGTACAGTAGTCAGCAAACTCTTGAGACCAAAGAGCCAATTGCATCCCTCTTAACAATTTTAAAATCACCCAAGAGACTTGACTATGTTTTCCCACACAAATGAAATTACCATGATCTAAAATAATAACCTTCAAATGTTTTCCATGTTACTTCAGGGCTGCACATTCACACTGAGCCTCAGTTTGTCCACCACTGACCTAGTATGTACAAAGAGTTTCATCTCAGTCTTGAAGGTCAGGAAGCAGCTAATCCCTGCATTTAGTGCAATAATTTTCCTTAGTCTTAGATTTCCAGATTTTTTTTCATTCCAGATTTCACTCACTTGAACATTTTAATGGTGAATCATGCTAAAGTACATTTTGGGAGGCAGGCAGAACATGACTATTTTAATATCATGGTTAATGGGGATCTTGAGGTGGCTATTTAGTGAATACGCATGATTGGTGCAAATTGCAATTCTCAAGTTGACCAGATGATCAGTCCTTAAAGAGTGTAAAACCACTGTGCAGAGATTATCAACTTCCCATCCCAAGTCTGACTCATCTATCTCCATCTTTATCAAGAGTACTCAGAGTTCAAAATGCCTTGAGTCTGTGACTGCCTGTTTGCCCAGAACCAGAAAGTCACACCAATCTGACACTAGACACATGAGTTGCAGAGTAAGAAGTGACACTAATTTAGATGTTCTCCCCTAGCAATTTATTTCACGTCAACCCTTTGTCCCTTCATTCTGGTGCCAGCAGAGTTTTCTACTAAGCAAAAGTAACATGTCATTTGACTACTGGAGAACTCTAAATTAGTTTTTGACATGCATGAATTAGAATATTTGAGAGAAAAATCTCTTGAGTTGTTTGGGCCTGGGTATACATAGTACTTACATTTTATGCCATAACAGATTTGTAGAGTCAGTATGAAGGGACAAAATACTGGTCAGCATGAGAGAGTAAATACTTGAGCTGGAAAAGAAACCTAAGGTAGGATATCTTAGGAAGGGAAAGCAAGGAGGAGGCCTAAGGTAACATTCAGTGAAAGCTTTCAAGTGAGAAGCATCTTACTAAATTGAATAATCCAATGGGTTAATGTTTTGTAACTCTTGTGTGCAAGGTCTCCAACAAAGGGCATTTCAGAGACATGTAATCTTAATATTGATACTAAGTAAAAGTGTGAATTATCTAAGTAATGAAACAGTCAACATGTGCATTATGCAGTGATCCACAGCACCATGTGTTAAGCATTGGGCTACTAAATAAAGGGTCGCAGGTTCAAACCCATCAGACACTCTTAGGGGGGAAAAAAGGAAAGAAGTCTTGCTGCCATAAAGCTTTACAGACTCAGAATATTCTATAGAGGGCACTGTGATTTGCAATTGACTCATAACAGTGTCTGCTTTTATTTTCGTCTTTTTCTACTTTTGACTTCTTAGAGTAAGGTAGAGGGAGAAACCCAGAGGCTTCACAGAATTTATAGGCTCGGAGCTGAGCTTTAAAGGGCCAGTGAAGAGCATATAAATTCAAGTAAGGAGAATGGAACATTTTAAGTTGTGGAGCAATGGGGAAAGCCCGATGTAGTAAGCCAGTACTTCTGCTGCCGTGACCATACAAGTCACATAAGGATCTTGTTAAATGCAGATTCTGTCTCAGTAGGGTTGGTAAATATGAGGGAAGAAATCTACATTTGTAGCATTCTCACATGTGATACTGATGCTAATAGTTTGTGGACCACACTTGGCGTAGCAGCAAGGGAATATGGGAAGAGATAACAGAGAGTCTGGTTGCAGCACAAAATTTCTCTTGGGAAGGCTGATGTATTCAGCGAAAGAAACTATAAGATATTCTAAAAGCCTTTCAAGAAAACAAGAGGAGAGCCAAGCAAGACTGACACCCATCATGCTTTAAATGGTCTGATTATTTAGTAAAAAGAAGCAGCAACAATGGAAAAATTCTCTTTCAAGGTGATCTGTCTAGAAATGTGTCCAGAGTTAGAAACTTCACAGGGAAGCTCTCCTAGCAAAAGGAGCCAGATTTGTTATTTTTTAAAATTAGGCTCCAAATAGGGCATGTGTGCTGGTACAGAATGAGCAAGGCCCGTCCATCTGTTTTTCCTGTGCTCTGTGACCATCATTATGCCTGGCTGTGCAAAATAGGAGGCAGATTACTCTAGCTGATGATTATCTTCCAAGCATTAATGGGAATCAGAAGTGACTTTCAGTTCTAAACATTTGGTCCCAGATACCATTTCACAGTTGGCTCTTTTTCTGTTTCACGGCAAGAGAAACCTAAGCCAAGAAAGCACTGAAAAGCAGAAAAGACAAACAGGTTTTACCCCATTCTTGCAGACTGACTGCTGGCTTTAAAGACTTATCAGAAGTATCCTGATTGCCCAGTCTGGCCAGGTGAAGGATCACTCAATGATTCCATTTTGTGTTTTCCTGTAAAACAGTGAAATATCTCATAGCCCGAGCTTCATTATCTAAGCTCTACAAAAGACTTATGATAGCTGTTGCACCTATATTCTTAGGTGATGGCAAGAGACGCATGGGAAACCAATTCCCAGCTGTGAGCTGCACACACATTCACTTGCAAGAGCTGTCAAAAATCCCACCAACCTGATCCTAATAGGTAGAAAGATTAGGGATAAAGGGGTTGTCTCCACGGCATGCCCATGCTAAGCAAAAATTAGCCAACCGTGCCACAATTAAGGGGTTTGAAAGCAAGAAAGCATCCATTTAGAAACCTATGGGGACAATCCAAAGCTGGACATGCTCAGACCAAGGTCACCTAGGTGCAGGTGAATATTCACCCTTTGCTTAGTTCTCTGTACTGATAAGTGTTGTTGACTGTAGACTCCAACGACATTATGTCACACAGGCAGTTATCTCAGCCACTGCATACAGCCCAGTGCTGCCCAGCACCCCACCCCCCTGCAGCTCAATCTCTTTTTCCATTCTGACATTCCTTTTTTGGATCGAGTCCACCTCTTAATGACCATTTTTCACGAAGATTTTCATGCTCCTCTGAAGCAGCTCTTTATGGTCTCGAACTCTCCCATGGCGCCAGCCATGCAGCCTTGCACACTTCCCAGGGATAGCATGTCCCATCTGACTGGATTAACTGAAACTTCCCTTTCCCTCACAAAAGCTACCTGGATGTACACAAGTGCTTTTGCCACATGAATTCTTTCAGCTTTGAGAAGCAAGAACAAGGAAAAGCACCCCAGAAACCTAACAATCTCTAAACCTAAAACTACAAATGAGTTGTACCAGGCTCCTTGGGTGTAGGAACTAATCATCATTATATTTTTAAAGTTCCCCACATTCTTCTATGATGCAACCAAGGTGGAAGCCATTGAGGTGGAATATTGAATTAATGAAAAAGTACTTTTCTTTTTTTGTTTTCTTTTTTTTTTGGGGGGGGGCATCACTGCTCTCTGGTGGTGGGAATAGGAGTCCCAGCCCCACTGCTGGAATTGAACCTCCATCCCAGTGGGCCGCAGTCCCGCCATAACCACTACGCCATGGGAGCTCTTTTCAAAGTAAAGTAATGATACTAATAATATGACAGTGTTAGTGAAGAAGAATAAGGAGCAGGAAGAGCAGGAGCACACAAGGAAGAAAGAAGAAATCTAAAAGGAAGACAAGCACAAAATCTCTTGGGTGTAGAGAAATGACTTTGGTCTGAGTCATGAGGAAGAGAGACACTTGGTGTGCATACAAAGGGACATGTTGTTTCAAGGCCAGCAGTGCATCAAACCTCAACCCAGTATTTCAAACATAGTCATAGACACCACCCCATCATCATTCTTCTGTGGGAAAGGAACAGGACAGATGGCAGAGCACTGGACTAAGGGTGAGTAGATCTGAGTTGGAGACACAACTTCATCAGACCCTTGTTTTATATTTTATCTGCAAGATCAAAGAGCTGGGCTAAAATATGACCACTGGATCAGTGATTCATAAAATGTTATGTGCCAAAAAGTCACATGGCAATCTTCGTAAAACACAGCTTCATAGGCTTCACCCTCTGAGGTTCAGACTCATTCATTGTGAGGTGAGGCCTGAAATCATGAGTTTCTAACAAACCCTCAGGTCATTGTGCTGCTGCTGCTGTTGTGGACGCCCATTACGGATTACTACCCTAGGTGAGGGCCCCAGCAACACAGTGGGAGACACTGTGGGCTGGTAACTTAAAGGTCAACAGTTTGACTCTACCAATAGCTTTGCAGGAGAAAGAGAGGCTATGTACTCACAAGATTCAAAGAATTCCAAGGGCACGATTCAATTCTGTTCTATCCTGCAAGCTGTGTGTCAACAGAGATGCAATGACAGTGAGTACTAGGTGACATCTGAGGCCCCTCTGGGCTCCAAATTCTTCTACAGCATCAGATGGCTCTGGTTCTTGAACACAGAAAGGAGGTACAGCCTAGTTAAGTGATTTAATACGTGGGTTTTATCCTACAGACTAAGCGCTTGCTTCTCAATTTCCCAATTGCTTTTGGAGAGGTAATAACTGCTAATAGTTTGATATTCATTTGTCCAAGCAATTTTCTATAACTTACATATATTAATATGCAAAAGCATAGATACATTTTAATTAATAAATGAGATCATGTTGCTCATATTTTTATAAACCTTACTTCATCAATTAAAATTCTTCTTGGATTTTTTATCTCAGCATATGTAAAACAGCCTCATTTCCAAAAGTCTTCCATAGCAGGCCAAAGAATGAATGTACTATATTTGAAATATTCACTCTGAGCTTATCTATCTTTACTGATAGGACTTTTTAGACAAGTATTATGGATTTGCACCATAACAGGACTATGATCCAAGTAAGATTCTTCAACTAGTTGCTGCCTATTTAGGGCTACAATTTAAAACAACCTCAGCACAAATGTATAGGAAGAAGGCAGTTTCTTTATGGGTCAATGGTTTGGAAATTATTTTATCTATTTTTGGGGGGCGGTACCACTGCTCTCCGGTGGTGGGAGTAGGAGGCCCAGCCCCACTGCTGGAATTGAACCTCTGTCCCAGTGGACCACAGTCCCGCGCACAACCACTAAGCCACCGGGGCTCAGCCCTGGAAATTATTTTAAACTTATTATATAAGGCTTATTTTGGAGTCTTTTGCTGTCAAGAATGACGTATGCATGCTAAATCGAGGAAGAAACAAGAGAAATGAGGAATCCAAAATCACTGCCGTTGAATTGATTCTGACTCATAGGAACCCTAGGACAGACTACGATTGTCCTTTGGCTTTTCCAAGGCTGGAAATATCGACTGGAATAGAAAGCTCCCTCTTTCTCCCTCGGAGCAGCCAGTGGCTTTAAGCTACCATCCTGACAGTGAGCATTCCGATGTGTACAAAGTCTCTAAGAACCTCCCCTTTAATTTATTTATTAACAAAAGAACAGGAGGGATGTGTATAGAAGAGGATGTACCAAAGCAAATATTGATTTAAAAATGTTTAGTATGGACATGAGCACCTGGAAGTCCTTTTAACTATTTTTGTAGCTTATCTGAACAGTTGAGGTGATTTTAAAATTACAAGTTCAGGAGCATGCTTGGGTTTTAAGAGCCAGCTGAGATCCAGAACGGATGCCTTCAAGTGGCCTTCTAGAATGGAGTTCAACCTCCTGCCTGCTTGGGTGAGTTATGGTTACAGCACTCTGGGGAATGGTTCTTTTTCAAAATGTTTTACTGAGTTCCTATATCTCACAGTTAGGAATTGCAAAACACTTCCATTTCAGAAACACAAATAACTGTGGATTTACAGTGGTGGGATAGAAAACATGTATTTCAAATTTCATATTATTATAATAAAACATGGTCATGCCAGTGTACAAAATGACAAAATGATACCAATTTGTAAATTATTAAGGGTTCCTCAGGGAGGTGGAGTGGGGAAGGAGGGAATGTATGGGGAGCTGATACTAAGGGCCTAGTAGAAGGAGAATATTTTGAGAGTGATGATGGCAATAAATGTACAAATGTGGTCTGCATATAATTGATGTATGTACTGATCATGGTAAGAGTTGTATGAGCCCCCAATAAAATTATTTTTTTAAGAAACAAAAATAGTGTCTTGCATCAACAACCACAAAAACAAAACATGGATCTTGGGTTTGATATACCTGAGTACCACACTTAGTCGTACCACTTTCTAGCAGTGTGAAACTGGGCAAATGACTTACTTTTCCAAGCTTTCCTTTTGTTATTTCTACAAAGTACCCACAATAAGATGTACCTCCTTTGATTCCTGTAAGGATGGTATTTAAGGTACTAAGTACAAGTCCTGGCATAAAGCCCATGCTCAATAAATTTAACTTCTCCTTAAAAGGGGCATGTGAAGCTCAATTAGGGCTCCACTCCTGTTATTCAACATCATAGGCATTAGAGGTCTGTGCTTAGGCTGTCTAGCTCTTAAAATAATCTTGCTGTTGCCCATATCCTACCTTTTATCTTCCCATCCAGGGACTAGTTCAAGTCAGCCTTCGTCTTCTATGTGGTCCTTCATTGTCTTCACGTTTCTCAGCTCCAAAAGTTCAGTCTTAATGGGTGTATTTTTCCTCTCCCCAAACATCCTCCTTTGTACTTTCAAAATATGAGGAGATTGCGAAATGGTCATGGAAAATGGAATCAATGATAATGGAATCTTGCCACAAGCATTTTATGTCCCTGGTACCTTCCATGTGTTTCTGGTTTCTAGCTAAAGCTGTCATTAACTAGGTACTTTAAATAAATCATATAACATCCCTGTACCTCAGGTGTTTTTATCTAAAACAATGCAAAGTTTGGTCAAAGTGGCCGTTCAAGTACTTTTTGGTTACAATATTTTTGTTATTTTTTTTTACTCAACACTGAATGACAACTGTTTATCGGCCTATGTGTACATATTTGAGCTGGAGTTCTGAAATGTGGCCATGGAACATGTTTCATTTTATGTAGGGTGAGCAAAACGCTCTACTGAGTGAAATTATAGCACATGATTAAAGTGTTCTGTACTCTTGACATTTTATTTTATCCGGACCAGTCTTTTGTATATTCTCTCTAGTAGAATTCGTAAAGAACTAGTGTTTTCTTTTTAGCCTCGTAGCAACGGTTTTTGCAAATAAGGAGTCTTCATTCTCTGGTCAACTTTAATTATCATACATTTTTAACACTGTATGTTGAACAGCCATCAATGGTGCAATGTAAGCAATTGATCTAGATTGATTCTCAATCTTCCTAATGCCATGACACTTTATGACAGTTTCTCATGTTGTGGTGACCGACCCCCAAACCTTAAAATTATTTTTGTTGCTACTTCATAACTGTAATTTTGCTACATTTATGAATCTGGAGACCCCTGTGAATGGGTTGTTCAACCCCCAAAGGGGTCATGACCCACAAGTTGACCCACTGGTCTACAAGAAAGAAGACTGATGGAAACCACAAAAGCATACAACATTTACTCAAAGTCTCTAACATCAGTCACCACAAATCCGAGACCAGAAGAACTAGTGGATACTCAGCTTCCACTCCAACTGCTTTGCAAGGGATCACAGCAGAAGGTCCCAAACAGAGTGGGACAAAAGTGTTGAAAAAACTCAAAATCATTACAAAAACAAAAGCCTCCTTAGGAAGAAGGACAAAGTTGGAGGGCTTGCTTTAACGGACTTTAACACCTACTATGCAGCCGCAGTGGTCAAAACAGTGTCATATTGGTAGAATGATAGATACTCAGAGCAATGGAAAAGGATTGAAAACCCAGAAATAAAATCATTAGCATACAGATAAATGATCTTTGATAAGGGCCCAAAATTATCAAATGGGAAGTTGACACAATCTTCAATAAATGGTGCTGGAAAAATGGATACTTATCTTCACAAAAACAAAGCAAGACCCTTCCCCCACTCCTGACACAATGATAAACTCAAGGTGAATCACAGACCTACAGGTAAAACCTGTAGGAGAAATATTAGGAGCATCAATGAAGGAATTGGGACAGATCTGAGACCTTTGCCTAAGGGAATACATAGGGAAAGACACAAGCATAGAGGAGGCACAGATTGACAAGTGGGATATATTTGTCAACACATCAAAATAATGCACCAAGAGCATTACAAGAAAGACCACAGACTGGGAAAACATCTTTATCAATAAGAAATCAGAGAAGGCCTTATTACTAATATCTACAATATTCTGCTAATTTACCACAAGGAAAAACCCACTGAGTGGGTGGACAAAGGGCCTGAACAGAAGTTTCTCAATGGCAGAAAACCAAATGGCCCCTAAACATATGAGAAAATGTTCCACATTCCTAACCAAATTAAAACAACTTTGAGATACCACCTAACACCCTCAAAGACAGTCCAATTCAAAAAATCAGAAAGAAACAAGTATTGAAAGGACTGTGAAGAGACAGGAATTCTTGTCCACTGCTGGTGTATGTGTATGTATGTACAGTCATTATGGAAACCGATTTGGCAATATCCAAAATGGATGAGATTGAGCTACCATATGACCCAGTGATCATTCTGTGGCAGTCATGTACTCTGGTGGCAATGTGATTAAAGGTGTAGGAGAGGAGTCTAGCCTTTTAATCCGGAGACAGTCAATGAGACCTCTGTGTGACCAGGGCTTTTTCTGAGAATTCTGGGAAATCTCAAAATATTTCCCCCTTGGAGATGAGAGGCCATCAACGCAGTCACTAGAAGATGCTATATTAACAAGACAAGATGGCAATATGATGATAGACCCTGAGTCCTGAATGAGCCGGAGGAGAAGTTACATGAGCATACCCTGATTGAACCAGATTTCTGGGGCCAAAGAAGCCACGTAAAGACTTCTGCCAGTGCTGAGATGCTTGGGAGGCCATGTGGAGACCCCTGCCAGTGCTGAGATGCTTCTACAACCGCTAGATACACAAGACTGTGCACCCACTGGCCTGTGATAGTCCTGGCATCGTTGCATGTGTTTTGTGAATCTGAAGAGGACTAATGGATTGGTATCAGTTATATGGGCTAATGTCAGACTTATGGACTTGGACTGGACTAGGTTGGAATGCTTTCTCACTGTTCCTTTCCTCTCATATATAAACCTCTCCCTTATATACATATGCATGTCTATGAATTTGTGTCTCTAATCTACCCGGACTAACACACCTCTTTTGGGCATATACCCCGAAAAGGCAAGAAACAAACCACGGCCAGACATCTGTGCTCCAATGATCATCACAGCACTGCTCACAATTGCAAGGAGTTAGAAACAACCCAAATTTCTATCACTAGATGAACGGATTAAAAAACTGTGGTATATACATACAACATACATACCCTAAAAAGCAATGAAGAACGCATGAAGCACATTGCCACATGTGAAGAACTGGAGGAAATTATGCTAAGTGAAGTAAATCAAGCACAAAAGGACAAGTAAAACATGAGCCCCCTGAGGTAAGCTTAAAAATGCAAAAGGGGCATAGGGGAAAAAAACTACTATATATATATACATCTCTGGGGTGAGATCCAGGTAGTATGGCAGGGGCCAGATTAAATCCAGGGATACATATGGTACCTAACTAAAAAGGAGTAGGGTGTGGGGGGGAAATGAGTAGCTGGGGAACAGGGCACTAACCTACCAAAAAGAAGGGTATTGTTTATATCTCTACAGGGAAAGAGGAACCATACTTCAACTGGTGCCCCAAGACGTGAATGCAGGATACTGGTATGGAGCAGGGAACCAACAGAAAGGTTTGAGAGGTTGACCCAACCTTAACTACATGGAAAAGCCCCCTTCCCACCGAAGATTTCACTCCAGAGGAGAGCATTGAAGCTATAGTTCAAGCAGAGGGACATATCTGATCAGAGCACACAGGAAGAAATGAAGGGGGAGGAAGAGAGTGTTAAGCACATCCTGGCCCACCAATTCCAAAGGATGTTATTCTTGCTCAGGGCAGCCAATGCACAGAAAAGACCTGCCCCACCAGGAGACATGATGTTTCTCACTGATCCATAGCTCTGGAGACACAATGTGGGATTTGTGCCTGACCTGACCCCACCTGAACTATTTATAGACTTTTCTTTTATGTCATTTTTTGTTATTGTTGTCTTGTTTTGTTATTCCCCCCTGTCTAGTTTTTGTGCACATTATTATTTCTGCATGTCTATCAAGATAAGATAGGTGGGACAAACAATCAGGAGGACAAAACAATGGACTGAGAGTTCAGAGGGGATGTGGGGGAAATGAAGTGTCCCTAAACCCAGAGACAAGAGAATAATGAGTGTTCTAAAATCAATGGCGAGGAGGTGTAGGAAGCCTGGTAGGACTTGAAGAAGTGCATTGTAACCAACAGGAATCACTGAAACATGAACGAAGGCTGAATATGATAGTGGGGCAAGAGGAAAGTAAAAGCAAATAGAGGAAAAAACTAGGAAGCAAAGGGCATTTATAGAGGTCCAAATATAGGCATGTATATATATATATATAAATATTTTTTATATATGATGGGGAAATAGATCTATGTACATATATTTATAGATTTAGTATTAAGGTAGCTGTCAGACATTGGGTCAATGTACTCAAGTACTCTGTAAATGCAAGACCACTTTTCTTCTAATAATCGGGCATTCTGTGATGCTCATCTTCCTGACATGATCACTCAAGACAAAATGTGTGCATAAGCAAATGTGGTGAAGAAAGCTGATGGTGCCTGGCTACATCTGGGGCCTTAAAGGCTTGTAGACAAACAATTAGCCATCCATCGGAGAAACAACAAAGTCCACATGGAAGAAGCACACCAGCCAGTGTGGTCATGAGGTGTCAATAGACATCAAAGACCCAGAACAAAAAATAATATTATTGTGAATGAGGGGTAGTGTGGTGTGGAGCCCCAATCCCCATCTGTAGGCAATTGGACACCCCCTTACAGAAGAGTTGTGAGAAGAAAATGAGTCAGGGTGCAACATAGCACAGTTGAAGCATACAACTTTTCTCTAGTTCTTTAATACTCCCCCCCATCATGACCGCAACTCTACCTTACAAATCTGGTTAGACCAGAGCATGTACATGGCACAAATAAGAGCTGGAACCACAGGGAATCCAGAACAGATAAACCCCTCAGTACCATTATTGAGAGTGGTCTTACTAGGAGAGGAAGGGAAAGGTGTGGGGAGAGAGGGAGTACCAATCTTAACGATCTACTTATAACCATCTCCAAGGGGGGGGTGGACAACAGAAAAATGAGTAAAGGGCCACACCTGTCAGTATAAGACATATAATAATAATAATATATAAATTATCTAGGCTTCATTAGGAAGGGAGGGGGGAGGGAGGAGAAAAAAGGAGGAACTGATACCAAGGACTCTAGAAAGAAAATGTTTTGAAAGCGATGATGGCAACAATGTACAAATGTGCTTAACACTGTGGATATATGTATGAATTGTTATAATAGTTGTATGAGGCCCCGATAAAATGACTGATTAAAAGAAAAATCAATACTTATTGTTCTGATAGAGATTGATAGAACTTAGTCGCTCTTCACATCTGGAACTGAACTCATTTCTATTGCTCAATTCCCAAACAACAGACAGGACTGACTCTAAGGGGACTCACAGTAACACCAGTGAGGCATGCACAGCTTTGAATAACCAAACATTTGAGAGCAAAGGAGTGGTATTTTCCCAAGGGCAAATTCTTAAAGAGTTAGAAAAGGAGAATGGAAACAGAAAACATGGAGAAGAAATGGATGAGGTCCTTCATTGTGGGGGATTGCAGCTGATGAAATGAAAGAAAACTTTAATGGGGAATTGATCTCACCAAATGCACAATAAGAAATATAAATGGGAGCATTGGAACCTTACTCGTAATGCCTTTCTCATTTGGAAAGGTCAATTCTGATGACATATTTTAGATTACTCTATTAGTTGCATACTCAACATTTATTCTACCAATATTCCTTGCTTTTGTCATTGTGTGCCACAGAGTCAGTTCCAATGCACAGCAGCACTGTAAGACAGAGTAGGTCTTTCCCATAGGGTTTCGAGGCAGTCATCCTTTTGGGGGAAGAGGCTGAGGTATTATCTTCCATAAAGTTGCTGTTGGGTTCAACTGCTAATCTTTCAATTAGCAGCTGAGAATGCAACCCTTGTTCCACCAAAACCATTCCACCAAAAAACAAACCAAACCCACTGCCGTTGATTCAATTCTGATTTATGACATGCTGTGCAGGATTTTCAAGACTGTAAATTTTTATGGCAGCACACAGTATCATCTTTCTCAGAGCAGTTGGTGGTTTGACCTCTCAATCTTGCAGATTAAGATCCCAATGCTTAACCCAAAGAGCCTCCAGATCTTCTCAAATCCCTTCAAAATAGTACCAGATTTTATTAGGATGACAATTGTGTCTAGCCTCAGGTAAAAAAAATCAGGATTAGCTTCAGCAAATCGTGACAATCTGATTGCCCCTTGTCAGTTCTCAGTCTTCCTTGTAGGGTAGGTCATGTGCCTGCCTTCTGATTCATGGGGAAATCATCTAAAGCATGTGAAGTTCCTTGGAAAGATTTTTATTTTCAAGATAAAATGAAATAAAATGGATGGATCTAGTCATTGCATCACCCCTTTTCTGGTTTGAAGGAATAGACAACATTATGTACCCTAAGGTAATGAACATGTTGATGAAATGCCAACATTCAATGTATCATGGAGGATAAAGATAGAGAAATTCTCATCTTGGTGGACAGTGCTAAGGACCTATATATTACTTGACATCACTTATCTCCAAATTCTTGCTCTGAGAGAAAAAATATCTCCTATTTTTAAGTCACTGTTATTGGCTTATTTATAGTAAAACGTACAGCAGGGGGGCAACCATAAAGTGCCATCATAATGACATTGCTAGCATTTATTTCCCCTTTAAAGCAAATCTGTGCCTATCTACACTTCTATTTGCACAGAAACCTCTAGCTACACAGCTCTTTAAAGTGGACCTGATGGCCTGAGTGGGCAAATTCAAGAAGTTGTGATTGAGTTTTCTTCTTAAGTGTTATCTGAGAGCCGAGGAACAACACACACTGTGACTTTGACTACCACTGCCCTGTTTGACCTACCTACCTACCTCCTCCACTTACTCCACTTCAGGACAGTGTATTCTCTCCTAGTGTTGTCATCATGACAATGAATCCTCAAAGTACATTTGGATCCATGGAAGCCTCATCAATATGTTCTATGAAGCAATTATCTTAGTTTCCGGGAACCATTGTACCTTCAACTTAAGTGACTTTATTATGCACTAATCACTCTCTGACCTTAGAGAGCTAGTCATGAAAACAGTCCCAAAATAAAAAAAATCAGAGTACTCTGTGACATTTTAAAGCTCTGTACCACTTTCATATAAAAAATAGACTGAAAAATTTCCTTTTGGCATGCTCTTTGATAGGGGTGTATGGGATTAATGAGCAATTCTCAGACTCTTCTGGAATAGGTAGGAGGGAAGGCTGAGATCTTTTTATATACATTTTACCATCCTCTCCCCAACCCAGTGTCTCAAAACACACTTTAGTAAAAAAAATAAAATGTATTCCTTGGGCTGGCAAATGCAATATGGTGGAGTGATGGTTTGGCCATGAATGGTGAATTCTCTATGTGCAAAACATCATACTACTAACGCAGTCGCACAAAGAAAGAAGTAGTAACTATGGTTACAAAACTCAGAATTTCTGGCTTTGTCATTATGTGGCACTGGGCAAGCAACCTAGGCTATCTGGTTCACTCTCCGTATCTGTAGAATGTGGTGGCTCACCTAGGTAAACCAACAGATTCACTTCCATCTAGTTGATTCCTACTCCTGGTGACCATAGAGGACAGCAGTCTCTATAGCACAGTAGTCTCTATAGAGCTACACTTGTCAGTTTCTGAGGTTCAGTGTCTTTATGGGAGCAGACATCAGCTAGTGTGTTTGAACTATTAACCTTTAGCAGCCCAATGCATAGCCCAATATGCCACCAGAACCCCCTCCTTGTGGCATAGGAGCACTGGTGGCATATGCGTTGGACTGCAAGCAACTTGGTCATTCTGACAAAACCACCAGCTGCTCTGTGGGATAAAGATAAAGTTTTCTACTACCAAAAGATGTATAGTCTTCGAAACCCACAGGGACAATTCTAGTCTGTTCTATAGAGCAACTGTGAGTCAGAATAGATTGATGACAGTGACTTTGGGTTTGGAAGACCCAGGTAACTCCCCAAGTTATTTCTGGTTCAAGAAGAATATGATTTATTCATGTTTCTCATCTTTCCATCCCTCCCTTATTCATTTACATATAATAGATAAGGGAACTGAGGGAAGGAAGACTCACTGTGGCCATGACCATCGCAGTTTTATTGCATTGACATAACATTTGCAAATGCTTAAAAGAGAGAGATATTCAGATACCCCCGTCCTTCCATCCACGCACATGGACCCTAGTCTCTTTGAGGAAACACTTTTAGCCAAAAATCTTTAGGAGTTCTAGATTCTGAAATACAGGTAAGATCACTTTCTAAATTGTATTTCGAAAAAGGAGATTTAGTGTGACCCAAAATAAGGCATGATAAAGAGGCTGCTAACATCATTCCTTGATTGGGGCCAGGCAGGCATGAGAAACAGAAGTGCTGCTGTGATGGGTTTCATTTTTCATTCTATCCCTAGGGAAATGGAAAAGAAAAAGAGGAACCCAAGAGAAACTGGCTCTGTGGATAAAGAATATAGAAAGGTCGGGTAAACTGACTCCTTAACTCTATTAAAAGCAAGAAATTCCCTAAAGGCTGTTGTGTGATTTGAGTCTTGACAAGCTCCAAATGGTTGCTATCACAAGAATGAAGCTAGGAAGTTGTGCGGTGCTTAGAAAGAGATGTTGGGATGAGCAATTGGGTTATATAATAGGTTCAAGGGGAGGCAAGATAGTATTACTGTGTAAGCCAGTAAGGATGTACTGCCCTAGACATCTCTTTGGAGTGTTAAAGAGTAAAGATGTCATGAAGAAGACTAGGAGGAGCCCCGTGTTCTGCATGGTCATCAGTTCAAAACCACCAGCAACCCTGCAGGAGAAAGACTGGACTTTGTACTTCTGTGAAGACACAGTCTCAGAAACCAACAGGGGCCACCCTATTAGTCAGCATTGCCTCTATGGCAACCACCTGAGTGTCAGGTTGTAGCTTATCCACATCTCCCTCTACACGGGGACCATCAAGTTGGCAAAATACCCACTGACCATACATTGTGAAAGTTTAACAGGACATGAAACCCGGGTAGAAACTCCAATGTCTGAACCTAAGGTAATTATGGGTACATGCTTTCAGACACATAGCTGCCATAGGTAAAGCAGAAAAAGAGCATTGCCTGTCCCTGGGCCATCCTCAACGTTGTTATCATTGAGCAGCTGGTTGCGGCTTCGATGTAGATCCATCTTGTCCAGACTTTTCCTCTCTTGTGCTGCCTTCATACTTTATAAATCAAGATCTCTTTCCCCAGGGAATCGTCCCTCTTGAGAGAGCCCTGGTGACATCATAGGCGATACCTTAGACTGCCAGCTATCAGGTTAGCAGTTCGAATCCATGAGCTGCTCTTTGGGAGGAAAGCAAGCTTTTCTACTCACACACTGATGCACAGGCCGAGAAACCCCAAAGAGCAATTTGATTTTGTTCTACAGGGCCACTATCCGTCTGAATCAACTCAGTGACTGTGAGTTTGCTTTTGGTTGGGTCGCTCTTTCCGGAGACCTGTGGGGTAGTAAATTATGAGATGGACTGCTAACTGCAAGGCTTTTTTTTTCGTTTAGGCTCTCCTGACAATATGTCCAAAATACGTGAAATTAATTTCATCCTCCTCACTAATAAAGAGCACTCTGGCTGTACTTTTGGTTTGCCCTTCTGCCAGTGCCATAATTCAAATTCATAGATTCTTCTTTGCATTTCCTTATTCAATGTCCAACTTTCATAATCATGACATGATTGTTAATATTCCTAGCTTGGACCAGGCACACCTTGGTCTTTAAAGGGACATTCTCACTCTTTAACATTATAAAGAGGTCTTGGGCGGCCAACGGGCCTAGTATCATCCATCCTTTGATTTCTTCAGGTAATCACCGACTTTGTAAGGATAGACATTGAAGCCACATGGCCAGTTGCTATGGCACAGAATTCCATGGGCTCCCCAAAACCTAGGAACCACAATGTAGACCCACAATTCATGGGAGCTAGGATCAGGTACTCACAATTTCTTTTACAAGCTCTATTCATATTTCTGGCATCTAACCACTCTTGTTGCTGACTCACATTGCTGCTTTGTATTCATTTGCAAGTGGCACAGGTGGTGGGAACAAGGAGCTTCATTTAATCCTATTTGATTGAAGTATCTTTGCTGAATCTCTGGTCACAGACCAGGCTTTTCCCTATAAACTTTATGCCAGGCACCTTCTTTATAAATGTTCTTTATTGATTTAAACACAAAATAATTCTAACCATTTACAACATTTTAAAAGAACTTGTTTGTTTGTTTTTTTTGGGGCGGGCACCACTGTCCTCTGGTGGTGGGAGTAGGAGGCCCAGCCTTTGCTCTTGTGGAGTCGCTGCTGTAATTGAACCTCCGTCCCAGTGGGCCGCAGTTGCGCGCACAACCACTACGCCACCGGGGCTCAGCCTAACATTTTAAAAGAACTTAAGTATGCATACTGGTGCTGCTGAGAGAGTAGTTTCATGTTTAATATTAAAGGGTTAGGTATATGAAATAGGTAATTGTGAAGAAGTATTTAGTCTCTGATTTATACTATGAAGGCGAAACAGAAGATAATTTATCTACATACATGCATAGGATTAAAATATATATAAAGAGCTAAGAAGGGGTATAATTTTAGCTTCTATTACAATACATCACTGTACGAAGGAAAAGGACACCGATTTACTTATATAAGAATACCCGGGCTGAGCCCCGGTGGCGTAAGTGGTTGAGTGTGGGACTGCGGCCCATGGACTTGGCCATTCAAATCCAGTGGCGGCTCTCAGGAGCAGTGCTGGGTAGCTCCCATGACCACCAGAGAACAGTGATGACCCCCCAAAATAATGCTCATAGCAGCTTTATAATTAATATTTAAAATCTAGAAACATCCAAAATGTCCATCAACAGGAGAATATATTAATACATTCTGGAATAGTCACACAGAGAGATGCCGTTGCTACTAGGTGCCATCAAGCCAGCTCTGACTCTTATTGATACTGGGCCCACGTGAACAAAACACTACCTAGTCCTGAGTCATTCTCACCATCATTGGTTTGCTTGAGTCCAGCTTTGCAGTCATTGAACCAGTCCATCTGACCTTCCACTGTACCAAGAGACTAACAACATGACCAGTCTACATGAGCTCAGTCTTGCCATCCTAACTTCTTACTTACATTCTGGCTGTATTTCTCCCAAGACATTTGTTCATTTTTCTGGTGGTCCATGTTAGGTTTAATGTTCTTTGCCAACATCATAATTCAAATGCATCCAATCTTATGTGGTCTTCCTTATTTATTATCTAACTTTCACACACAGATGGGAGAATTGAAGATACAATGGCAGGAGTCCAGTTCACCTTAATCTTCAAAGTGATATTATAGCTGTTCAAAATTTGAAAAGAGGCCTGATGCTATGGAGTTACCGACATAACACATTGCCTGATTTCCTGAAAGCTACTTGCTTGAGAATTGAGTGTATGCAATTAGACTGTATGCTAATAGAAAAGTAAAAAGTAAAAAAATAAAAAGAGTAAGTTGTTGATCATCATGTCTATTGAGAAGTAGTTCAAATACTTTAGTGGTTTTTTTCCCCCCCTAGAGTTTGGATGAACGCCAAATTCTCTTGGGTTATAAGTAACTGACAACAATTTGATGAACTATATTGAAGAAGGGCCTTTATGTTCTTTTGTGAAACATAAAAAGATGCTCCCTTCTGAATAGACTAATTAAATAAAGGCAAGCATTGCATATGGACTAGTGCAGGTCCAAGCCAACAACTTAGAGGTCAGAATGTGGAGGCTGGAGTTCATAGTCTTTATTCTCTTGGTCAGGCTTCCCTGTGTAGCAAAAATCCTTGATAACTACATGCTTTCTTGAAACAAGGTAGAGAAGTTCCTAGAAAAGGAGGGCATCCATGCTGAAGAAGAGATTAATACTTAGATCTAGAACACTGCCAGATACCAGGTAATCCTTTCATATTGGTGACACTGCTTTTGGCCACTCTCTTTCACTTTCTAAGCAGCCTATATTCTCCACTTCTTGGAAGCCGCTGATGACTGTGACATACCCCCTTACCATAAGTAACACACACACAGCTTCCAGTTCCAGCTTGTCCTTCATTTATAGCCACTCTGCAGAGTCAACTTCAATCATGGAAATCCAACTTTAAATTCCCAAGAGAGAATTTGCCTCAGCAAGTTGTTGCATTTACTGCCTCTCCAAGTCAGTTGTTGCAATGGCACCAAATCCAGAAGAAAGGACAAAACAAATAGCTCAACACATCTGCAAAGTCTACTCAGATGGGAGGTGGGGAAATATATCATAGAAAAATGGGGTTGTTCCATGTTAGTCAGAAAATTTCAATGGGTCTATTATACTTGTATCAGGAATATGCTGAATCCCAATTTGGAGAAAAATTAACTTCCAGTGTTTTTTTATCAAATAAGGGATGACTTTTTTCAAAGTCAAGACATCTCGAAGTGACCAACTGCTGGTATTATTGGCTTCCAATGTCAGAGTCAGGATCTTTTATTCTCTCCAATTTCCCTCTTGTTAGTCGTGGGCACAAAATGGTTGCTATAACTTCTGACATCAAGTTCACCTTTAAAGCAGAAAGAAACAGAAGTGTTGCACCAGCCATACAAAAATTTCTCAAGAGTTCGAGACTTACATTGACTTGTGTGACATAGCCATTCTGCTAGGTCAATTGCTATGTCTGACCTAGTCATTCTGATAGAAAGAGATTGAATATCAAGTAATAATTTGAGAGCAATGCTGCATCAAACAATGTGGAGATTTTATTTAGAGGTAGAAAGTGAAAATGGATAGCTGGTAGGCAGCAGTGTCTGGCAGTGCATAAAATGCCAGAACAAACCTACTGCCATTGATTCAATTCTTTTGTTTCAACCCTTTATAGAGTTTCCGAGACTGTACATCCTTATGTACATGAAAGATCATTTCATTTTTTCCCCCTGTTGGGAATTGACCACTAACCTTTTATTTAGCAATTCAATGCTAACTCAACAGTGCCACCAGGGCACCTACTTTCTCTGAAATTGTTATGCTAGTCATTCAAGATCGGTGTTTGAAAACTGCTGATGGATGACATACTGATTATTACTTTTAATTCATTCCTTCTAATCCACACTGAATCACTAAGTATTTGATTTTGTGCTCCACCAGATAGAATCGCTTCACTAGGTTTGCATTCTATTTCAAAATCTATTGTTTTCTCAGCTTCCAGTATAACTTTTTAGCAACTACACACATGCCTTTTTGATATCAAAAGATATCAGATTATTATGGGAAGCATATTTAAATGATTCCCAGCTTTCTTTATATACGCTGCAGTTTTGAAAGGGATCTCAAAGATATTTATTTCAATATATGCAAACAGAATATAGTACACTTTCCAACCATTCCAGAGGTTGAGACTGGTGCAAGTGGATATAAAGGCAGCATTTTAACTCACTGCTGCAGGCAGTTCTCATCTTTAAAAGGAATGCATCAGACAAGATGATTTCTAAGCACCCTCCCATGCTTGATATTATGTGCATTAAATGGACTCTGCAACCACAATCTCTCTAGATCACATGGAATACTTCCAAGAACTGAGTCTAGACTGTTTTAAACCAAGAGTCCATGCTGTCAATGGAGTGAGAAAAAGTGGCATGGAAAAAGACAGACTGTACCAACTCAGATAATAAGTGGAGACTTGAACTCTTCTATATTAGTTCCATCTTATAAACAAGAATGTTTTGAGAGAAAATTATTGATAACTTTTACGTTCAAACATTTCATTTATTATTTTACACATTAAAGGCAACATTTTAGAGAAAGGCATATGAATCAAGTAGCAGATTTTAAATACTTGCACATAGTGTGTGTGTATATATATATATATATATACACACACATATATATGCCTCAACAAGTTTGTGGAAATTTCCAATACCATTTAATTCCATTTTCCCCATGAACACTTTGAACCTCCCTCATATTTATGGAAATATATATTTATCTTGTGTGATCATGTTTACCCTTACTTCAACTGATAGTTTAATTTGAAAAATGTAAGAGAAATAATCAGCTTTTGGGAACCGTTTATAACCAATATGGAGGAGAATTTTAAATGTCTGCACTGGAAAGCTGCATTAATATTTGGCTAATCCTTAGGAAAGGCATTTTTACCCATAGGGACTACATATATCAGAATAAACCTGCCTCAGAGGGGTTTTAGATGGCACGAAGCCCCTGGTGGAGAAATGAGTTAGGCATCAGGCTGCTAACTCCAGGGTTGGTGGCTCAAATCCACCAACTGCTTTGAGGGAAAAAGATAATTTCTGCTCCTCAAAAACCAATGAAGCAGAACTAGGCTACCCTTTACGGCATTATAAATTGCAGTTGACTCAAAGAAAATGGGTTTGGTTTTTTGGTTTAATGTTTATGGAAGCAGATCACCAGGTCTCTCTTTCTCTCATCACACACACACACACACACACACACACACACACACACACACCATTCAGAACTCCTGGATGCATTTGAATAGCCAACCCTTGTGTTGGCAGATGCTGTGCCAGCAGGGTCCACAGGTTTTTCTTGCTCTTTTCAGAATTTGTCCAGAATCGAGTTTGTTTATTCTGGTGACATCAAAGTTTTCTTCTCTGTTCCCAAGGTTCCCAAGCTGCTCTGATCCTTACATCTCTACCTTTAATTCTGTAAGTTGCCCTTATAAACTTTGAGCAACCTCACCCCTTTTAAATAGACAGTTTTTTGCAATTTAGATATGCATTTCTTAAGAATTATAAGAATAGTACAAAAATCCCCCTGTACTCCACAAATAGTCATCTATAAATCCCATTTGGTTTATCACTCCATTTGCAATGTCATTTAGAATAACTTGAGATGTCCTTTTACCCCTAAATACTTCAGTATATAAAAAAGACATTGCTTCACCTAGCTATAACAGAAAAATAAAAATTAGCAAATTTACCTCAAGACAGTATTATTTTTTGTCTAATGCTACTAATAATATATTTTAAAGTCTTTCACCATGGCCTCTCCATACACCTCCGCTTGGTCAAGGGGTAAATCAAGACTCATCTGCATGTGATTGTCAGATTTCTTTTGTCATCATCAATCTAGAACAAATCCTCAGCCTTTCTTGACTTTCACATATTTTAAGAGTGCAGGAAGTTTACCATGTTCTTCAATTTGGGTCTTTTGGGTGTTTCCTCATAAATAGTATCAGATTGGAGTCACTGGGTTATTTAAACAGCTAATATTCTCAGATACTAACTGAGCAGCAATGGTTCAATTCCACAAAGGCATCTCATCAAAAAGATGTGGTGACGCTTTCCCAAAATCTCAGTCATTAAAATTCCCAAAGTTTATGAAGTCTGATTCTATTGTGTGACACATACAGGCTGGCCTTGAGTCGGAATCAACTCAACCGCAGCTGGTTAGCTTCAGGTGATTCATTTGTGGCAAGCATATTCCCAAATCTGTGTGTTTCACAGAATATTCTGTTGAGGATGACATGATATTTGATGTAATACTGGTGCACTCCTTCTCCCTTATAAAAGTAAGCTACTTCAAGTTCAATTTCTATCACCAGGGATTTAAAAGGTTCTGACTAATTTAAGACTTTAGTCACCAAAGGCCCACAAGCTCTTTTCACATCACAGCCTAAACCATGAGATGTGTCATCACTCAGGCCTTGGCTAAGTCCCAATTTGGAAGGGCTAGAACTTCTGAGTATGAGTAGGCCAAAGAGACCTCAGGGAAGTTAAGTTTAGCACGATGGAAGTTAGCTAAGTAGGTGGAAGGGTAGGCACATAGTTCCAAGAAGCAGGAATGCATAAGGTCAAAATCAATACTCACCAGTCAACAATAGGAAAAAACTGTGATTTCAGGGCTGGGGCTGTCGGCTCACTTCCCAGTGTTATAAAGCTAATGGGTGGAGCTGGCCCAGAGCCCAAGGGTGTTAGTCAGAGACTTCAGAGGAGTACAGGAGTATAATGTTCCTGGCAACGGCAGCCTCAGAGGTGCCAGCACCGTGTCATGTACCTTATTGTGAGATTCCACTTTAACAAACCAGAGTTTTCCCAATGCCCATGTGCATAGGAATCCTTTGGTAATCTTGTGAAAGAACAGAGTCAGAAGAGTCAGTAGGTCTAGGGTGGGACCTGAGAGTCTGCATTTTTCACAAGTCTCTAGGTGCTTCTGGTGTACAAGGCCAGCCTCTGAGATGCCAGGCTGCTAGAGAACTTTGGTTTGGGCTATGGCATTCCTAGAGATGCCAACATTACCGCACACACTTCCGAGCAACATTATTGTGAGATTGTCCATTATTCTACAGGATAAAAGCTATACTATCACACATAAGCTTATTTTAATCAGTGCTGACCCAATAGATGTCCACCAAGCCATTTAAATTCCCCAAAGGTGAATCCAAGGAGAAGAGCCAGGATGGAATTGAGTTGGAGACTTATTTAGTCTGCTGCCAAGCCAGAAATAAAGTGAAATCTCATAAATATTAAATAGTGTCCACTAGCCACTCTGTGTGAGAAAAAGACCTTCTACCCCTGTAAAGACTTATAATCTCAGCAACCCACTGGGGCACTTCTACCCTGTCCTGTAATTTACCTATGAATTGACATCGATTCAGTAGCAGTGAGGAGAAAACGACAGAAAATCTTCCTATTTTGTTAGCTCTGTAGAAGTGTTTGTCCCAACAAAGTGCTAGCAGGAGAAGCACTGGGTTTCATTAAACCTCACATTCTCTAAGGAAAATGACTGTCTACCTACATAACAAATCAGTGGCTCAGGAGCGTGTGTCCTTAGCAAGCACCTCTAACTAGGGCCATCCTAGGTTTCCCATCATACTCCCAGATTTTCTAAAGCTGAGCAGGTTGGAATTCAAGTAACAAGGGCATTACCCACTGGAAACAAATACCTGCTTATTATTAACATTTCAAATTTCTAGCTAATTTTTAAAGATCATTCCCTTTTGTGAAATCACTTTGGAAAAGGTAAAAAGTATCAGTTGATATTAAGGCAGGAAAAGTTAGGGCACAGCAGGAACGCTTTACAAAAAAAGCTAGTCTAACAACGCAGCCAATGGTACATTACATGTGCTTTCAATTAAAGGGAAAGGGTCTTAAAGTCTTGAGCAAGAAAATGACATTTTATTCCAGCAGAGGGAGTCTTTGAGAACATCAAGATAAACCCTAAAATACTAGGGTTGCTATGATCTTGTCAGAATGAATTAGGGCTATTTGCCCCCTACTCCATGCCCTTATAGATAGCAAAATAAATTGCAATTAATTCAAGCCTGAAAACGTGCCCATATCCTCGAAATAGCGGTTTTAGGAGTCTAATCAATATTTCCCTTCTCCTTCAGGGAGCTGTCTTGGTGACATCTCACCCACTCTGTAAGCTCATCGTTAAGTAGCGTAACGCTTCCGAAACAAATTCATTTAGTAAACATTCACATTTGGGTAGTAAGGATGGAAGGTAAACTTTCTAAAGGATCTCTGAAGGCAGATTGTTTATGTTTCATCTTTTTAGAAACAAAGAGACGAGTGTTCAGTGATGTCTTGAAGATAAATAACTTGCTCGCGTCCACACACATAGGCAGCGTGAGATCCTTGGATCACCGTTCCAAGTCTTCACTCCCTTATAATAGAATTGCACACCTACATTTTTGCTGTGTATTTCACAAAGACTCCCATATTGTTGGGTTTTAGGTGCCCTTTAGTCTATCCTGACTCACAGTGGCCCAATGTACATTAGAACAAAACAAGTCCTGCACAAATCTCACAATCGCTTCCATGTTTGAGTTCATTGTAATAGCCACAACTTCATCTCCATCTTCTTGTCAGCCTTCCTCTTTTTCACTGACCTTATACTTAAAAAAACCTGATGACTTTCTCTAGACACTGATTCCTCTTCACATGTTCAAAGTGCATGAGATCAAGTCTCACCATTCTCTCTGCTAAGGAGCATTCTGGCTATCCTTTTTCCAAGAATGTTCCTCTGCAAAACCCAAAACAAACCAAACTAATGTCATTGAATTGATGCTTACTCATTTTTTTCAATGATTTTACTGGGTGCTTTCACAAATCTTATAACATCCAATACACCGTTTTTTATCAAGCGTATTTATAGACATGATGCCATATTCATTTCCAAATATTTTCTACTTGAGCCCCTGGTATAAGCTCCTCTTTCCCCCTCACTTTTTTTTATGAATCATTTTATTGGGGACTCATACAATTCCCATCATGATCCGTACATACATTAATTATATGCAGGCCACACTTGCACACTTGTTGCCATCATCACTCTCAAAACATCCTCCCTCCACTTAGACCTCCAGTACCAGCTCCCCATATGTCCCTTCCCTCCCCTCATCCTTCCCCCCAAACCCTTAATAATTTACAAATTGTTATTACTTTTTCCATAGTGTACACTGTGCAATGTGTCCCTTCATTCACTTCCACGTTGTCCATGTCCCAGAGAGGAGGTTACATGTAGATCCCAGCACCGTAATTCCAAGGCATCAATTGTTCTTTGCTCTTCCCTATTCACTGACCAGCTTTCCCATGCATATGTATGAGCTGATTAAAAATGTGATGGTCTTATAAAGAAGAGCAAAACAAAGCAAGACAAAGACTTTCAAACTAAAGGAAACAGACTTTTGAGGTTACAAAGGGGTGGCAGGGCCCTTTCCAGGATGAAAGAGGTCATAACAGACTAGAAGGCTGGCAGGTGCTAGTTTTGGCAGAAGGGAAGATCATAATCCCCACAGAAAGCAGAAATCATAAGAGAGGGGATAAGGTAAGATATTGGGAGAGAAGAAGTGATAAATAGTTTAAATCATTGAATATGAAATTCATACTATGAAATGGATGCTCTCAATGAATTCACTATTTTTAATTAAGTGCCTTGCTCACACAAGAAACATTTTCCTAGAGAAACCCAGTAAGACTCTCATTAGGCTCCATTGACAAAAACATGTGTCATGGTTACTTAGCTGAAAGGGAGGCTGGAATAATAGCTGGCAATCTCAACCTTGCCTAGGGTATTTTAGTCCATCCCCTTGAAAGAAAAAGGAGATAAGTGCTTCTTAAATGAGCATTCCAAAATATTTGTCATTTGGTCTTGTCATGCTCCAAAGTCAACTATCTTTATAACTATCTTATACTTATCTTCCATCCTTGTTTATTAGTCTGGGAAGACTAGAGAAATAAATCCAGTGACATTTATATATGTGTAAGAGAGAGCTTTATATTGAGTAGTTATATATTAGGAAAATACTCTACCCTAGTCCAGATCAAGTCCATAAGTTCAATATTAACCCTTAAGTCCAAAACCAATCCATAAATTCCTCTTCAGACTCATGCAGCAACAAATGCAATGACACAAAATGCAGGAAGATCAAAGGCCAGTGGGTGCAGGGTCTTGTGGATCCAGTGGTAGTGCAAGCATCTCCAGGGCTCTCACAGGTCTCAGTGCAGCTCCATGTGACTTCTCAACAGGAAGGCAAATTCAGAAGAAAGGAAGTTCCCAGAATCTCCATGAGAAGGCCATGCCCACAAAGAGGCATCATTGGATTGTGACCTGATGGACAGACTAGACTCCACCCCTACTCCACCCCTTCACTGTTAATACCCTCAAGTTGACATAAGATTATGTAACTGCTACACTTGGGTAGGCAGAAGTGTTTTAGTGGGCCTTTCCACCTGACCTTAGTGCATTCAGGCTTGCTGTTTTCCCCTTCAATATGGTGGTGTGGTTTGGCTTGTTTTTCTTCATGTCTGCATTAACTATGAGAAAGACATATTCCAGGCAGATCACAGTCCAAGGAGAATGATGACATGAAGCAGTCGAAATTCACAGAGAACTTGCTCATGAGTCAATAATAATATATGTTTGCTGTTGTAATCTACTGTAGTTAAAGTGTTTGGTATGCATTAAAAATAATTCACAATTCTTTGAATTGGACCCAGCCACACCTGGTTGTTAATTCTTTATGCCAAACTACTGTGAGAGGCGAACTTCAAATTATAACCACTCAGAAGTGCCTTTACTTGCCCCTACATGGGCATTATTATAGTCAAATAGCTCCACAAGGGTTTCCTATTCACTTGTCCCCAGAGTTCTCAATAGAAGTGGTGTACAAAGGTGTGACATTTTCTCTAATTTTAGGCAGTTGAAAGATGAATACATTTCCTATGGGGGTGTCAGGAAGGTGGTGAATGTGAGCTGTTGCCCTTGCTGGTGTTTTCCAAATTTTTGAATACTGTGAGGAGGACACAATAGAAGTCAGGATTAAGGGTACATCCTTGGTCATTATCACCACATCTACCACCACATTCCTAGTCCTGGTGGTTAAGTAAGGTGTAGTATGACTCCCTATTCTTCACAGACTTCAGATCAGAGAATAGATAAGAGAAATCTGGTAAGAAAAACAAAGAGCTAGTAGAAATAAACTATTCATAATATTTTATCTACCCCAAACAAGAATTCTACTGCTATCAAGAACATTCCAACTCATAGTGACCCATATAGTGTACTCAATGCTGTAAAACTTTACCAGCAACAAGCTAACCTTGTAATTAGCACTCCAACACTTATCTAACAGGACTATCAAGGCCATTCTTTTACCTCCAATGGGTTCTAAATAGATGCTCCAGAAAGAAGGCATGCCTAATAATAGCTTGGTCAGTGTTCTTATGGAATTCATAATACTTTACATATTATTTTTATAATAATATAGTAAAATAAAATTACTTTAGATGAATAAAACATCTAAAAAGTTTTCAAATATAGATTTTATTGTGGGCTCTTATAGCTCTTATTAAATTCAATACATCATTTGTTTTAAGCATATTTTTACACATACTGCCATATTCATTTCCAAATATTTTCTACTTGAGCCCTTGGTATAAGCTTCCCTTTCCCCCATTCCTCTATTTTTTTTAATCCAGCTCCCCATATTTCCCCTCCCCCCTGCTTCTCCCCCATGAACCCTTAATAATTTGCAAATTGTTAGTAGGTTTTCATATTGTACACTGTCCAATGTGTCCCTTATTAAAATATATATATTTAAAGTGTTTTATCAAAGACATTGTAAAAGGAAACACAGGGGAATTATTTCATAATCAAGGAGAGAGAAGAGCATTTTTTAGCCAGACGCACAATGCAGAAATCATAAACAATTTTGAAATGTATGTATTTTACTTTACTTGAAAGTAAAATCTCCCGCAAGACAACAATAACAAAAAAGAATCAATGATTATCTGGGAAAAGTATGTTGATACCAGATATAGTAGATGTTTTTTAATGCTTTAAATCTTATGTCAGTCAGAAAAACGGTGGCAATTCAAAGGATAAATAGAAAAGAAGATGAACAAGGAATCTGATTTTTAGTATCGTTGATTGCAACAGAATCAATACTAACCGGCAGCATCCCCTGTGACAGAGTAGAACTATACCGGTGAGATTTCATGGCTATAATCTTTACAGAATTCAATTACCAGTTATTTCTCGAAGAAAATTGCTGGGTAGGTTCAAACTGCCAATCTTTTAGCTAGCAACCAAGAAAGAGCTTAAGACTTGTGTCTTCTAGAGCTTCTTTCACTGTATCAAAATTAACGTGAGATACCAGTGGCACAGTGTTGTGCTGCCAGCCTTAAGGTCAGCAGTTTGAAACCACCAGCTACTTCAAGAGAGAACGACGGAGGCTTTCTACTCTCAGAAAGAGTTACAGTCTCTGAAACCCACATTTAGAGTCACTATGAATTGTAATTGACTCAAGGTCAGTGAGTTTGGTTTTTTTATTTTGGTTTATTCATACAATGAAATACTAAGAAGTCATAAACGTAATAAAGTAGATGTATATGTGTTGATAGGGAGAGTTATCCAAGGTATATGGTTAAATTAAGAACATGGAGGTGATAGTGTGCAAAACATAATTCACTTATGCATACATGTGCTTGGATATGCTCAGAATATTCTTCAGAGGATTCAAAAGAAACTAGTAAATTTGGTTGCCTCTGGGATTGAGGGCTGGTCACGTGATGTGTCAGGTAACTCCTATTATGTTATTTATATTTTGGTACATTTTACTGTTATTAAAATAATCATGTAATAAAAGATTAATAGTGAATAAAAGTAGGTTAACTAGCAAACACAAACCTTTACAGATTTTTATTTACAGTAGAAACATCTATGATTTAAAAAAAAGAACTGTCTAAAGAACAAGGAATAAGGTTTAAATTGAACAAATTTGTATTTTCAAGGACTATAGAATTTAATTCAGCAGGCCGAGAATTATCTGAAAGTTAACTAATGACAATTTTTCCACTAGTAAAGGAAGTAGGGTTACTTACATAACTGAGAACACAGGAAAGACAATGTCGGTAGTATTTTTATGCTTTATGTTTTACTGCAGGCAAAAGACCCCCATGATATGCCTATTGTGTGACTGGTCCAGGAGACTTATAGCATTTCTTAGAATTCTCTTTAGGAAATTTCAAAGGAGTCACTTCAGTTAAATTAGTGGGAATAATAATTCTTTCCTTAAAATATAGTGGAAACTAGTACATTGGAGTTCCGTCTGTTGAACGCAGAGTAGTTATACTCTCTGGGACCTGTACCTAGCTAAGAAAACTGTACTCAAAGCAGAAAACCTGTCCATCAAATGTGCTATTTCTAAAAAAATATATACTTGTAAGCAAAAAGGCCAAAAAATGAAGAAGACGAAGCACTGCTTCTATGGTTGAATGAGAATCATTATTTATCAATCAATGAAGAGGTAGTTCGTGAATTTGTACTATGGCCTCAAAAGGAGTTAAGAAGAAATAGCAGATTTGTATGTGATATGGCCATTCCTTGTAAACAGGCACAGTTTAGCTGTGAGGGCAAAATTATAGCTTAAATAATGTGGCACTGAGGGCAAAGAATAGAGGATGCCAGAGAGGAGAGAAGCTAAAGGAGGGTCTCTGCAAAAGCGGAACCATGTGCTGTGTCAGACAAGTAAAACGGCATATGCCTTTAAGGCCTAGAGTTGCACCATCACCAAATAGAGAATACAGCTGGTGAAGTAGCATATTATTTTCCAAAGATGAGAGAGGCAAAGTTCAGGTTGACCAGGGAAACTTGGTCCATTTTGAAACAAGTTTGCAAGTCATGCAGAAATGTGCAATTCATGTACTACTACCTTCGGGTTTACAACATTCTGGCCATCTGCCCAGCCAGATCGTAACAGATAATCAGTAGGTGGTGGTGGCAGCAATAGAGGAAGGGGGTGGGGGTGGAAGGGTTCTCTTTGGTGAAATATTTTTGCAGTATTAGGTGGAATTTTTTTAATATAGAATTTCTCAGTTTAATATGAATCTTTAAGAGTAGACTCTTCCACTCACTACTGTCAGTTCCAGTGCATTTGTTATTCCATAGGAGAGCATAGAAAACCTGCTCCTCTGATACAGTGAAATTTAATGGTATGGCTCTTGCATTCATAGACTTTGTCATTCTCCCCTAGTTACTGGGTGGGAACATGCAAACAAAATGTAGATTTAAACTTAAAAATTGGTCAACTTTGCCATTCCTCTTTATATGAGAGTAATCTCGGAAGAAGGAAGTTGCAAGTATACTCAGGGATGGCCTGAGAGACATGTGTTGGAGAAGATGACAGCAAGTATACTGGTCTGAAGCCATCAGGCAGGACGGAGAGGATACTGCCCATGAAAGGGTGCTAAAACAGGCATTGTGATGGATAGTTGCATGTGTCTACTTGGGTAGGTAATACTTTTCTGTTTGGAGGACACTGAGTGGTTTCTGTCCAGTGAGGTTGAGGGAGGTAATGGTAGGTGCTATCAGGCTCATTTCAACTCAGCAGTGAGTTGAATGGGAAACATTGATGGCATCTAGAACCCTGGAGATGCTTCTGCCACCCTTGGATTCACAGAAGTTTCCACCACTGGACTTGTGATCTTCCAGCTTTGGGCATAATTACATGTGCTGCATGCATCTAAAAAAGAATCCATGGACTAATATGAGACATATGGGCTAATATCGGACTTTAAGGACTTGATCTGGACAGGAATGGGGCGTTTTCTCAATATACAAATGATCTTTGATATAAAGTTCTCTCTTACACGCACACGAGTCTCTCTGAATTTGTTTCTCTAGTCGACCAAATCTAAAACACGCCACTTTTCTTTCTCAGAGAACCTGGTGGTTTAGAAGTTCAGACCTTGTGAATTGCAGCCCAACTCAAAAACACTACACCACCAGAGCTTCACATTTGCCTCAAAGTATGTATAATTAGTTCAGAGGCAAGGTCACATAGATATTCTTTATTCTTCACAGAGCTGTAGATTGAGGAACCCAGTAATGGAAAGAAAATGATGAGGGAACTTGTTACCGAAATAGCCATATCCAACACAATCAGTCCGGGGAGGGTAGTCTTATAGTAGTATTTATCACATACATGATTTCTATTTAAATGAGATAGGGAGCTGTAGATGTGACAGAAACAAGAATGTAATCTGTGGAGATCATTGTTAAATAATGAAATTAGAGCTTAAGGTAGATGATTAAAGAAGATGGGATCTCACTCAACCAGATCTACAAATGAAGGCATTTCTCTAAGTGAGGGACATGGGGTCCAATGTTAAATAACAGTAAAAAATTCAGATAATTACTCTGGAGACAGCATCTCTGTTAT
This sequence comes from Nesogale talazaci, assembly GCA_004026705.1. NCBI lineage: Eukaryota > Metazoa > Chordata > Mammalia > Afrosoricida > Tenrecidae > Nesogale > Nesogale talazaci. The sequence goes on along the minus strand of PVJH01000792.1, from coordinate 28,783 downwards.
CCAACCAATTTCAATGAGCAATTTGTGAATGAATCCCCAACTAGAAACTAATTGCTATGTCCATTTTCACCTAAAACAAAATCAATCTCAAAAATACTTGAAGGACATGTACTTAAAATCAAAATTTAGTAAAATTAACCATTTTACTGCTTCAAGACATATATTTTAACAGTTTATTGACATATTTCACATGTCCTACAATTCAATAATTGTATTAGTCTGGGTAGACTAGAGGAACAAATTTCATAGACACGCATATGGATATAAGGAAAAGGTTTATATATAAGAGAAATAGGACATTAAGAAAGCATCCCAATCCAGTCCAGTACAAAGTCATAAGTCCAATATTAACCCATATTCCTGAAATCAGTCTATAAAGTCTCCTTCTGACTCACGAAGTCACAGGTCAGTGGGTGCAGAATCCCAGTGCTGGCAGGGGTCTCCACATGGCTCCTTACTTCCAGGGCTCAGGGTCCATCAAGAGCAGAAGCAACTCATCGCTGGCTGAGATCTCCATGTGCCTGCTCCAGCTTCAGAGGTCTGGCTTCATCAGGGAAAAGCTGTGTGGTCTCTCCGCCGGCTCCTCCAGCATCTCAGACGCTGCCAGCTTGTCTTGTGCTTGATTCATCTTATCTCAGACTAACTCCCAACAACTTGGGAAGATAGCTTCTCATGTTCATGAGAAAAATATCGCGAGATTTCCCAGAAGTCTCAGGAGAAAGCCATGCCCACATAGAGACCTCATTGGCTACTCAATGGCTATCTCCAGATTAACAGGCTAGACTCCACCCCTACATTTCAATCATAAAATTAACATAAGCACATGACTGCCACAATAATTTAAACATATTTAAAAGTTGCAATCATCAGCACAATCAATTTTCAAACATTTTCTTCTTACTTATACTCATTATTATTAGTTCTCATTTCTCCCCAACCTCCACTATCATAATCCTAAGGAATTATAAGTCCAGCTACTCTCTCTATATAGAGTCATCTATCCTTGACTTCACATAAAGAAAAACACTATGACAAAAACAATAACAAAATAAAACAGAAAAACCTCAATTTAAGAGAAAGCAGAAAATAATGAAAAACCAAACATTTAAAATAGCTCCAGGGAAAAATGTTTCTTGTGATCAGTTCTCATGTTTATGTTTGGCCTGAAGGTATTGAGGAAAATACTGAACTTCTCAACCCAGGCCACGGTCTTACGGTCTGGTCAGTCCAATAGTATTGAACACATTTCCAAGTTTCTAGAGATGCTAGAGAGAAAGACAGTCATGGGAATGTTGAAATTTCTGGTTCTATCAGTGGCACATTAGCAGTTAAGAATTGCATGGAGCTAAAGTGATGCCTGAAATCCAGGCTACACTGGACATAAAAGTCTTTAGTACATTTCTGCAACTTGTCCAAGTCTAGCAGACCAAATAGACTTTGGGACTTGTTTCCCATTTCCGCCAAAACTATGTAAACTGGGTAAGTGAAATGTATTGACTCTATCACTGATGTAACATCTGCCGTCTTTCATTTGTAGAAGAGATTTAATTCTCCTTCAGCTGAGTGATAATTAAACCTATATCTGTGCTCTGTTATTTTACGAATAATTCTGTTGCCCTGAGTCCTCTTTCTCTGGAGATTTTCAGACTCTGTATTTCATCACAGGAGCTGAGTAGGTCTTAGAAGAGTAGAGTTCTAAAAACTCCAAATTGTCAATAATGATGAACAGTTAAGACATGGCAAAGTTGGAAGGCTACAAAGATAGAAGTTTCTTCCCATCTGTGCTTGAGAGCTCTCTTTGACAAATGCTTGAAGAAAGAAAGTATATTATAGCTTGACAGAAACTGAAGAGTGAAAGACATTCTAGGTAGGACTGATGGACAAGCGATGCCTAAATATTGTACTTTTACAGACATGGAGAGTGCGCATTCAACCATGACTGAGAAGTGGCACTAAGCACCAAAATATTAAGTGATAAATAGTCTTTAAATCCACAAACCTAGATGTAACTGGGAATACAAGTCTTTAAAGAGAAAAGGGTGTCAATATAAAAAATATTGAAAGCTGATTATTCTTTTCTTATTAAGTCATTTCATTGGGGGCTTTTACAGACCTTATCACAATCCACATATGTATCCACTTTTGTACATTTGTTTCCCTCGTCATTCTCAAAACATGCTTTCTTCTTGAGGTCCTTGTACTTGCTCCTAAATTCTTCCTCCCTCCCAGCTCCCCTCTCCCTGATGAACACTTGATAATTTATAAATTATGTTGTCATATCTTACGCTATCCTACATCTCCTTTCACCCACTTCTCCACTGCTCATCCTCCAGGGAGGAGGATATATGTAGATCTCTGTAATCTGTTCTTCCTTTCTATCCCATCTTCCCTCCACCCTTCCATTATCACCCTTCTCTTCACTGGCCCTGCGGGGTTCTCTTGCCTTGGATTCTTTGTGTTTCCAGTTCCTATCTGTACCAGAGTACATCCACCAGTCCAGGTGGATTTGTAAGGTAGAAGTGGGATCATAATTGTGGTTTGTGGGGAGGAAACTTTTAAGAACTAGCAGAACATTGTATGTTTTATCATCTGTTACACTGCACCCTGACTGATTCGTTCCCTCCCCAAGAGCCTTCTGTGAGGGAATGTCCAGTTGCCTACAAATGGGCTTTGAGTCCCACTCTGCATTCCTCTTCACTCACAATAGTATAATTTTTTGTTCTTTAATGCCTGATACCTGATCCCCTCAACACCTTGTGACCACCCAGGCTGTTGTTCTTATTCCATGTGGGCTCTGTTGCTTCCCAACTAGATAGCCACTTGTTTATCTTCAAGTCTTTAAGACCCCAGATTCTATATCCCTTGATAGCCAGGCACCATCAGTTTTCTTCCCCACTTTTGTGTATGCACCTGGAAAACTGTTTATTCTTATTATCAAAGTCTCTCTCAAAACTTAACGTGCACAAAATTCCTGTAAAATGTAAATTCTGATTCAGTAGGTAGGGGTGAGGTCAGAGAGTCTGCATTCCTAATAAGATCCAGAGTGATGCTTATGCTACTGGTCCCTAGGCCATACTTTTAGTATCGATGTACATATGAGGGTGAAAGCCCTAAAGGTAATCAGAAGACTAAACCAGCACCTAGATATATGGAGCAACCAGGAGAAAAATGAACAGAGCTTGTTGACAGATTGGGATGAAAGAGAGGGAATATTTGATGATGCAACTCTGTCTTTGAGAACACAGAGTTGAATGGAAGTCCTGTGCAGCTCTTTTCTGTCTCCAGTGAAAATAGGATAAGAGGAAATTTGCATCGAGTAAAAGGGAAAAAATCTTTAAAGTACAGACCAAAAAAGAAGAAATTAGAGTAACTGTCATTTTGGAAAGATAGCGTGCAGAGTAACTATCTTTCAGACTCCTTGATTAGGGGAAGCATTTGTCAGAAATAATGAGTATTTATTAAACATGTTTTCAAGTTGGATAATAAATGTGTCATTACGAGGGTCTTATGTTTTAAAAATAACCTGGCTCAACTAAATTGTAACCCCACCTAAGTCTGTGTGCCCTTACAGAAACAAGTATGACTTTTAAAGTCCAGTGACTATTTCCTCATTGTCTCATTTACTCTCTCTTCCATTTTCTCTTACTTGAATTTCAGCTCAGAGTTGCATGAACTTTGCTAAATTTAGAAACATTCTCATTATATTCTAAGAAAAGGTTTCCTGTAGGTAATCCCGTCAGGAAACATCTTGAAGGAGAATTTATTAAAGAATAAAAGTGGATGTGAAAAGGGAGTCTTGATCACCAGCTGAAAGGAATGAACTTCCAAGTGAGAGTCTGTATGAAAGGACTGTGTAAATGATAATTGTTGGTAATAATCACTGTGATTATAATTCAGTCTTTTGATCCTTCTCTTTTTAATTCAGAGTTAGGAGTTCATGTACAAGAATGAAGATAGGGGAAAAAGAATGAAGATAGGTATATAATTTAATCCCAGTGTTTCCTTTCATATACTATTCACGACAATGATCTCTTCAAAACAAAATAGTGAAGACGAAACATTCTTTGAAAAAATCCACCTCCTCCCACTAGATCTTGCTTGTGTCAGAATTAAACAGCTGGATCATGGCCATTAGGATCAAGAGTCAAAATGAGAAGCCATGGAGAGGAGATTGGAATCTGGCCTGGTAAGGACAAACAATGTCTCACTTTTCTCTTCCCACAATGCTCTCTTCACTTTCTGTTTTAGCAATTCAGTGCTGGGAAAAGAATTAAGACATACCGAGCCCCATGTGATATTGACAATAAGCAGCAGCATAAAAACAAACACATCAACCTTGGGTCATTATCTCTTTTCTGTATATACCTATGCAGTTTCAGTAGGAGTCAATGGGCACTCTTTGGCTATGTGTTCCAGTTCTTCAGCTTGGCCTTTATGAGCCCTTTATGAGCCCTTTCAGCTAGACTGAACCAGGAACTGAGCAAGTTGGATCCAGTCTTCCCAGTCTAATGACAATAAAAAAATGTTGAAGACTGAAAATATTTTACATAATCCCTATGTTTCAGATGAGCTGATCTTAGTAAATGTTCAACAAAAGACCAGATAAGTTTGGGACCTATCACATAAGCTTTTGTTCCTGGAAAAGCCCTTGTCTCTGCCTTCCAGGTGGTCTCCACTCAAGGAGTTGTGTCAGACTAGAACTGTTCTCCCTAATGTTCTCATGACACTTTTTCAAAAACAGTTTTATTGGCACCTAAACCACATATCATACAACTCGGTATTTCAATCATCTTAAGAAGTGTACAATCCTTGCTACAACAATTTTAGAACATTCTCTTCTTTCTTGCACTCATTGTTATTAATTCTCCACTCCTCTTCTCCCCTGTCAGACCGCCCCCCCCCAAACCCCACATCCAGGTACTGTCTTTATGGGTTTACCTATCCTGGATTCCATACATAGAAAAACCAACAAGCAACAATAATACATACATACATAGAAAAACCAACAAGCAGCAATAATAACAAAAAAACTAATAACAGTAACAAAATAAATAACAAAATAAAACCCAAAGAAACTTCAATCGAAAAGAAAGTAGAAAACATTAAAACGAGAACAAATTTAAAATAGGTTAAAAGGGAAATCAAATGATAAGGTGTCAAATTTTAACCTAACAATATCTACAGTAATCCACTTTCCAATGCACTTTGCATGGTAGTAAAGCTATTCACATCCCTTGTCTATGGTCAGAGATTCACCAGAGGCTTAATCCACACTTTGTTAAAAACAAATTTTAATTAAACAATTTTTAAATGGGTGAGAGGGGAGATAAAATGAGATATTGTTCTTTAACCTAACTCTATCTACCATAATCAAATTTACAATGGTCTCTGTATGATAACAAGGCTATTCACAGCCCTTGATGATGGTCAAAAGGGATTCACCAGAGGTTTAAACTATGTGTAGATCGTGGAAATGGATTTGGTGCTTCCACTGTCCTCCATAGCTTTTTGCAAACAAGATGTTCACAATTTAAGCTTTTTTCACCATTCCATCCTTTGGATTTGGATTACACTCTTTATAATGCTTGGATCACACAGGCTGATGTGCTTCTTCAATGTGAGCTTAATTGGTGTCTCACTTAGATGGTGACTTGTTGGAAGGAAAGCCTTTATGAGACCCCAGATGCTGTTCTTTTTGTCTCAATAACTTTATTGGGGGCTCTTACAGCTCTTATAACATTCAATACATCATTTGTATCAAGCATATTTGTACAAATATTGCCATCTTCATTTGCAAGTATTTTTTACTTGAACCCTTGATATAAGTTCCTCTTTCCCCCTCCTTTTTAAAAAATCATTTCTTGGGGGCTCATACAACTCCCATCATGATCAACACATATATCAATTGTATACATACCACATTTGCACACTGCAGCCATCATCACCCCCAGAGCATCCTCCCTCCACTTAGGCCTCCATTATCAGCTTCCCATATTTCCCTTCCCTCCCCCTCCCCCTACCCCAAGAAACCATAAAAATTTACACATTGTTATTACTTTTTCATATCGTATTCTATCCAATGTATCCCTTCACCTACTTCCCCACTGTCTATACTCCAGAGAAGTCATATGTAGATCCCTGCAATTGTTACCCCCTTCCACTCCACCGTCCCAGTATCATCACACCCACCACTGGTCCTGAAGGGATCATCTGTCCTGAATTCCCCATGTTTCCTAATCCAGTGTCCATCCCCTGGTCTAGCTGGATTTGCAAGGTAGAACTGGGATCATGATAGTGAGTGGAAGGAAGCATTTGAGAACTAGAGGAAAGTTGCATACTTCACGGTTACCACACTACCCTGACTGGCTCCTCTCCTCTCTGCACCCCCTCTGTGAGGGGGTACCACTTCACCCATTGATAGGCTTTGGGTCCCCACTCAGTGCTCCCCCTCATTTATAAGGATATACGTTTTAGTTCTTTGACACCTGACACATGATCCCTTTGATACCTCATAGTCACACAGGCTGGTGTGCTTATTCCATGTGGACTTTGTTGTTTCTGAGCTAGATGGCCACTTGTTCACTTTTAAGCCTTTAAGACCCCAGATGCTTTATCTTTTGATAGTCGGCGGAAACTGTCAGCTTTCTCCACCACATTTTCTTATGCACCCATTTGTCATCAGTGATCATATCAGGGAGATGAACATGCAATGTTATGATTTTTAGTTCTTAAATCCTGATAACTGATCACGTTGGCACCTCGTGATCACATAGGCTGGTGTGCTTCTCCCATGTGGGCTTTGCTGCTTCTGAGCTATATGGCCACTTTTTTACTTTCAAGCCTTTAAGACCCCAGACACCATATATTTTGATAACTGGGCTACATCCGCTTTCTTCACCACCTTTGCTTATGCACACATTTGTTTTCAGTGCTTGTGTCAGGAAGGTGAGCATCATGGAATGCCAATTTAATAGACGGAGGTACGATGCCCATCTGCTGTACTAATACTAACTCTTTAAGGATATGCATGTGGATCTATTTCCCCATCGTCCTATATAAATATATTCACCTGTTTACGTGCCTGTATTTGGACCGCTATAAATGCCCTTTACCGCCCCGTTCTTTCCTCTATTTCCTTTTACTTTCCCTTTTCTCACCCTAGATGCTATGATTTCTAATAGTCAGGCACGATTTACCTTCTTTACCATATTTTATGTTGCACATGTATCCATTGTGGTCTCTTCATGATGTTGAATATCAAGAAGAGTCATTTTGGAATGAAATTGCCGGGACTTCTGAGATCTCATCTGAATAGACCTAAGTCCTCAAATGTTTTGCTAGTATTTTAATTGGCTGTATCACCTATGGACACTTTACTTTTCATTCCACCTCCTAAAATAATTTATAGCATATGGTGCTTGTTACCTACTCTCCTGCTCCCACCCCCCGCCCAAAATCACCAAACCTTTGTCTCTGTAAAGTATTTGCTCCCTTCTAATAAAAGCTAAATTTACTTGGTTACGGAACCTACATTGCTATAACTCGTGGAAGAGACATCAGCCACTGAGCTACAGTTGATCATTGAGTAAATTACATGGAAACCACATCTGAGCAACTTCAGCTTTAGTGAGGAAGAAACTCTATCTTCACACCAGCACATGGCTTATTGTGACGCAGGAGGGGTCCAATATGCCACTACCTTCTATTGTTCTTTTTCCTCTTCTGACACCAATCTTTCCTCTCCAGACACTCTTACTTTTTTTGCTGAGATACAAAAATTTGCTGCAATGGCCACAGAGAATTTACAGACAACACTCAGAGCCAGGATTAGAAATAATTAAGTATACAATCATTTGTTCACAGCAAGATCTCTTCACAGGCAGTAACCAAGTCACTCTTGATGGTCCTTAGCCTCTCAGCCTTCTTGTTTCTTGGCCTCATGTGCCCGGTAGACCAACTTCTGCTCTGCCTTTAAGCTTCATAGCCTCGATACTTCTCTGTCTCATGATCTCCTTGTCTCAGACTCTGGGCCCGATGTGACATGCCCTCTGCTGCCTCTGCCACTTCAAGTAGGAAATTTAGAAACCATTCTTCCTTGATGATAATCCTCTCTGTAATTCTTCTGTAATTCTCTCTTCCTACTTCTGAGATGACTCATCCTTATAGTTAGGGTAATTGCAAAACCAAACAATTATAGCATTAAAGTCCTCTACGTCTTATTTGCATTGTCTCACCTAATCATTTGGTGGGAGTTACAGAGAAAGGAACTGAAGAACAATAAGTAATCAACTTCACTGAACTACAGTCAGATACCACATTTCTGATAAAAGAGAACACATTAGTTTTTGAAATCAGGAGGCATTCTCCTACAAAAGTCTGTAGCCTGCAGGCAGAGCTCTGATTCCATCCAAAATCTTGAGACCATCCAAATGCCATCTTGAGCGCTTTCTACACACCCTTTTGAAAACTGAGCTGCCCAAGATGCCAGGACAAATCTTGGGAAGTCGGGGGGTGGCAATAGCTTGGATCAGTCTGCATGATAAATTTGGGAAGGCAGAAAGAGGTATTTACCTAAGGAAAAGATGAATAGGTTTACAGGAGCATGCAAACACAGGAATTCGGGAGTTTGGACCAGAAGTGCAATCCTGAGAACATTGACGTATAGATAGATGGCAATTGTCATCTTTTGTCCTCTTCTATCCTGGTCTGGTGGATCAGTAAACAAAAATAACATAAGACTCTGATTTTGATAGTTAGGTTTTGTGTCATATTGGTTAGGCAATGATTCTTTGTGGTTTGGGAGTTAGGGTTTTCTAATCCCCCTTGATTTATCACATTGCAATCAAATCCATAATAATATCCATTGTGAGCAGTCAGGCAGTTGTCCAAAATTTTGGGTGAGGTGTAATTAAAGTAAAAATTCCTCAGGGGTATGGGAAAGCTTATCTCTTCTAACTAGTCTGCACCCTACATCTGTCCCTTCAACTTCCAATTCTTTGGATATAAGCCAATTATCTACTATATTGCCTGCCAACCTTGAGAGTTATCAGTGATCTATCATATAACCTACCAATCTTGGAATTGTTTGGCTCTGCAACCATGAGCTTGCACTGTCCATCTGTCCCTGCTTTCACCAGCCTGTGACTTTCCTCCTTCTGTATTTGTCTTCTGGCTTCCTGGTTTGTCAGCTCCAACAACGACGTGGAGCAGGAAACATCTTTAACTTAGCACCTGGTTCTATGACTTGAACCAGACTGGATTTACCCACTTCTGCAGCTGTGTGAGTAAGTCACTTTCTTAATAATCCTTCCCCACCCAAATCCATGAGCTCTTTTTTTTTAACTTTTGATGAAGTCTTTTGATAAGTGTGCTTTATTTGTAGTAGAACCCAATCATCTATTTTGTCTTCTACTATGTATGCTTCCTCTCTTATATTAGGCACTATCTGTATACATTTCTATAGGGTACTTAAGTTTGCCCCAGTTTTCTCATAGATAATTCTTATAGTTTGAGTTTATATTTAAGTCTCTAATTCATATTTTTAATTTATCTATCATCTACCTATGTATCACTGGTTTTGCTTCTCTAGGATTCTCCAAACCCTCCGTAATTTTATCATATTTTAGTTGTATCAATGATCTTTGAAAAATAAATTACTAATAATTAACTAATGTATAGAAAAATTCATTATGAGGATGGTGCAGAACTGCACAATATTTAATTCTGTAGGACATAGTGTTTCTATGAGTAGGAATCAATTCAATAGCACCCAACAATGGCAACAGCATAGAAATAATCAAACCCCCACTGATTTTTGTAAACAATAATAATAATGTTCATCAGACTCTAGCAGACATAGCTGTGATGACATGTCAATCTTTCTTTTCTCTTTGCTGCACATACCAAATAAAATTTTGTTTATTGTAACTTTGTGATAATTTTCCTCAAGAACAGAGATAGATGTGGTTTCCTGGGAGAACTCTGAAAAAGAGTTGCCTCTTTGATAGGGAAATTATTGTGTCTTATCCCATGCCTCTCTGCTTCTTGCAGTTGAATCGACCTAAATGAGATTATGATTCCCACAGCAGACATCTTGTGACCACAAGGGAAATATTGATGGACGACATAGAACCCTACCACCTTGAATACTTACCTAAATTAATGCCAGCGTCTACTGTCCACCAGACTACTTCTTGTGTGGGAAGGAGAAGCCTCTTTGTAAAAAGCCAACCTCAAGCAGGTTTTACATAGATCTTGACACCTATGCCTTGCTAACTGGTCTCCCCTTTGCTTCTTTTTTATTGATTCTCAATCAACACCTGTTAGAGTTCCTTATCAAATTGGTTGTGCATCTACAGATTTCATTTTTTTCCTTTAAATTATAAACTCTTGAGGATAAGTCCATAATCTGCTCATCCTTTGAGAGAAGAGATATTTTAAACCAGAAGTTTTACAGCTCTAATGTGCATATAAATCACTTTAGGACCTTGTTAAAATGCAGATTTCTGGTCACTTTCCAGTGCTTTCTCTTTGGTGCATCTGGAATGGGACCCAGGAACGTGCATTTCAAATAAGCTCGCAGGTGATGCCATTGCAGTGGCCCAAGGTCCATTCAGTGAGAAACACTGCTCCAAGCACTGTAGCAGGTTTATCTCACTTGTCACATGCTATTACTTAACTGCTCAATACTTTCCTGTTTGTATTTTTTTCTCAATAAGCTGTGAACTTCTTGAGGGCAGGATTCATCTATTATGCCCCATGGCACCTCCCAAGTAGCTAAGTGCATGGTCACTTTACTAGATCTTTACTAAGTAATTAAATGAATGAATAAGTGAATTGGTGAAGTGAGTACAGCTCCTAGTCTTCAGGTCAGATTTCTTATTTCCAGAAGTGATGAATATGAGATAACGCAATATCACAGTTCCATTTCTATAGAGAATCTTTCAACAAAGTATTTCTTAACATGAGAACCCATGACAATGTAGAAATGCTGATATTTTAACCTTGATATCTGCTGCACAGTGTCATGTATTTTTATGAGCCACAAACTTTGTTTCCTTTGGTGTTCTAAGCCAAATAATACCTCTTAAAATAATCAAATGAGTAAATAAATCTTCTGCCAGACACAACCTCTGTGCATTAACTGTATTATAGGGCTTGAAAACATCATCCAGAGTGACTGGGGTGGGTACAATAATTCCTGGAATCTGTAAGAGTTGGACTGTAGGAGGGAACATGAAATGTGATGCTTCTCTGATGGGCCTTATTCCCAAGAGGCCCCTCACAGAGATCTACAGAGTGAGGTTGAGAGGCTGAATCTCAGCAAGCATATTTCTATTTTATGAATGGTTTAAAATCACTGATGGAACTTCTCCCTTTCATTCAATAAGACAAAACTAATCTTTACTTTGATGACAAAATCTTAAATAGTGCATTATTTTTAATATATGTTTTTCTATATCTACTGGTGTTGCTTTTCAGAGAGTTTAATCACACCCAAAAAAGTCATATTAGCAGGACACTAGTTCTATGCTACATTTTCAAAGGCAATGGGAAATAGCCACACAAAAAGATATCCCCAACAAAATTGCTGAGTTATTTCCTTTTTCCCTGAGAACAGCCAGAGTGGCGCAAACTGAGGAAGGCATGGAAAGAAAATTTTGGAAAGTACACACTGATCTTATGTTTATTCTTAAAGTATGAAAAACACAGGTAAAGATGTACACACATATTTGCCTGGGTCCTTATGTTTTCCTAGGTGGTGCAAACAGTTAAGCTTTGAGCTGTCAATCAAAAACTCGATGGTTCAAACTCACCCAAAAGCACATTGACAAAAAAAAAAGGTCTGATGATAGTTATAAAATTGGGAAGAGCCCCTCCCAAATAAAATGATTAAGTATACAAACCAAAAAAAAAGATAAAAAGGCTTGGTGATCTGCTGCCAAAAGATTATAAGCTTCAAATTCTCTGGAATGGGGTAATAACTCTGCAACTCATGGGGTCATTGTGATTCAGAATCATCTTGATGACAATTGGACACATTTCAACTTTCAACTTTACAGTGGTAGTCTTTCGGGACTAACACTCAAGTGTCAGTTTATTTTTTCACTCAATAGGCATTCAGGAAGCTATTACGCACGCAATTACCCAAAAGTGGTTAAGCAGTCACCTTTGAAACATTGCCCCTTATTGTGTGACTTCTCATTCCAGCCTCACTGTGTTTTTGCTTTAAGTAGGCCAAATCACTATCCTTTCTGAATTTCAGACCACAAAAACAGACAGTGACACTGAATCACTTTCAACTCTTAACAATAACTTATAGATTTTCTAAGACTGTAAATCTTGACTGGAACAGATACACCCAGCTTTTTCCTATAGAGCAGCTGGTAGATTTGAAAGGCTGAGTTTTTGATTAACAGCCCAATAGCTAGCCTATAGGGAGAACAGGACTCATCGATACATGGAAAATGCGCAATAAATATTAGCTGCAGCAGATAATTGTGTAGTGTGAGGAAACTGATAATTAAAACACAAATTCTGACATTGTATGCTTATAACCTAACAGGGCTGATCTTGCATATATGTGGTGTCCATAGAAAAAGATTCATAGGTAGCAATCTTTCAGAAGTACCCATTCCATGGTAGTCAATAGATCTCTGCCAAAGTCTGTATTAGAGCTTAAATTCTGAGTACTAAGCTTGCATAAGGCTACAATTCAATCCCCATAGATTCAGTCTCTACTGAGATCTTTCTGATCATTGCCAAGCAATGTGTAAATCTTTGTGCTCAAGCTTTACGCTCAAGCAGCGTTTGTTTGCTAGTATATTGATATCAGCCTCCTTAACAGTCAGGGGCAGGCAACTTCCATCAGCGGCCTTGATGGAAATTAGGTTACTAGGGTCATATAGTCATGATAAATTTCCTGACTGCCTTGGTGGGAGGAGCCTGAAATAATACTGTATGCCTTTCTATGCACAATTGTTGTTGTTCTTGTAGATGTCATTACATCTACTCTGAGCCCCATCAACTCTACGCACAACGGAACAAAACACTCTTCTTTGCCACTCTCACAATTGTTCCTATGCTTAAATCCATTGTTGCAACCACTGTGATCAACCTATCTAATAGAAGGTCTTCCTATTTTTTGCTACCCCTCTCCTTTACCAACCTTGATTTCCTTCTCTAGGGATTGACCTCTCCTGACAATATGTCCAAAATCTGTAAGATAAATCTTGCCATTCTTGCTTCAAAGGAGCACTCTGGCTATGCTTTTCAGTAGCCCATGGTACTTTCAATATTCATCTCCAGCAACATGGTCCAAGTGTACAGATTCCTATTTGGTCAGCCTTATTCAATGCCCAATTTAGACATGCATATGAAGCAAATGGAAATACCATGACTCAGGTCAGGCACATCTTAGTCCTCAATGTAATAACCTTGATTTCCAAAACCCAAAAGAAGTCTTGCGAAGGAGATTTATCTAATACATCTCATTTTTTCATCTCTTGATTGCTGCTTTCCTGAGCATTGATTGCGGATCCAAGCAAGATAAAATCTGTGACTACGTCAACCTTTACCCCATTTATCATGATGTAAACTATCGGTGCGGTTGTGAGGATTTTCGTCTTTTTGACATTGAGTTGCAATCCACGCTGGAAGCTGCAATCTTCACTCTTCATCAGCAAGTATTTCAATTTCTCATCACTTTAAGCAAGCCAGGCTATATCATTTGCATATTGCAGGTTGTTACTAAGCCTTCCTCCTATCCTGATGTGACATTCTTCTTTATATAATCCTGCTTCTCTGAGTAGGTGCTGAGCCTATGGTTTCAGTAAGCACACCTTTCCTGATTTAAAACCATGCAATATTCCTTGTTCTGTTTGTACAACTGCCTCCATGTACAAGTTCCTCCTGAATATAATGAAGCATCCCAGAATTCCCAGTCTTCTCATGGTGATCCAGAGTGTGTTATGATCCACACAGTCAAACGACTTTCATAGTCAATAAAACACAAGTAGATACCTTTCTGGTATTTTCTGCTTTCAGACAAGATCCATTTGACATTTGCAATGATACCCCTTGTTTCATGTCCTCTTTTTAATCCAGCCAGAATCCCTGGCAGCTCCCTGTCAAGGTACTGCTGCAACCATTGTTGGATGTCCGTAAGCAAAAATTTGTGTGTGATATCATCAATGATATTGTTCTATAATTTGAGCGTTCTGTTGGCTCAGTTTTCTTTGAAATGGGTAATCAAATGAATTTCTTGCAGTTAGTTGGCCAAACAGTTCTCTTCCAAATTTCCTGAAATAGACCAGTGAGTGCTTCTGGTGTTTCATTTAAACATTTCAATTGGTGTCCTATCAATTCCTCGAGCTTTATTTTTGTCTAATGCTTTCAGGACAGCTTCAAATTTTTCCTTCAATACCATTGGCTCCTTTTCGTATCCTACCTTCTGAAAGAGTGGAATGCTGACTAGTTCTTTTTGGTGCAATGAATGTATATTTTTCCAACTTTTTTTGATGTTTCCCACATCACTCAATATTTTGTCCAAGGAAACTTTTGATATTGAAACTTGAGGCTTGAATATTTTCTTGAGTTCTCTCAGTGAAAGATATGCTGTCTGACAGGCAGTGTTTGATATTACAAAATAATAATAATTTATAAATTATCAGAGGTTCATGAGGGTGGTGGGAGTGGGGAGGGCATGGAAAAAAGAGGAGCTAATACCAGGAACTTAATTAGAAAGAAAATGTTTTGAGAATGATTATGGCCACAAATGTACAAATGTGCTTTGCATACAATGGATGTATGTATGGATTGTGATAACAGTTGTATGATTCCCCAATAAAATGATTTTTTAAAAAGATATGCTGTGTGTGTTATCCCCTTTTGATTTTACAACTAGATTTTGCACATTCCATTATAATATTTGGCTTTGTTTTCTTGAACTTCCCTTTGGAATTTTCTATTCTGATCTCTGATTTCGTCTTTCTTTCCCTTTGTTTTAGCTGATCTATGATTAAGTGCACATTTCAGAGTCTCTACTTTCATTTTGATCTTTTCTTCTTTTCGGTTGTTTTAATATATTGCTTTCTTCTTGAGGGATATCTTTGATGTCCTCATCAAGTCTTCATTCATTAGTATTTAATGAGTCAAATCTGCTCCTGAGTGTGTTACTCCAGGTAGACAAGATAAACAAATACATAGACTTGCATATGGATATAAGGGAATGGTTTATATACAAAAGGAATAGAACATTGAGAAAGCATCTCAATCCAGTCCAGTACAAGGTTATAAGTCCGATATTAGCTCATATGTCTGATACCAGTCTATAAAGTCTCCTTCTGACTCACGAAATCACAGGCCAGTGGGTGCAGAGTCGCGGCGCTGGAAGGGGTGCCCTCATGGCTCCTCGCTTCCGGGGATCAGGGTCCATCAACAGCATCCACTGGTGGTAGCAGCAACTCACTGCTGGCAGATATCTCCAGGTGGCTTCTCCAACTTCAGAGGTCTGGTCCCACCAGGGCAAGGCCATGTGGCTTCTCCTCTGGCTCGTCTAGCTCCGCAGACACTGCCATCTTGTCTTGTCCATAGTTCCTTGTCTCTGAGACTAACTCCCAACAACTGGGGAGACAGCTTCTCCTCTCCATGAAGGAAATATCATGAGATTTCCCAGACATATCAGGAGAAAGCCATGCCCACACAGAGGCCTCATTGGCTACTCAATGGCTAGCTCCAGATTAACAGGCTAGACCCCACCCCTACATCTCAAACATGAAATTAGCATAAGCACATGACCTCCACACTGAGATATTCACAAAATTCAGTTGGGATAGATTCAAGGTCTTACTTTGGCTCTGGCAGACTTGTTTTCATTTTCTTCAGCTTTAATCTGAGAAAATAATGATCTGTCCTACAATCTAATCCTGGCCTTGTTTTAGCTTCAATAGTGCATCCCAATTATGTTCCTTTTCTCTAGTCCTACTTGTAACTGTGATGAGTTTATCTGACACCAAGCATGATTTTGTGAGTTTCCTGTGTTGCTTGTTTCTTAAGTAGTCCTGTTTCTGTGACTCCTTGACTACCATTATGGCCTCTGTTGATGGTGATACTGAAATGATTTGTCCTTGCCTTCACTTTGTATTATATAGGGCTTAACATGTTTCCCCTCAAAATTCCTTTGGATTTGGGTTCTATTTTCTGCCCCAGGACAAATCTGGAGTTTTAAAAGGATGGGTTTAACTTGTAATTCCTACATTAGAGTTCAACAAACACTGTTTTAGACACCATAACCTAACTAATATGGTGGAAGAAAAAGTCACATTCTGGAACTGACTGATAGTCATAAATTGTTCTGTAAGCATTATAAAGAGCCAAAAGCGTTCAAAAGAACTCACTCTGACGAGCTCCATGAAAACAAATGAATTACACCTGGTTAGTGAAAGGGGGCTGAGTTGATTTTATTCATCTGTACTGTTTTCCATGCTAAGATGCATCCTGTAATGATCTTCAAACTCAGCTTCTCATTAGAATCATCTGCGGAGATTGTTAAACCTGCTAATATCCAGGCCCTACCCCAGATTTAATTGCTTTGGAGTAAGACCTAGGCATTTTTTAAGTTCCCAAAGTAATTATAATGTGCAGCCATGGTTGAAATCCCTGCTATAAAGTATGCTAGGACCATACTTGCTCTTGTCTGTGGAGAGAATTAGCAGGAAGCAAATAAGGATAAAAGAGGAAGCACTTTCAGGATGGCAGGAGAGACAGCTAATCTGCATTCTGCTTCTGTGCCTGGAGCAGCTCTGGGGGTGCCAAGAGCTGTGCTGCTGACTGCCATTTTGAGCCCACCAGCTGCTCCTCAGAGGAAAGAGAAGGCTTTCTGCTCCTGGAAAGTTACAGCCTGGCAAAACCAGAGGGACAGTTCGACCCTGTCCTTATTGTACCACCAGAGGTTGTCAATGAATCACACCTGTTGTAGGTACTGAAGCTAGAGGGAAAGTAAGCTGACAGAGCCCTTTGTCCTCTTGCAAATGAAGGAGGCAGACCATAAAACATAAACAAACACATGAGCATAGAACTGATGATGATAGGTGGTGTCAGATACCATAAAGAAAAATTAGGCAATATAAGTAAGGGGGTGGAAAGTGTATGTGTGACTGGGGATGGGATTGCGTTTTCTTTGTGCCACTGGTTCAATTTTGACTCATAGTTACCCATAGGTCAGGGCAGAGTTTAAGTATCTCATAGGTTGTTATCTTTATGGGATCAGATCACGATATCTTTTTATCAACAGAATTCTAACCACAAACTTTTAGTTAGTAACTAAGCACTTAACCACTGTGCCATGAGACTTCCTTGTGGATGACGACAGAGAATACTATTTTAGACAGCAAGGTCAGAGAATGGTTTTCTGAGAAGGCAAAATTCCAGGAAGTTCTGATATCGGTTTTCCAGCTCACAGATTAGAAGGAGCACCTCGTTACATGAGGAGGGAAGTGTTGAAGGCAAATTGAAAGAATCAAGGCTGGTAAATTGATAGCAAAGGAAGAAACACAGTAACTGTAAACAAGCAAGTCTCAGAACTGAAAAGTTCCATAAGAGGACCAGATCCATTTTCTCTTTAAGATCTTCAAGGTATGTCTGGGATTAATTTTCAAAATAGCCTTTTGCATTCTTACTAAGTAATCATCATCCATTAGCCTCTACCCTAGACAGTCAACCTTTTGAAGGTAGGGATTTGAAATTCTCTGCCTTTGTATTTCCAGCATCCACTACCATAAGGGGACCTAGCAAGGCAGAAGATAAAGATTTGCCATCTGCCTCGCTGTCTGATGATGCTGAATCCCCTTGAAAATATTGCTACAACACTTCTATTTCCAGAATTCTTGGTGTAAGCATGAACTATAGTATAAAGAAGGGATAAATACATAAAGTTTTTCATATTAAAATTAGGTGTTTAAAACAAGAGAAAAGTATCAGTCATCTGGAAAACACCCTTACAAGTTACTCCTCACTTCCCAAAGTCGCTGGGGAAAATGAGGTGTTAATGTGATGATCGATCTTTTCTCCATATCATCTGATTTCTCGTCTGGCCTAGAGCATTGCTGTTCAAACTTCAGGGCTCACAAGAATTACATTAAGAGCTACCTATAAATGCAGATTTGTGGGTGTCATTCCTCTGTCTTCATACATTTTAAGATTGCACTTAAATATAACTAGTTGACAGTTACCAACGAAAAAGATTTTAAGAGGAAATAAATGAAAATGAACTTTATATTAATAAAAGCATATGCTTAAAATTTATCTGTGAGAATTTAGTTTTCAAATTTTATATTAATATAGGAAACATTGACATATTGTGTGGCAAAAAAACCCTAAGAACATCTTGGGCAACAGATTTCTTAATATCTTAATATCAGGCAAACAAATTTTGTGAGGGCTTAATTCCTGTTTTTAAATGTCATTCTCTTTATCAAGTCAATTAAATGGTTTTGCTGTGATTGTTATTATGGTCATCATTTTTGCCAGTTTTTTTCTTATGTTAGTACAATACTTAAGATGGTTAGCTAATCATAATTTAATAATTTGTTGGTAAAGATTTAGATCTGAGGGATTGCTTATAATTAATTTTTATTCTATCTTTCCTATTCTTCAGGCCCCTGTGAAATAATCATTCTAACTCTGGTAAGAAACATACAGAGCATTTTTTTTCTGGACCATAAATAACCCCTATAGAGAAAACCTGAGAAACCATGTGAAACAAATACAGATGGCATATAAGATAATAATTAATACATATTATAACCCAAATAAATAAATACAGGATTAATTGATCTAAAACTCAAATAATAAAAAGAATTAAAAAATAGTAAGCATGAAATAATAACAGGATAGGAAATAAAAGAAAACTTATATGCCAGAAGAATACATGACAGCAAATCAAATTAAACAAGGACCTATTCAAACTACAAATCAGAATAACACAATGGCAGGTACTGAATCCATCCCTATCAATTCTCACCTTGAATGTTAGGTATAATAGTCCAGACACTAGTCCAGGAAATAGAATTGAATGATAATTTAAAAGTACTAAAAACCACAGCTCATCAATGTGTTGCCTCCAAAAAAGGCACATCTTAGACACAAAGTGGGCATTATGCAAATAATCAATTCACCAAGAAGTCCTAACAATGACAGGACTCCCAAATACATAAAACAAACTCAATGGAATTGAAAGAAAAATAGCCAATTATGGAATACAGTAATAATAGATTTTAACATGCCACTCCAATAATCAACAGAATGACCAGAGAGAAACTCAGCAAAGATACAGACATTCTAAATAGCACAAAATGCAGATGGAATACATTCAAGTTAATATTTTGGCTCTTTTGGACTGATTTAATTTTCTTCAGCTTCAGCATATAAGCAATTTATCGTCCCTTCCACCGTCAGCCCTGGTCTGGTTTTAGCTGCAGATATTGAACTCCTCCATCATCTCTTCTCAGATACGTAGTCAATTTAATTTCTGTGCAGTCCTTCTTGAAAAGTCCATGTGCATCATTGCTCTTTGTTTTGGTGAAAACAGTATTTGCTACAAACAGATCATTGGTCTTGCAAAAGCTACTTGCAAAAGGTGTATGAAAAGATCTCCAGTTTTGTTTTTATCACCAAGATGACATTTTCAAATAACTGCTTTTCCCTTTATTTCTACTTTTGCATTCCAATTGCAATAATGCATCTTAATTGTATGCTTGATTAATTTCTGACAGAAGTTGTTAGTAGAATTCTTTAATTTTTTCATAAGTCGCTTTTATTGGTGGTTCATAGATTTGAATAATATTTGTATTGATAGAATTTCCTTGAATATGGATAGATATAATCCTGTCACAGATAGCATTGTACTTAATGTCCCTGTCGACAATGAATGAAACATCATTCCTCAGGATTGTATCATTCCTGTGAATGTAAACCACATGATTTTCTGATTCAAAATGTCCAGTACCAGTCCATTTCAGTTCCCTAGTGCCTAGAATATCAATCTTCATGTGTTCCATTTCATTTTTGATTACTTAAATGTTTCTAGATTCATACTTCATGCATTCTGATTATTAGTAGACTTTTAATGCTGTTTCTTCTCACCTTCAACTGTGCGGGCTTCATTCTATTTAAGTCACTCGGTTATCTCTACGTCGATACAGAAGGCCCTGCTCAGTCACATTTTGAGTGTTGTCCAACCTAAGGAGCTCATCTCCCAGCACTAGGTCCAACAGTATTCTGCTTCCATTCATTAGGCTTTCAGTGTCTGACAGTGTTTCAACTCTATGCACAAGGTTTTCAGCGACTCATTCTTCAGAGTCTAGTCTTTATCTGGAAGCTCACTGAAAGCTATACATTTTAGCTGCCCCTGCTGGCATTTGAAATACCAGAGACACAACTTCCAGCGTCACGACAACCCAGAAGCCACCAGAGTATGACAAACTGACAGACAAGTACAGATACTCAGAATTAGCTTCAATCAATCAATTAGTATCCAACATCACCCTCGAAAATTTCACATGTAGTTTTTGTGTCCTGATAAAGCGATCTGTGGACAG
This sequence comes from Nesogale talazaci, assembly GCA_004026705.1. Lineage (NCBI taxonomy): Eukaryota > Metazoa > Chordata > Mammalia > Afrosoricida > Tenrecidae > Nesogale > Nesogale talazaci. Next base: position 8,186 of record PVJH01000792.1, on the reverse strand, counting down.
CCATCATCATCAGTGTCATCGTTTCCCTATCTATGATCTTTAGAAGAAGAAGCACTGGGATACAGTGCATAAATTTGTGTATTACCAAATCCTTTAATTGATTCTGAAGGGAACAAAAAACTATTGCCCTTGGATATAAACCTGTATGTGGATGGTATAGTGACTAGAATACCAAAAGATGTGAGTTCTCTTCCAGCCTTTGTTATTGGTTTACTGTGTGACCTTGATCAAAACACTACACTCCTCAGAATCTCAATTTTTTCAACTTTTTTAAAATTAAGGGCTTGGAAGAAGCACACCAACCTGTGTGATCATGAGGGGTCGAAGGGAGCAGACATCAAACATCAAAGAACAAGGATTAAATCAATAAGAATGAGGGGAGAGCAGGGTGGGGGCCCAAATCCCACTTGTGGGCAATTGGAGACCCCCTTAAAGGGGAGGAGATGGGCCAGTCAAGGGTCAGTGAGGTAGCAATGAAGCATAAAACTTTCCTCTATTTCCTGAAGGTTTCCTCCCCCCAACCACCACGATCCCAACTCTGCCCTGTCGGTCCATCTGGACTTGAGGAGGTGCACTGGTGGAGATGGAAGCTGGAAACAAAGGGACCTCGAGGTGGATGGACCCCTCGGGGTCACTGGTGGGAGTGGAGTTGTCAGATGGGTAGAGGGAGGGTGGGATGGAGAGAGGAAAGCAGCTATGGGGATCTGCAGATTGTCTCCTATCTGGAGGACGGACATAGGGAGGAGTGGGCAGGGGGAGATATCGGGCAGTGTAAGATATGACAAAACAATAATGATTGCAGAGTAATGAGGACTGGGGGAAAGAGGGGAAAAGGATGGAAGGGGAAGGAAGAGAGGCTGATATCAAGGGTGCAAGTGGAAAGGCAGATGTTGGGAAAATGTTGACGAGGGCAGGCAAGTGGGGGTGCTTGGCACAGTATATGTAATGATGTATATGTATGACAAAAAGAGATGTACGAGCCCCCAATACAATGATTAAATTATTTAAAAAATTAAGGGCTTGGACAGGAATTATTTAAATGTCCTAGAAAGAAACACAGTCACTGCTCTTAATAGCACTAGCTGAATTTTGTAATATCATGGCGCAGATAATTCGTTTTTTCGCATGTGTCAGATTTTGTAAAGTCTCAGGAAAGACCAAGCAAGCCTTGTCAAAATGACAAAATACTCTAAACAGTTAGAAGCTGTATTTAAAACATCTCTGTCAGAGTTGACTAATTTGTTCAAGTCATTCATGAATAGTCCTAGACAGTTTATCTCCCTGAGAATTTATCATTTTCTCAGCCAGAAATATTAATTCACCCTGTGGGTCCAGAAAGTGTGGTGGGCAATTATTTTGTATTTGCCCTATGATTGGATTCAGCATACTCCTTCCATTCAGAAAAAAAAGTTCCCTCCATACAAGTGTGACTCCACATTAGTTAGAATGGCTACTAAGATGATAACTTAGCATATTCTATTGGTAGGAAAAATTTCAACACATTCTTTCAATTATATTAAAACTTAAATTTTGATAGCAAGGTGTTATATAAGTTTTATATTCTCAGATGGTATTATGATAATTCATTTTTAGTTTTTAATTTCTTTTCCTGCTGATATAACCAATTTAGTATTTGACAGCGGATACCAACCTTAATCAGAGATAGAGAATATGGGCCAAATGCTCTTTGTTAAAGTTCAGTGGATTATTTCATACATTTGTCAAACTTTTGAATGGTGAAAACTTGACTCTTGAAAAAACACAAACATTCCAGATGGGATGAAATCATCTCACAGGTAGTTCTAAAATGAGCATAATTATTTTATTGTGTGGGAACAGGAAATAAAATTGTTTTATCTAAAGAGTTACTTAATAGCCCTACTGGGAACAACATGGGAGACACAGTGTCGGGATTGCAGACAGTCTGATCCTAGCACACAGAGGAAAACATTAAGGGCACACAGCAGAGCAGTGGGGGGGGGGAACAGAGCAAGGAGGTCTTGAGGGAGTGTCAAGGATAGATTTGGGGGCCAGGGCGTGGAACTCCATCGGACTCCACTGGATGTCACTCTAGAGGTCAACAAACAGACATTGAACTATTTACAGGTTTATTTTTATTATTGTTTTTTGATTGATTTATATTTTCTACACATTGTTTTTTTGTTGTCATAGTTATCATTTCATCGTTTTGTCGCTACATCTTGCTATGTCAATTTTTTTGTACATATTATTATCTTTGCAGATCTCTCTAGTTAATATAGGCTGGATGATCAGTCTGGAGGATGAAACAATGGACTGATGGGGTGTTGACCACCCCAGGGATAGGGAAACAATGAAAATCAGTGGCAAGGAGGATAAGAGATGTCCGGTGGGGACTGATCAAGGTTACAGTAACAGAGAGAAATTACTGAAACCCAAATGAAGGTTGAGCATGTTAGTGGGACAAGAGGGAAGTAAAATGAAATAGAGGAAAGAACTAGGAGGCAAAGGGTATCTGGAGCAGTCTAAATACAGGCATGTACATAGTTAAATACATTTATATATGATGAAGGGGAAATAGATTTACCAGCACATATTTATAGGATCAGTATTAAGGCAACAAAGAGATCTTGGGTCTTGTGGCGGTCATGTGCTTATATCAATTTCATGATTGAGATGTAGGGGTAGAGTCTAGCCTGTTAATCTGGAGATAGCCATTGAGTAGCCAGTGAGGTCTCTGTGTGGGCATGACTTTCTCCTGAGACTTCTGGGAAATCTCATGGTATTTCCCTCAGGGAGATGAGAAGCTATCTCCCCAGTTGTTGGGAGTCAGTTTCTGAGACAACAAACTATTGACAAGACAAGATGGCAGCATCCAAGTAGCTGGAGGAGCCGGAGGAGAAGCCACGTGGCCTTACCCTGAAGGAACCAGACTTCTGAAGCTGGAGAAGCCACGTGGAGATACCTGCCAGCGATGAGTTGCTTCTATCACCACTAGATGCTGTTAATGGACCCTGAGTCCTGGAAGCGAGTCATGGGGAGACCCCTGCCTGTGCTGGGATTCTGCACCCATTGACCTGTAACTTCATGAGTCAGAAGGAGACTTTGTAGACTGGTATCGGGCATATGGGCTAATATCGGACTTATGACTTTGAACTGGACTGAGTTGAGATGCTTCCTCAATGTCCCATTCCTCTTGTATATAATCCTTACCCTATATCCATATGTGTATCTATGAATTTGTTTCTCTAGTCTATCTGGACTAACACAGATCTCCTCTCAAGTACTTCCTCAATGCAAGAACACTTTTTTTTTCTATCAGATTGGCATTCCATGATGCTCACCTTTGCAACACAACCACTGAAGACAAATGTGTGCATACACAATTGTGGTGAAGAAAGTTGATGATGTCTGGCTATCGAAAGATATAGTGTCTGGAGTCTTAAAGGCTTGTAGTAAACAAGCAGCTATCTAGCTCAGAAGCAACAAAGTCCACATGGACGAAGCATACTAGCCTGTGTGACAACAAGGTGTTGAAGGGATTGGGTACCAGGCATCAAAGAACTAAAAAAAATATTAATGTAAATGAGGGGGAGTACAGGTTCGGGACCCAAAGCTCATCTGTAGGTAATGAACTTCCCCTTATTGAAGGGTCACAGGGAGGAGACAAATCAGAGTGCAGTGTAGCAATGATGAAAAATACAACTTTCCTCTAGTTCTTCAGTGCTTCCTCCATCCCAATATTATGATCCGAATTCTACTTATAAATCTGGCTAGATGAGAGGATGTACACTGGGACAGATAGGAGCTGGAAACATAGGGAATCCAGGATGATGATCGCTTCAGGACCAGTGGTGAGTGGCAATACCCGGAGGGTGAAAGTAAGGTGGGGTACAAAGAGGAACTAATAATAAGGACCTACATATAACCTCTCCCCTGGGGTATGGACAACAGGGAAGTGAGTGGAGACATCGGACAGTATAAGATGTGACAAAGTAATAATTTATAAATTATCAAGCATTTACGAGGGAGGGGTTTGGGGAAGGAGGGGAAAATGAGGAGCTGATGCCAAGGGCTTAAATAGAAAGCAAATGTTATGAGAATGATGAGGGCAATGGATGTACAAATATGCTTGACATGCAATGGACTTATGTATGGATTGTGATATGAGTTGCATGAGCCCCTAATAAAAGGATTTTAAAAAAAGAGTTACTTGATAATGAGTAAATTGGAGAACTTACAAAATTATAGAGAAAATGGTATATGAGCTGAAAATAGGAAACAAATTGTATGTTAGACAGGGTTCTCTAGAGAAACAAAACCAGGACACTAATATTTTTTATATATTTATATAGATAACATAAATAATAAACAATTTATGAATCAATATGAATGGTTCAGTGCAACTCACTTCCATGAGACAGTTAATACATTAGAACTCCTTCAAGTCTTGATGGCCACCAGGCCATAGGCAACAAACAGCAAGGCAGGTCAGCCAGATGACAGGGTCTGAAAGTCCTCAGCTCAGGAAATGTATATTCCAGTAATGTGGTGAAGCAGGGCTTGAAGGGATTTCAATTTACAGCGACACAGTCCACAAATTAGGCTCAATTGTTTCTAGGGGCTTAGTATCCTCTTCTGGATCACCAGTCCATATATTCCCAGGCCATATTTCAGGATCCCAACTTTTTCCTATCAATGAACTCACTCTGGTACCAGACACTGCTCTAGATCTGCAATTCAGCTGACATTGTAATTCAACCACTCACATAATGAGACTGAAATTGGTTCTCAGCAATGTCAGCTCTATTACTAGAGGTGAGAATGCTCTCCTTCAAAGTACAGGCAGATACTTATAAGTCTGTAAGTCAGCACACGAGGCGCACTTCTGAACCCCTGAGACCATCCCTCCCCTTAATCACAATTTACATTGTGAGAAAGACCAGCCAACCAGCTTCCTTATACTTGACATCTTGACAAAACTGCTGGAAAATATCAAGCAGAGCCTCTCCTTTAGCCAGAACCCCTTCCATCACCAGTGGTGATACTTTAGTTATTAGCTTTGCTATTTCACTCCATGAATTAGTAAGAAAGGCAAACTTATCCATGCCTTTAGGTGTAGAAATAGCATTATCAGTGCTGTTAGGAGTAATCAGGTTGGAGAGTCAATTTAAGAAGCCCATATTTGGGCTGAGCCCCGGTGGCGTAGTGGTTGTGCGCGGGACTGCGGCCCACTGGGAAGGAGGTTCAATTCCAGCAGTGGGGCTGGGCCTCCTACTCCCACCACCGGAGAGCAGTGATGCCCCCCCCCAAAAACAAAGCCCATATTTATGATTTTATTTCTCTAGAAGCTCTGTTGGTACCAACTATGTTAGACAGGGTCCTCTAGAGAAAAAAAAGGACACTATTTATATATATATTTATATAGATAGATAACATAAGAAATAAACATTTAATTTATCTATGAAGCAGTACAAAGGCTCAGTGCAACTCACTTCCAAAAGACAGCTGGAAGTCCTTTAAGTCTTGAGGGCTGCTGGGTAGTCACTCTATCCAGCCACAGGCAACAAACAGCAAGACAGGTCACCAATAGTCAGCCAGATGACAGGGTCCGACAGTCTGCAGCTCAAGAGATGTCTATTCCAGTAGTGTAGCGAAGCAAGTCTTGAAGGACCCTCACATTATAGTCACACAGTCCACGGATTAGGTGTCCCACAGGTAGGGTAGCTTGCAAATGAAGGCACAGAACAAGCCAGGCAGCAGGCTGCACATAGGTTCAAAGATTCAAAAGCAAGAGAGAGAAAGGCAAGACTCACGGAGTCATTTATCACTCTACCCTTTCATTATTCTCACATGCCTTCATTGGCCATTTTGGCACAACACACCTATCTAACACAAACAGGAAATGCACATGGTTTCTAGGGGGAATATTCTTCAGCATAGCAATTCTTCCTTTGAAAATCAACATTGAAAATTAAAAATAAAAAAGCAAACAAAGGCCTTACTGGCATAAATATCACAATCATATCCATCCAACCACAAAAAATTTTAGCCCAATTTTCAATTTTAAAGTCAGTATAACATTTTCTTAGCCCTCTAGCCAGCCCTATGGCATGCTAGAAGTAAAATATGGTAAGGTAGCACAAACGCAGACAAGGGGTCTCACTGAGCAATTTTCTAAGTTACTTCCTGGACAAGGAGACACCTGGGTCTTGCCAGAGCTTGCTAGTTTAGTAAAGCACCATGGAAGTAATTAGGAAATTGTTCCTGTTGGGAATGACTAAGAGTCTCAGATTCCATCTATTCATTCAACAATTATTGACCATCTACTATATAAAAGATACTGTCCTGGGTTCTAGAGATGGATAAAGAAACAACAAAAATACATTTGTCCTCAACGATCTTATATTCAGACAAAAACCAAAACCAAACTCAACTGCCATTCCTGCTCATTGTTACCCTATTGGTTAGAGTGGAGCTGCCAATGTTAATTTCTGAGACTGTATATCTTTATGGGAAGTTCACTATACTATCAAGATTACAATGTGTTCGGCTTACAAATTTAACCCTTTCTGGAAGGCTGGGGACCTGGATTTGGGGAGTATTGCTAACGCAAAGAAAGGTCTAGCAACCTTCTTCTAAAAGATCATTAGTGAGTAAGTATATTTGTCCTAGTCTGAGAAAATAATCTCATATGATATTATTGAGTCATGGTTGTTCAATCTTTTTTTATTTATTATTTTTTTAGGCATCACTGCCCTCTGGTAGTGGGAGTAAGAGGCCCTACTTTGTTCCTGTGGAGCTGGAATTGAACTTCCATCCCAGTGGGTCGTATTCTCGCGCACAACCACTACGCCACCGGGGCTCAGCCCGGTTGTTCAATCTTAAGGAAAAATGTACTCACTTATCAACAGAATAATATGGTGCTGTTAGTCACCAATGAAACTGTTCTCATCGCCATACCCAGAAAATAAAGCACTACTTCACCGTCACCCATTCTCACAGCACTGAGGGGCTTTTCTTTTCACTGACCCTTTACATTACCAAACATGATGGTACCAGGGACAGATGAGTACTGTGCATTGGTAAGATAAACAGTGATAAAGCCATAACTCAAATGCATCATTTTTTTCACTCTGTGTTATTCATTGATCAGCTTTTGCATGCCTTTGAGATCACTGAAAATACTGCGGTTTAATCCAGGTCCCCTTTTTTCCCTCAAAGTGACATCATTTATTGCCTTTTAATATTTTAGATTTATGTTTTGTAAGATATTGGACCAATGTAACATGATTTCTTTAATGCTGTTTACATGGCCACTCATTGTGGATTCAAAAAGTTTCACTGCTTTCTGAATTTATCATTATGTTTTTTGTTGGTTTATTTGTGAGGATTTCTGTTTTCTTTACCTTTAGCTGTAATCCACACTGAAGGTTGTGGTAATTAATCTTTATCAGAAAGTCCTTCAAGTTCTCGTGACTTTCAGTTTACAGAATAGTGTCATTGACATAATACAGATGGTGAATAATGTTTTCTTCAAATCTGATGCACGTTCCTCTTCATGTAGCCCAGAATTTAGGAACTTTTGCTAAGCATATATATTGAAGAATGGCAAAATGATTAAACCCCAATTGTGGCAGTCATGTGCTTATGTTAATTTTATGATTGAAATGTAGGGGTGGAGTCTAGCCTGTTAATCTGGAGATAGCCATTGAGTGGCCAATGAGGCCTCTATGTGGGCATGCCTTTGTCCTGAGACTTCTGGGAAATCTCGTGAAGATGAAAAGTTGTTGGGAGTTAGTCTCAAGAGACGATTAATCACAGACAAGACAGGCTGGCAGCGTTTGAGAAGCTGGAGGAGCCCACGGAGAGACCACACAGCTTTGCCCTGATGGAGTCAGACCTCTGAAGCTGGGACAGCCAGATGGAGACCTCGGCCAGCGATGAGTTGCTTCTGCTGTTGATGGACCCTGAGCCCTGGAGGTGAGGTGCCCTGCCAGCACCGGGATTCTGCACTCATTGACCGGTGACTTCGTCAGTCATAAGAAGACTTTATAGACTGATTTCGGGCATATGGGTTAATATCGGACTTATGACTTTGAACTGGACTGGGCTGGGATGCTTTCTCCATGTCCCATTCCTTTTGTATATAAACCCTTTCCTTATATCGATATGTGTGCCCTTGAATTTGTTCCTCTAGTCTACCC